>QVRM01002562.1:0-292500 GCA_003439945.1 Dermanyssus gallinae | reverse complement strand
CTAGACATCAGTTAATGTCAGATATGCGTTCACAGTCTTAACAACACTATCATCAACACCCACAGCATTCTCTCAGTGTATCATATGATAAAAGGATGGTTTAACGAGCTTCAGTGATGTAAATCATTTGTCTTCACCTGGCCTAACTGAGCATACTATTTATAAATAGAGTGTTGCTACAAAGTGTTTGCTTCTTTTCTGAAGACCGATAGACGGTTAACCTAAATTCTACCTTATATGTCAGATAACTGTTTTAGGAATCGCAACGATGTTGGCAAGGCCGCCGCGGCTCTAGAGCAAATGAAAGTTCAACAATTATCGATCTTCTGATACGTTTTCTCCAATATTGGGCAAAGCACGAAGTGGTTGGAAGACGTTGGCTACCACTAACAGTTATTTCTCGAACAAAAACATTGGCAGTAAAACTGCTATTTTATTTGTTTCTTTTCCCACTCGTTTCCTTTCTTTGTGGCAGTTTGAGTACGGTCGTCGTCAGTATGGCACCGGTGCATGGTAGCATGGGTGGGCTGGACTCCCTTTCGTTGGGCGATGCGCCGTTCCATTACTAGGGTGGGCGGCCCGCTGCCTGAAAAGTGCGAAGGAGCTGCTTTTAATTGGAGTCGTCTCTAGGGCGGAGTCTCGGAACGAAGCTTCGACTCGTTTGGCCGGCGTGAACGACCCTCTTTGGTTTTGCGCAAGCAGGCTTTGCGGCTCATTCCAACAAGGGAGCATAACCAAGACGTAATAAGCAGACAACGAGGTGAGGAGATAGAGAGAGAGAGAGAACATATACACCAATGGGCGCTAACCTATACGTGCACACCCGCGCCCAGGATTTCGAGGAAGGCTAAGAGGAAAATAGAAAGAGAGAGCGAGAGAGAGTATGACTGGCTGAAAACAGGAGAGCACAGGTGGTAGAGAAGACGACAACCTATAGCTAAGAAGATCGGGTGCCAAAAACAAAGAAGGAGAGAATAGCTTCGGTGGCACTCTGTGTTGCTAATGGCCGAGCGAGCACGGAGCCACCGAACGCCAACCATAGGAGCCAGCAGTGGAAAAAACTAGAACGGCGGGCGGCGTACGGGCCAGGGGAGTGGTTCTTTTAGGAAAGGGTTCCTATCTTCATGCAGGAAGAAGAACTAGTATAATGGTATATAATAAATAATAACTAATAATAGCAAGTTGAGGTGGAGCAGGATAGCTTACTACACAGACATAGGCAGACAGAGATGTTATGGGAAAGGAAGGCGGTCAAAGCAAGGAGGAAAATATAGGAACGACGGTAAGCACAAAGTAAAGACGACTGCAAAGAGGGGTTGTAGATGAGGAGGGAGGGGGCATTTCTTCTAAAGAGTATTTCGTATGCACGAGCCAAAAAGGTGTGGCCTAGCGTAGAGGAAAAACGTATCCGTATTGCTTTAACGATAACGAAAGTACGTAACGGTGCACAAAAAACTGTGGGCGCACTCGCGTGAGAAAGACGCGTAGAAGGCTAATGTGAGAAAAGTGAGGAAGGAAGAAAGGAGAGAGAAGGCCAGCCAGAAAAAGCGTGCCCGCATAAAAGAGCCCAAGACTTATGCTGAAGAAAGTAGCGATCGTAATAGATGAGGAGAATACGAAATTCAGAAATATTCTATTCGTGGATAAGTCAAAACGTCCTAGGATAGCGGTGTCAGCGGCCGAAAACGTCAGCAAACTAGACTGCAATGGCAGCCTAGCGATGGCAGCTCAGACCGCTGGTGAACAGGTGATCTACTGTTGCGAATGACGGTGAACAACGCAAAGTGGCAAACGACACAAGGAGAGAACGAAAACGATGAACGAGAAAAGGGCTAGGCTCATTCTAAAGTCATCTCGATGTACGCGCATATGGCGCTCATACTTTTATTCAGGGAAATCTCAATCCGATTAGGGCAAAGATATGGTCCTGCTGTCACCGCTTCACGCAGCAACATATAGTGCAGACGCAGCAGAACAAAACAGCTCGTAACAGAAGGCGGCCCGGCCCGTCTTATAAAATTGTGCAGAATTTATACATTTTGCTTATTGGCCATACATTTGTCGTGTTTCGTGTATAAAGGCTAGATGACTAAGACGATTTTAATTTTAGAAAAATATTCTCATTAATCCATATAATATTTAAACTTGGCCGTTTGCCAAAGCATTTTTCTGAATTGTATATAACTGTAAATAGCGTCCACATTGGCCACTTGGTAGTTAGTGAATCAAATAAAACCAGCGTTTACATATTTCTTCATGCAAATATTGGCCGCGTGTTTTGGAAGATCGTCGTTCTCTCAGCGCAGGCGCACTAAAATGAGGCGAGTTGGGGTTGTCCAGGGGTCCGGCCTCATGCTGCACCCTTTCGGCCCTCCCACTGGGCCGTTCGCACTGTCCAATGGGCCAGCTCTTCTTCAAGTCGGTCGCCCGATCTGCTCTCATAATTAAGGACAACTCAGTAAGCGAAAGGGACAATGTTGTTGGGTAGGCTTATCGTCAAATGAAAAGGGTTGGGCCAGTTCGAGTCCACATGCAATGACCAGCGATAAGAACTTTCTGTCCTGAATCCCGTGCACACGAAGGCTCCTAACAGCGCCTACACGCGCTGGCAAGAAGGGCGTCTCCCTCGATCTCCATTGGAGGAATAGAGGGACAGACGGAGCGAATATTCTAATTAGTGGACCATAGCAAGTCGCGAGCGTGATGCTGACACGGCCATGGGTGCGGGGAAACGCCCCATAATACACATAGGTTATACGCGGCTACTGTTGAGGAGGTGGGCCTTCCCAGGATCGCCGCTAGCAGCGAAAGGACACAATGCGCGCTAGTGCCATAGATACACATACATATGCAGACATGCAAGCACAACGAGATATATATATATATATACAACATGTTTCTTTGGATGATTCTTCCAGCTCAAATTAAACACAAATAAAAACAAGTCTACTAAATCACGGCGATAGCCTTCTCTGCAAAATGCCCTGAATAGTTACAATTGTTTGAATGTGTGTAATTATGGAAATTTCAAGCTCAATGAAGAATTAGGGAATTTAAATACATTTGAAGGAGACGGTTCCATAAAAAAAATATACCACAGGTACTATGCTGTATTTAGTTGCAGTGACCTTCTATTAAACGGTCCGGTCATTGTCAAAAAGACTGAAAGCGTAGCGTACCTCATGGTAGCTTTAGGACCTGCCTCGGCGTATTTATCAAAACATATAGTCTACTATACCAGCTAAGCTAGATAAACAAACAACTAAAAACTTTTTATCCACCTAGACTAGCGTTGAGCTCATTAACAATCAGTTAATATTTTGGATCTTTAACAATGACCGCGCATATTCAACGATATAGTAATCGAATTGTCAGGTTGTAAGTCGAAACAGTTTACGCGCGTGATATAGTCGGTTTAAATGATATATTTTTGGTGAGCAGTATGCCATGTAGTTTTCCGGAATAGTTAGTGATATTGCACACTACGAGTTCATGTGAGATTGCAGACAGATGCACTGAAAAGAGTACTAGCTAATACAACGATTTCCTTTCGTTAAGTTTTGCTTCGAGTCCGTTATGGAATTTGGTTCTTTCTTTCTCTAACTGCTACCATTATGAATTGCACATACTATCTTTCCTCGTCCCTGATTCTTGCAGTGTCCATATGTTTGGGCTTGGTCGCCGGCCAGACGACCAGAGATAATTTTGTGTCAAGACGGTTGCTAAAACATCCAGCAACTCTGAGGATAGATCACGGCCTCCGCGCGAAAAGTCCAACGGCGGTTTCTTGCAATGGCTCGGCTGTGACGATGTCGCCGATAGCGACATTGCACACATTGCCACACGCTGATAGTTGATGTCCATCATGGTGATGACGACAACGACCGCGGGGCGGCTGGGATATTAATGATTTTTGTTCCATTTTTTTGGAGCGGGGAGGGGGGAAGGCAAGCGGGAAGGAGACAGGAGCATTGGCGACTTTTTGTGGCGTAACGACAAAGCTTTCTACTTTTTGGCCGTTTTCGTCTCTGCCGCAGTTTCGAGCTCCTCTCTGTTTTCTCAATCGCGTGGTTGTCCTAGCTCGTATGCCTGCTTGCTCTCGCTGTCTGCGTCCTCACCCTCTGCTTCCCGCCTACTTACTGGATAGCCGACCGGCTGGAGGCTGCTGCCGCCGCCGCCGCCGCTGGAGTTTTGTATAGTAGTTGTTCGTGCTTACACAGCACGCCGCAACTGGCGCTCGCGTCTTGCCAACAACAAAACTGGCGACGACCAAAGGACCAGCGATGCCGCTACGACAGGCATCTTTAGCTGAAACCTGACGATGACGATCATCGCTAGCGCAGCTAGCCTCGCTCGTTCCCTCACCACTAGCCAGCGCAGAGGTTTGTGGAGCAGTACAAAGGCCGAGAGGCCAAGCGACGGGAGACAGGATGGCCGCGCGCAGGTCTACGTCCAAACTGCTGGTGCGGCAGTGGCGGCGGCGGTGGCGGCGGCAGGGATGTCGAGGGTGACTTGGGTGTGTTGAAGAAACATTAGAGAGTCCACAAGGGTGGAAACAATGTCCACCTTAGTCGCTGTCGCTCGGGTGGTCAGGAGAGAAGAGTAGAGCAGGCAGGCAGGCAGGCTTTTGGGGCGGCCACGGCAATCGCACAGAGACCGCCTGACGGTGGAATGGACTCTCTTCCTGACTTGATGGGTGTGCGGGGTATCATCACCCCTGTAGGGTTGACAACCAGGGTGGAAACCCACTCTGCTGCTGCTGCTGCTGCTTGCTGCTGCCTTCACTTCTCAGAGGGGGAGATTTTCATTAGCGACGGCCACTGACGTTGTTGGGAGTCTCCCATCATCGGAACAACGCCTAGATTCGGATCGTCTAAACTGATAACATAGATGAGCACAATAACAACAAACACAATAGCAACAACAAGATAATAGCAACGAAGAGAAACGTTGGCTACCTTTATTGAGACTTTATCCTACATGTATCGTTTAAATCATGCGGTGTATGAAATATGTATATATATACGTGTGCACACCTTGAGTGGCCCTAGCAATTAAATGACTAAATCTTAAAGTAGATAAGTATATATATATATATATTTACCAGAAACAAGAGCTTATCTCAAACATACATATACCTTGTATGTTTGAACCGAGCGCCCATACTATGGATGCTGGGCCACCTTGTGGCATTTGTTTAGCATATTGCCTATTAACACTGCAATCCCCTACGGTGGTACCTATCTTATGGCCGCATGCCTATTCAGCCATACAGGAAAAAAGTACTGTCTTTGACATCGAGAACGCCATAAACCGTGGCAGCAGCGGCTGCGTTACTTCTAGAGAAAGATTTAAAAAAGCAGGAAAGACAGGAGCAATACTTTAACGTTGTGGCCTCCAAAGAAAACGGGTGGCAGTATTCAGCCACAAGAAGAGTTACGCAAATCAAGCATTTTTTCGAGAGGGTCTTTGGAGAGAGTGAGCGTTGCGTCGCTGTGACTGTTTTGTTTGTACTCTGTGACAAGTTATTAAACGCGCTTGTTCTAAATGAATGGTTGTCCTGGCAACCAGCGAAAAGAGAGAACGCTCTCCAGCAAAGAGAAAGAAAATAAACTAGGGAAAAGGCGCACAAGACGGAAAGAAAGGAGGGATGGGTGTGGTGTGCAGGCTTAGGGGACACAAGAGGGGCCGGGGTTAGGGCCTCTTAATAGATCCTCTGAAATAAGTGTTCTTTGCCATCGGCGGTCTGGCAAACGTGTTGCAACCATTTGATGTCTCTCCATTTCGCTTATACTGTTTCTCTGCACAACTTTCAACATGTGCCGCATCGACAACGGACTTTGGCTCCGAAACGCGGAAAACCTTCGGCTGTTGCACCAAACGGCAGCACAATGCCTGTACGAGTTCAACATATATATATATATATATATATATATATATATATATATATATATATATACATTTGCTAATTTGATATATATATATATACATTCATTGCAACAATTGTCTCTTTTCAGGTGGTCGCTAATGGCTTATTTATAATGTCGGAGGGTCACCCGCAAACAATGGACAAGGTCCGACCGTGTTTAGTCGGAAAAAATATTTTAATATAATAATTGTTTCTTCTTGTTGTAAATTTTGAAAAAGTATAGTGTATATACTATAAACAAAAAGTATTAGACAGTGTTGTCTAAAAAATCGTTAAAAAGTAATGCGCCCTCTTGGCGCCGTAGATATCACGCAAAGGCACATATCCAGTCAGACTAACAAACGGTAATTTTTGGTGATTTGCAGTCGCGCACCCCACAGACATAACGATATACGATTCAAATTTACATGATTAATAATTATACAACTACAATATGTGAGATAGGTAACGATAATGATGTATGTTCATTCAATTTGCTCGGCCACTAGCTGGTGCAGCAGAGCTAAACACCATTTCTGAACCGGTCTCGAACAAGAAGACGCGCCATAAATTGCTGCCCACCCAAATGCTTAGCTAGCCCGACTATACGCGAGAAGCAGCGTTGCGCTTAGGCAGTAACAAAGATGACGTAATCAAGGCGGTTAGGTGACGGCCAAAGAATAGACACGATTTGGCGATGTCAGCGACATTTCAACGTGCAGTGGTGGGTGCAGTGGGGGTAGGGGCGACGATGATGGTGGCGCTTATTGTTGCACCGCTCGCACATGCTGGCGACACAGACTACGTGTGTCTGCGTGCTCTCTCTGCTAAGCTAGCGGTTCACGAAATTCTTCGATGTTCTTTCTGTTCGTTGGATGCGTTGGTGTCAGAAGGAAGAGAAAGAAGAACAGAAGGAAGAGAAGACGAACAAGAAGAAGAAAAAGAAGCCGGTGGAGAAGAACGCCCAATTCCTCGTTATCCTTTCCCTTCAAACGTGTAGCAGAAGATTGCCAGTCACAGCCAGCATGACGTGTGTTGCCAGCGCGGACGGCGGAGGCGTCATCTCCTTTCATCAAGGCAGGCGGGCAACGGACGCCGAGCGAGCCGAGCAGCAGCAGCCGCTTCTCAGACGCACGCGTGAGCGAAGACGCAAGTAGCAACAGCGCTAGCAAGAGCGCAGAAGCCGCCCTACGACGACGACAACGACGACTACTACGACACTACCACCGCCACTGATACTACGATGGTTTTACTACAACTGCGGCTGCAAGGCAGGCACCATCGGCTAGAAAGGAGTGGATGGTGCCGACAGGAGTCCTAAGGGAAGCAATTAAGCTTGCCGCCAGTCAGCTAGAGACAGCAGCAGCAGCCAGCCGCACGCCTTCTCTCAAAGAACGTTTGTTTGTCATTGGGAGTTGCGGCTCAAAGACGCGGCAGCAGCAGCTGCCGCTACCGCCATTGCCGCAGCTGCTTCAGGCTTTTGGTCCTGCCCGCCTGCCCTCTGGGAAGGGCTCAGAGCAGCACTACTACTACTACTACAACTACCACGACTACTCTCCGGGCTGAGAGTCGCTGGCAAGCAGGCCAAAACGGGCTGGGGCTGAAGGGGGAGGTGGGGTGAAGGGAAACGGCGGGCGGTGGCGGGGGGGGGGATCGGAGGGGAGCATTGCGGCGTGTTAATTTACTATCCTTCGGGTTGCTGGTGCAGCTGCAGCGACCGTTGAAGCAAGCGCAGCTTACCCAGACAGAACGACAGCTAGTGCCTTTGCCAACAGCGGCACGACGAAACGTAACTCTGGAGAAGAGTAATAGTAGCAGTGGTAGTAGTAGTAGTAGCAGTAGAAGTAGAAAAAAGAAAACAGGGTGCGCTGGTGCTGCTACTGGAACGGCCGCAGCGACGACGGCAGGGGCTGACGCAACCCGCGGGCAGGGGCTCATTAGAGAGAAAAAGAACTCCGAAAAGGAGAGCCCCCCTGTGGCCCTTCGCCTGCCGCCGAGTTCCCCCCTAGTCACTGGAGCCTTCTCCTGACTCACAGCTCAGTCGCCGGCCGGCAATGTTGACGATGCAGGCAATGGCGGCGAAAAAAGGGGCAGATGACGGAGACGAGGGGTGATGAAGGGGAGTAGAGTCGTGGAGGGTAGCGTGGGGGGTGGGAGGGACGTTTCGGGGAATAATGAAGAAGACGAAGACTAAGAACGAAAGAAAGAAAGAAGCTAACACCCGACAGTGCCTTGCGCACGGTCAGCCACTCAACAACCAACACTCACTAACACACATAGATACGCACAAGCACCCGAAGGACAGAGCAGGTTCGTCGCTGCTTTCAGCGGCAACGCCAAGTCGATCGCCGCCATGCTAGCCCATGCCACATCGAGGAAGAACTCCAGAGCCAGCAGAGCGTCGAGCCAACCAAGTACCGAGAGACCACGGCTAGCAGCAGTAGCAGCACAGCATTCAGCACAAACCGCTGCGCGTGTTTATTGCACGAAGCACACAGAAAGAAGGCGGAAAAAAGAGGAAGAAGATGAAGAAAAAGAAGACGAAGAAGAAACACACGAAGGCCACTGTCGTCGATGCAAAGGCTAGCTGTCAATAGAATAATAGCCCATGCCGGTTAATTCATTGCTTTCTGAAGACAACTCGGAGGTGGGGCAGTGGCGTAAAATATCAGGAGAAAATAAGCAACGTAGAAAATGTTCAAAACAAAACGGTGGCATATTTTCGGTTTTGTGAGACTTTCGGATACATGTGTATTTATTAGCGATATTGAATTACTGTAATCGAAAAAGCATATATATATATATAATACAGAATTTAAAACCACTGTAGTCACGTTGAAACTATTAGTATTGGATTACCGGCCTGGCTGAAGGCGTCTTATTAATTAAGGAAATTACACTGTCGCGTTATAGTGCAACGCGTGGGTACAGCATCTGTTGTCTTAAGTTATCTGATGTTTCGAGCAGCTTAGTACGTCTGTTCTCAGAAAAAAAGAAGTATACATTTACAAACCCATACCAATTTGTGAGAGGACGTGTGCCATTATAGGCTGTTATCAGAATAGAACGTTCCAAAACGATCTGACCTAAGTGTACAGTTGATATACCTGTCTTGCTTAAACCCTTTTGCTTGAAACAATTCTTCTATGAGAAGGTTGTAATATTAACTTTCTTGAGAATTAGTAGTGTTTAGAAGCAACACTTCTGGGCTTACTGTAAGATAGCACATCGAGTGAGGAGAGCGTCTCATTTTTTTCAGCGCTTCTGTGTGCAAGAAGAAAAACCTCTACATAAAGATGCAGTTTGTGCTAACTTAGAAAAACATAATAGAATGAGCGCTTGTTTCGTTGCGATCGTCCATATATATGTATCTATATATTGGCCAGGCTTGAAGGTTTTTAATAGAATGGAGGACGGTATGTCTCATTAAGACGTGACGGTTGAATTACTATTTTTATTTTTGGATATGGCTGGCCGAACATTACTACCATTATATGAGACGGCCTGAAAGAGGGTACTCCACGCGTTACTCTCCGGAAGCTTGTACCAAGCTTCAAAGAATGCCTAAATCTAATCTTTCACACCACCGAGATTCTGACTGGTCACGAAGACTTCTAGTTGAGGTTCGGAGAGGCTTCCAGCTCTACGTACATCCACTGCGGCGATGGACTTGAGGATACCCCAGAACACACACATCTCTGAGTTGTCCTGCATGGGCGGAACACCATGCCTCTGCTACGCTTTTAACAAGACCCACGCCTAACACGCTAGGGGCGAATCTGCCTAGCACCTGCAAGCAAATGCAAGAGTCGTTGCACGACTGGTTTACAATTACGAAGATTTATATATATATATATATATATATATATATATACGCATTATTCACCATTAGCAACAAAGGAATTTTACACTTGTCAACTTCTGGCCCTAGAGCCATACTATGTTGTTGATGTGCGCAGTGAAAGTCATTTCAATATGGTAGAGCCCCCTATTCCGGAAAAGTTAACAAACTCCTAGATTGGCCGGCCGTAACGTTATTGGTAACCAATCGACCTCCTCGTCTAAAGTTTGCAGCCTCGGCCTTCGTGGCGTTTATTTGTAGCTGTAGAGTTTCGGGGGAGCCTTTGTTTAAGCGAATTAGTGGATTTCTATGTGCTATTTACGGGAATGAACAAGCCGTTCTTGGCGGTTGGGTACAACGACTGATAAGTCCGTTTATTTCATATATCATACATTCGTAGCAGACGGCCGTTAGCGGGAGCAGCGTGTTTGAATCTCTGCCTCCCTCTCCTCGTAGAGCACGACGTCAATGAGAGAAGCTTCTGAGAGAGTACAAGCTCCGCTGCCGCAGTGTAGGTCTAACAGGCTCAGAATATTTGTACTATTCAAAGAACATCTGACAGTCCACCTCAAACAGGTTGACAAGCCTGTTTCCATGGTAACTGGATTTCTAGTGACTGTATTAAAATATCACTGTAGCCAGTGTGGATATAATCGTTCGAAGCTCCTCGAACGTGATCAAGCTTTGGCCGAGAGTTTTCGCAAGGGCCGACTTGACGGACCCAACTAAACGTTCGTAGAAGCCACCATGCCATGGGGCTCTCGGACATATGAACTCCCATTCGATACGGCGGTCACGGAGAATGTCCTGCACGGCGGGATCCTTAATTGACGTAAATATTTTTTTTATTTCCGTCGACGCCTTAATGAACGATCTTCCGTTGTCTGTGATTAAGTGGCGGCACCCTGGTTACTGACTCAGAAACCTCCTGATGGCGAGATGGGTTTGAGCGGTGGCCATCGATGGCACGAGCTCGAGCCATATTGCTCTCGTTGCAGCACAAGTGAATAGCGCAATGTAGTTTTTGTGCGTCGTTTCTCCCTGCCGAGTGTAAAATGGACCACAGAAGTCCAACCCAGAGGTCGCAAATGGAGTTGACAACGTAATCCGAGCTAGCGGCAGCGGTGCTTGTACTTGATCAGCTGATGGCCCATAGTGCCTCCTGCAAGTGACACAGCGTTTCAATAGCGTTTTGATGACTTGCCCGGCGCGAGTCACCCAGTAACGACGTCGAAGTGACGACAACATCGTGTTAACACCGAGATGCGCATTGATACGGTGCTGTTGTAGGATTAGCAGAGTCGCCAGTCGAGACTCGCCCGGCAATACAATCGGGTTTTTCTCGTCGTACGATAAATGCGGTCCTTGAGTGAGGCGGGCCCTCAGAATATTGTCGTTGTCAATTAGCAGCTCAAATGAACCGAGTTTGGATGTATGACAGACGCGATCGCCTCCACGGATGGCGTCAATCTCCTTACTGAAAACTGCTGCGTCCATCGAATCATCTGTTTTTCGGCCATGTGCAGCAGAACTGGCTCGGCAGGCAAAGGTTGTCTGCGGAGTCGCAGCGTATATTTGATGACATTAGCAACAACGCGTGTGGCGCGCTCAAGGCTGCTATGACGATCAAGATCAACAAGCGGTGATGTTGTGACCATCACTGGAGCAACAACCGCTCGAAGCTCAGCTTTGACCGAGGAGTCGATCGAGTTCGAAGCATCATAGCGGGGTTGGCTAATTGGCCTCTGGGAGGGCGGCAGCCTTAGCCAAGACGGACCGGTCCACCAGTCCGAGTTGGCGACCAGCTGTTGAGTCGCAACTCCTCGTGTTGCGAAGTCGGCGATGTTTTGGTCACCCGGAACGAGGTACCAATCCTTTGCGGATGAATTCTTCTGCAGCTCGACGACTCTATTAGCGACAAACGATTTCCAACGCCCCGGGTTCTCAGCCGTCGACCAGTAATACGTGATTGTCGAATCTGTGTACATAAATACTCTCTCGATGTGTACAGCTAGGGCGTCCTCCAGGTAGTGCCGTAGCCGACTTGCGGTAAGAGTGGCGAGGAGTTCTAGTCTAGCGAGAGTGGGTCGGTTCCGACCGCGTGGAGCAAGACGTGATTTCGCCATAACGAGTTGGCACTCACCAGCGCCATCGGGCGTGCCCATCTGCAGATACGCTACCGCGGCGTAGGCAGCCTCGGATGCATCTCCGAATAGATGCAAGTGGTAGGTTACGTCGCATGTGTCCGTCGTGGAGCAACAGCGAGGTATTTTCAACTTCAGCAGTGCAGCAATCTCGTGCGTCCACCTCGTGAACGGAGTCGCCTTATCGGAGTCCACGGGCTCGTTTGCTTCCGAATCTATTGCGAAGCTGCACAGTATATCGTCGTGATACAGCGAGTCAGGTATGCGCAGCGTTGAGTCAGGATCTACGTGCCTCAAATGCCTCCGGATTGTAGCCGCGAGGAGAAAACCGCTCGGAGCGGCCCCCCAGGTCACACGTTTCATCTGGAAGCATCTGACCTTCTCGTCGTGAGGTCCCCGCCAAAGAAACCGGAATAGACGACGATCATTTTCAATTAGGTTTATCCGCATGTATGCCTTGGTGATATCGGCAGAGATTGCAATGCGATGAAGCCGGAAGTTGATTAAGAGCTTGACAAGGTCCGGGTTAAGGTTCGGTCCGACGAGAAGGTGGTGGTTTAGTGACGTCTTTCCTGGCGCTGATGATGAGCAGTCGAAGACAATACGGAATTTTGACGTAGTCCCCGATGTCGTTAAACACTGGTGATGAGGCATGAAGAAATCATCGTCGCCATTGTCCTGGGCCTCAAGGTCAACGCTGAACAACTCCTCAGCATGTCCCTCGCGTACAAAGGCCATCACCTCATCGTCATATCGCTTGTACGTCTCCGGATCGCGGCGGAGGGATCGCAGTTTGCTTTCCAGGCGGACGAGAGCTGTGCTTTTATTATTCCATAGTTGCGATATGCTGTCTTTACGTGGTAACGAGACAGTGTACTCTTTGCCATCGTAAGATACATTCTCTTCGAATTGGCGAACGGCGGCTGCGTCGTCAGATGAGAGTCCCGATGACTCGTCATGTAAGCCAAAGTCTTCCAACCTCCAGAGACGCTCGATGTCGCGCGCGGGTTTCGACAACGCGGCCGCGCAGCAATGAGCGATGACGTTTGCTACATCACCTTTAATGTTCGCCGACGCTGTAGGACCATCAATGATCCATCCCAACCGTGTCTGTTTCGCAACAAGACCATCAATGACTCGTTTTTCGTGACCAAGAAACGCCAGTTTGTAAAACTGATAAATTCCAACTAGTACGGCAGGAGGTGAAGCCGGCTGCTCGCCAAGGAGCGATCGGTCCGCAAGGGGATGGTCTGCTGAGAATCTCTTAATCGCCTCGAGTACATCCGGTGTGCAATCATTTGTCGGGTTTACGGCAAAGTCATGCTTGTACGCAAATATGTCGACGCGAGTGTCGTCATACGTACTCTACAGCGTGAGTTTATAGCGAGCCGATGATATCTTGTGAGTACTGGCAAACGCTTGGATGTTGAGGTTGGCATGCTGAACTGGCTGAGAGTCTGGTAAGTGTTTGAGCGCGTCTGGGGTGACAAAGGTCAAACTACTTCCCAGATCCATGAAGACGCGCACTGACTACTGCTGCTAGTTGGGTTGTGCATCGAGGTATAATGGTCTCTCGAGTTACACACTCGGCAGCCAGCTTTGGGTCCACACATGACGGAAACACACATGACACCTGTTCTGCTCAAGAAGGATCTTCATCCGTTGTTCGATCGTTAAGTCGGCAGCGCAGCGTGACGACGAATGTTTAGCGTCACTGCAGAAAAGACACGGAGCGAACTTGCGTGGCTGTGGTACTGCTACTGCTGACACGGTCGATTTTAAACGGTTGCCACCATGATAGTCCGTTTTCATCTGCTTCTGCGATGCGTCAGACTGGCGTCGCTCTCGGTTCTCATCGACGTCAGTTAGCTGACCGAGTATCGCTGTCTCTTCGCGCAGTGACGTATACCGGCTGACATAATCAATCAACTGGCGGATCTCGTCAGCGGCCTCAGCGGCAAATTTATCGATACCGCCTGGTACTGAATCATTGTCAGCAGAGCTGCCTGACGCGGAGTGTACAGACGACAATCTCCTATTCTCGGTGAAGTCAAACACAATCCTCCACGGGATAGCTGCCCTGAGTGTAGCCTTAAACGACAAGGAATACGTATGCAACGGACTCTCGAGTCCATCCAACGACTGCACTGCGGACTGTACGAAGTTGAGGAGCTGGCGTAAACCCGCAGTATCAAACTGCGATTTTACTCTTGGCAGTTTTTGCAACGACGCAATCAGTTGCTGCCTGACGATGTCCAGTCTTCCGTAATTGTCTTCCAACAGCTTAAAAGCCACCTTGTAGCTGACATCGTTCACCGGCAATGAGTCAACTAGTCGCTTTGGAGGACCACGCAGTAGCTTTCGGAGAGCTACAAGACGATCGGTGGCCGAAGCGCCTGAGCTGCGAGATACCCAGTTATCAAAGTGAGCAATGAAAGCACGATAACGCAAGATATCCCCATCAAACACCTCAGGGGACGCGTCGAAAACGGGCGGGGCAGAACTGATGATGAACTGGCTTGGCATCGAAGATGACAATGATGTGGTTGTTGCTGCTGTTGATGTCGAGGGCGAGTCCGTTGTCCCGTCACGCATTACTCGAGCGGTTACTGAATTCACTTCGTCAATTAACTGTTTAAGAAGTGTTGAACATTCCAGCGCCGCATTTGAATGCTCATCGCTTTCTTCAAGTTCACGATCGAGGTCTTCTTCAGGCAAACTACTGTGAGCAACAATCTGAGCGTCGTAGTCGCTCATCGCCTGATGCCGTTTTTCGACATTTCGTTGCAGGTTGACCAGCTCGGCTTTGTCCCGCTGGTCTGCCGCGATGCCTCTTATCTGTCGCGCCTGTTCGGCGTACAATTTTAAACGGTTACGCTCGATTGTCCGGAACGCCGTAGGCAGGTGAGTGCTCGATCCGTCATGATCGAGTTGTCGTTGTGAGCAAGATTTCACGAGACACACAACACTCGAAACGCGTGAGCAGCGGGCTTGCTCGTGGTCGATTCACTCAAAGTTTAAAACGACGAAAAACACCCAAATTCGTGAAAATAGCAAACAATATCCACACAGGATAAACAAAAGACTCGAATCCTGGTCACGGCACCAATGTAGAGTTTCGGGGGAACCTTTGTTTAAGCGAATTAGTGGATTTCTATGTGCTATTTACGGGAATGAACAAGCCGTTCTTGGCGGTTGGGTACAACGACTGATAAGTCCGTTTATTTTATATATCATACATTCGTAGCAGACGGCCGTTAGCGGGAGCAGCGTGTTTGAATCTCTGCCTCCCTCTCCTCGTAGAGCACGACGTCAATGAGAGAAGCTTCTGAGAGAGTACGAGCTCCGCTGCCGCAGTGTAGGTCTAACAGGCTCAGAATATTTGTACTATTCAAAGAACATCTGACAGTAGCCATCCTAAAATAAAAACACCTTTGCCAAAGAAGTGATGATCCTGATGGCACCCGGGTCGTGATGAGCGAGCACTATGTTACCTGCAAACATTCCAACTATAGGCCACTGTGTTCATCCCTTGGGAAAGGCCTGCTAGTCGTAGAACATCGTCATAAGCCAAATACCAGAGAAGCGAGTCAAGTATAGACCATTGTGGGATCAGGCTGCCATTATGAAGCTTACCTAACCGTTGACAACTGGCAGTGCCTTGAAGTAGCCGGAAATAACTCTTACCAGATACGAGAGGGCCGTTTGCGGTGCCAGCGTATCCAGAGTACCCCTTCACGGCGAGCTGTTGAACCCTTGTGTATATGGTGGAGCTGTGTAGCTGATCTAGTTACTTGCTACGCGATGTGTCGCTGTTAGGACGGTTTGGTTCTTACGGAAGCCATTTTATGTATCCGATAATACTCCGTATTGTTTAGCAAACAGTCTTTTGTAATTATGGCCTTGTATTCTTTTGGTAGCGCGCCCAGGAGACATATATGTCGTTTCCCTTATGAATGAGGACGACCTCGGCTTTTTTCAAGATTGCGGCACAGTGTATGTATTGTCGGACTGTGCGCCAATGGTGGAGATGCTTCGGCTTAGGCTGCGTATGCCATTGACGGAGCCACTTAACCATTTCTTGGGAGAATGGCGACGCAAATTCACGGAAGCAGCGACGGAGGTAAGAACGCTCGACGTCTTTAAGTCTCCTTGGTTGTGGGCCGAGGTGGCCTGCAATGACAGGCATGTATATACCAGGTACATCGTACACGGGTTCCATCACCTCGTATGCCCCCGTAGGGAGTTTCATGAAGACTACATTACTCAGTGTATTTGTTGGTTCTGCTCGCAGCAATGCGCTAAGTACCACGCGGTTGATTGTCCGGCACTGCAACGAAGATCTTTACACTTCTTCTCTCGGTGAAACGGCAAAACAACAAGTATTTATGTTTAATAATAGCATGAACTATTTTGTACATACTCTATCTGAGTGAAATAAATATGATTGGTAAGATTGACCAGTAGTTATGACTGTGTGCTGCGCGACGAACCTCGTGTGTCTAAATTGACGGGATCTCGTCCACGCCTTCCTCCACGCCTTTGTGTGAGCATGTTTTCATTAATAGCTCTTTTAAAAGGCGCGTGAGTCGAGAACAGCTTGGTGGCGATCACCTTGGTGTGCTGTTCGTCCCATGCAGAAAAACACTAGAGGTTTTTTTCTTTTTGTCTTTGACAATCATTGACGGTTTCTCCCAGAGTCGTCCTCGACATCGTTAAGAAACAACAAGACCTCCATCATCTGGCCTTGCTGTCGGCTACGACTCATTTGAGTAGAACCTGGTTTATTCTATGATCTAGCAATGCTCGACTGCGTGCATTTGCGTCTCGGTGTTTCCGTTTGAGAGCACGCCTTGCTCTGCAGCAGTCTTTGTGTTTTCCGCAATATCCGGCGGCCACCAGTATTTGTTTCCTCACCGGGAGTGTACGTCGTTGGTACATGTTGTCTCGCACACCTTTACGAGGTGTACTTCCGCGGTTCTAGGGGGGGGGGGGCTTAATAAGATAATTCTCAAGTTCTTCCGTAAACCTTCAGTCGTCTGTAATGGGGGGGGGTATTGGGGGCTCCGAATCCTTAGACGTGTCTCAGTGCAATGGTGATCGCTGAGGTATTTCTCGTCCATCAAAACCTTTCTAATTAGAGCTTCTGATGCCAGGATGTCGCTGCATAACGTAATGTCTACTTGCTTATAATTAGGCCCAGAGTCCGAAAGCGTTCTAAAAATTAGAGAGTGTGCAGTCTGGTGTTTGAAGACTAGTTTCTCTATGTCTGTTACTACCGCCAGTGAGGGTTGTAGATTCTTCTCGTTTATGTAGATAGGCCGAGGAGGCTCCTCTCGCTCGGGTCCAGCAGGTGTGGGAGCCTTCCTCTCGGCATCAAAGGTGTTACTAGCCAGAAAGGTGTAAGAAAGTGTGCTTGGTGACGATCACCTTGGTGTGGGTATAGTCCGCTCTTAGCAGTCTGCGCTCGAATATTGGCGTCTATTTAATGCAATGTGCAAACATTTTATACGCACTTTTAATTCTGTCGCTTAGGAACGTTTTGCAACGAGTTTCCGTGCGCATCCGCTGTCAAGTTGTCGCACGTGGTCACCATCAAATACCACCCGCTTCCTCGCAAATACGAAATTGGAAATTCTCAGCCAAGGTTGTTACTGCTACGGATGAGTAGTCTGGTGTTGACTATATATGACGAAGGGTAGTGGTTGCGTTTGGCCCAAAAACGGCAAGCTCTTACTTTTAGTCTTTATCATAGAGCATACACAAATCGCGCCATACTAATACGATGCCAGTCTGGCTGAGACTCATATTTATACATATATATATATATATATATATATATATGAACTTGTTTGTGTACCTACAAATCCGTAGTAGAGCAGAACGTAAGGTGGTGCTAAAATCATTTCTACAGTCTTGATTAACAATAGGAGCCATGCATCGAGTCAGCGGTCATGCAGAAAGGCTCATTGATGCGTTTCCATTCGCCTAGAATGCTATTTGTCATCCTTTGCTCCGCTTCGTGGTCTCTCTGCCGTATAAATAAAATGCACCCGGATGTTACAATGTTTAACGAGGCGTAAACAACAACAACAACAAGTGGCCAAAGTGGTTGATGTGCAAGTTGGTTGTAGTGGCCGTTGTGACCAAGCTCAAGGAGAAACAACGCAAGAGCAGCAGAATAACATCAACAACAACAGCAGCAGCAGCGGCACAGCAACAACAACAATAACAACAACAACAATGTAGCTGTTTCGTGGCGGTCTCGCTTCTAAGGTTCCAGCTCACTTGTCGAGCTGTTACAGCAAACGGGCAAGTTAGAGTGGCACGAATCGACTAAAGCAGGCTCGAACAAGATAGATTTTTCGACGATATATGGGAATTTAAATGACCGAAAACGAACGACGAGGCGCCCGCCACACACATATCTCACTGTTGTAACAGTGAGCGCGTACATCTGCTTACTCATTTAGCGCATCTAGCATTTATTTACAATCTAACGCACGAGGGGCAACCATGGCTGCTATTGGCTATATATGCATTCAATATGCGCACGCATGCAACAACACGTGAGGATAAATTACTGCAGAATATAGAGCAAAAATTAACGCATTTGAGAAAGGCAGCTGTCTCGAGCTTGAGCCACGGTGCGGTACCGTAGTCTGTAGCTAATGCGACTTAATATGTTATTAGACTTAGAAACATTTTAACGAAATATACAAACTGCTTCGACCTCAAAAAAGGCAGCTAAGGTAACACTAAAGCGCGTATGTCGTTTCTGTGTCACTACTGTCTTGCTATTGTTATTATATATTTTAACAGAAATAGCTATTTAAGTGCATACTACTCTGAAAGCGCGGCATGAACAACACAATCGTCTTGTCATTAAGTGCGTAGTGTGCGATGGCTCGCTGGAGAATGCTCGCTGATGGCGCCGATTGTGAACTTCGTCGTGCAAGGAAATCGAAGTTAGGCTAGGTAACTGGGGTCGTTCGTTCGACAATCGACAGTGGACAGACAGACAGTCTAGATAAATAGGTGGCCCGACAGATCGATACGGTACTGTTAGTTAGTATTGGCAGTAGACAGAGCCAGGAATTTACTTTAGCGTGTTTCGTTTATGGCCTTTTCTTTTGGCTGCTGTTCCGCTGCTTCATTCTCTATTTTAATCGTTGTCGGCGGCGGCGTACCTAGATGTCCGTTGACACGCACGCAACTCACTTCTCATCGTCTGCTGGCCAGAACCTCTGCTTCTCGGCGTATCTTCCTTCGGACTCGTTTTCGGTTTCTCACTGTTTCGTTTTCTCCCGCGTTCGTTTCACAATTTCTTCGAAGCGTCGGGCTAAATTGAGTGGAGATCAGAAGGAAGGCAGGCGTAGACGATGGAGGATGAGGTCGGTGAGACGTCGAGCGCCAGTGCCGCTGCCAGTGCAGTGCACGAAAACTCTCTGATGCCATCGACGGTGGCCCTAAAGTTTCGCTTCCACTTCCCCTCATTAATGACGGCGCCATCAGCTTTGGCTGGTGACATTCTCACCCGTTCGTCGTGCTTGCTTTTCCCATTCTCCTCCTCCTTCTTATCCTTTTCCTTCCCCCTTTTTTTATGTTGCCGCTGCTTTTGGTATTTAAGCGAAGCGGCACAACGATAGTTAGAGTGATATAGCAAGCGCGGGGGTGGTGGCTGCGCAAAGAGTCAGTGGAAGAAATCTATTTTGATGCTTTTTCAAATGATGATGCCGCCGCTGCTGCTGCCGCGGCCTCCTATTCTTCTATCCGATCGTGTCAACACTCTTTCTCCTTTCACATCTTTCTTTCGTTTTTGTCTTTTCTCTCCCTCTGTCGCGCTCTTTCTCTAGTTTTTCTTTTCTTTCACGTCGTCTTTTCCTAACCCATTTTCCTCTCTCACGTAAGCACATGGTCTATTTCGCAAGTTCTCGCTCGCTTACAGGCGTTTCTCTCAATGAAGCTATATATTGTATTCTTTCTCCCCCCTCTCTCTCACTCACTCTGCTTCTCTCTCTTCCCTGTTTTCCCTGTGCCGTGGCGGCGCTTTCTCCCTCTCCCACTCTCTCTCTCCCTCCCCAGTCTGTCTACGCTGCGCCAGATTTCGGAAAAGCCCGCCATTTCCGCCGGAAATAAAAGTCCCCCTATGTTCTGCTAGCAACGGCAAGCGTCGTCGCAACTCGCCGCCACTGCTGCCGCTGTCACCACGACCGCGGTCGCCACCATCCGACGTCGTCGGACCAACCACCATTGAGCTGTGCTGCCTGACCAGCAATGCTAGCTTCTCGCGAGCTCTTTAGCTTCGTTTGCAATGTATGTGTGTGTGGGGGCGGGGGGGGGAGCAGGAAAATCGCACTCTGTACGGCGACGTTTTTGGTAGCAGCAGCAGCAGCAACAATGATGGTAACACCAGTAGCCGAAGCATTTCGAGGTCTGAATGCGTGGCGTGGATGGGCGCCATCGAAGGCGTCGCCGACCGCTACGACCGACTAGAGCGTCCGGCAAAGACGCCCGTTCAGACTTCGCAAAAAAAGGATGGCTTGTATCCTCGCGCTGGAAGTGTCTTGAATATTATAAACATGCAAACACGCCCACAGCCCGTACTAAGCTTATTTGGCCCGCGCGCACAGGCACAGAGCTACAGTAAAGCTAGACTAAAACGTATTGAGATCGACGACTACAAACTCACACAGAGAAGGGCTGTTGAAGGCTGTTTGGGATATTGGCGAGGGGGGAGGAGGGTTCGAATGCCACTTTATGGACGTTAACACAGCTAAGAAAGATCTTAAGAGAAAATCGGGAGAAAAATACATAATAAAAGAACGAGATAGGAGAAGGACAAAAATGGAAAAAGGTTAAACGGGCATATATACACGAGAGGAAGCACCAGTTTGGTGTGCAGCCAAGTAAATCGGGTGAACATCTCGACGACACAAACGTTCGGAACAAGAAGAAAGGAAATCATGCAATAAGACCGGGAACCATGGAGGAATAGGGCAAGCTGAAGAAGCTCCCCGCCGCCATCGCCGCAATGAAGCAGCTCAAGAAGCGGTTGACGGACGCGGATAGAGCGTTGCAAATATTAAACACAAATTGGCTCTGAAGTAAACGACTGTTAGACTGAGTTAGTCTCTAATGGAGGAAAGGCGGCCCAATTCAGATAGCTCGCTCTGCTGACTAAAGAGGCGTTGCGACTAGGCTCGCTATTTCTGTTACAACGGAAGACGACGACGATCCTGGCAAACCAAAAAGTCGCTTTCCTGCAAACCACCACAACGTCAAATACGAAGGCGGCGACAACGGCGGAAACAACAACAACGTGTGGCTTCCGCACGATGAAACTTTTCAAGTTAATACTAAATGAAATGATCATTGTGAATGTGCCAGCATTTCCGATCCCGCTAGTCTTCTTCTCACTAGCGCAGGATCTGGCGACGACGGCCGAGAAAGTGCGCTCACTTCAAACTTCGGTGACTATGCTTATGAATGAAGCCCGCCGTTCGTTCCGGGTTAACTTTGGGTCTTTAGCCGTTGCTAAGGACTGTGGCTAAACAATCCTTAGCAACGGCATGTTCTGCTCGTGGAAATACGAGCCTGGCGGCTTTAAGCTTTTTTCGAACTTTATTTTCAGCCGCCACTGTTCACAAAAGAGCGATTGACACTAGTAGCACAATTATTTTACCCTCTGCTACTCATACTTTAAGAAACGATGCCAACGTTTTTGTGCAGTAACTATCTGTCGAGACGCCGCCTTACTGAATGTTCTCAGTAAAAATAAAGCAATTCGTTTGGATGGCACATCTAAGCAATGTCAAAATACAATACTCATAGCGGTGATCTGCGATCCACCATTGATGTAATTTTAAAAATAAAATTAATTGTTCATTTGCGTATGTTTCACAAATGTATTGCATGCCAGCGTTGGCAACGTCAATTATCTACATAAAGCGCCCGAACCACGCAATGTGAAATGCTAGAATGTAAAGCCTAGAATCGTGTCATATTCTATACGATGCGCTGATAAGTGCGACATTGCTTTTATCAAATATTATCATAGTTAAAGCGCCCACGACACGCGTCGACACGGTTGTTTTTGACAGTACACATCTCTGCTCGCGTCTCTTAATTATGTCATGCATGCGCTTAGATGAAGAGTTGTATATTCCATTGCCGATCTGGCAGAATGGAAGACCCCCAGATTGTCAAACAAAAGTTCCCAGCATACCTCGTTAGATTACGTACACAACACCGTTGGCGTCGCCAATGCTTACAGAACACATATAAATGCGTATGTCTGGCCTACTGCACAATTTAAATGTTCAAAAGGTAGTCACTTGAGTGGCTTTAATGCGGTGTTGTATATACACACAGCTTTATATATATAGGGTCATTCATATTGTTGTGCACGCATTTCGAGGTTTGATAGAACTCGGCAAGAAAATAAGTTATGCCTTTGGAGGGAAGACGCAGAAACGTCTTGTTTAGGAGAGAGAGTGAAGTTTATAAAAGTAGTTTTTTTGCCTTTTTTTCTTACATAGTTGTGCGAAATCTCTGTTTGCGGGAGAACCATGACGTCAACGCATGAAGGAACCGATTACACCGGCGTGTTCGGAGGAAAATTCTGCACAACGGAAGTCACTTTACTAGCTTGCGTAGCAAAACGCTAATACTCAGATTAAATAAAGTCATGAAAAGTCGATATTTTACGTTAACGCCTTTTCATAAAAAATCGTGAAAAATGTTTATTGCGACCAAAAATGTACGTCCGAAAGACCACTCTCACACAATAGCAAATTTAATGCCCATCATTTTCGTATCAAAGTGATGGTGCTGCGTTACGTAGTTGTCAAGTCACTAAGCTTTTTCGATAGCTATATCGAAAGCGAAGGCATGCATACTTGCATAGGGTGTATGAGAAAGTTAGGTACGTATTTTGAGGTTTGGTAGAACTCAGCAAGAGAATAATTTTTTCTAATGGAAAGAGGGGGCGGAAACGTCTTGGCAAAATGCTACGGTTCTGAACGTGAAAACTTCAACGTGAAACATAACAACTATGACTGTCGAAAAAGCTTAGTCACTTGGCAAAAACGTAACGCAGCACCATCACTTTGGTACGAATGTAGTGGGCATTAAATCTGCTATTGCCTGAGAGTAGTCTTTTGGACGTAATGGAAAAAATTACGATGTTGCACAAAAAAGCGTTAACGTAACATTTTGACTTTTCATGACTTTCCTTAATCTGGCTATTCGCTTTTTGCTTTGCAAGCTAGTAATGTATACTTTATTGTGCAGAATTTTCTGCCAAGCACGCCAATATGATCGGTTCCTTTGTGCGTTGGTTCTCCCGCAAACGTAGATTTTGCACAACTATGTAGAAGAAAAAAGGCAGAATAACTGCTTTTATAAATTTCATCCTCACTCCTAAACAAAACGTTTTCCCGGCTTCCACCCATTGGCAAAAATGATTTTCTCACCGAGTTTGACCATACCCTAGCGTTTTGGACACACAAATAGGAACACCCTGTATATATATATGTACTTAACTCATAACGGGGTGTAACTACACCAGCCCTGGTGTTCAGGTCTGGTGTCGACCACCTGGACAAGGTACCAAGCACCGCCGTTGCGTTACCAGGTTGTATATCCAATGACAGCCTTTGCCTGAAAAATTCACCTGCGCGCAAGTCCCCCGTGGCCAATCTTAGACACTTGCATATCAAAGTAAATTTATCTAGGCGTATATATATATTCATGTGGCGACTCGCTCTTCATTTTGCCTATTAAGCCAAGGCAGCAGGCGTCCCGAACGGTACCACCGAGTGTCACTCGGGGCATTAACCGTCCGGCCCGGGGGTCCTCGTGCAGAACGGTCCCCCCGTATTGGCAATAGCCTTAACAGCCCTCGAATGGGCCACGACAGGATGACAATATAAATTCGTTGACACCCAGATCTATCGTATACCTTGCCCCCCGGTTAGTTGTTAAAACACGGGAGTGTCAGTTTTGGGAGTTTGTACCGTCTGACTAGCTTACATAGTGGCTCGTGAAGGTCCCCGCAGCGCGCGGAAGTCGCGCACCAGCAGACCAGGCCGGTAAGAGAGTCATAGATACTCCCGGGTGTGTCAGATCTTAGCCGGCATGCCGAAGCACCCGTTTCCAGCGGTCGCCACGAGGAGGCGCCTGACACGTGTACCTATGACTGTCACTTATCCTCGCACCCCCGGTTTCGCGGCGGTAGGCACCGCTCCGCCGAAGGTGTTCCGAACAAGAGAGTCATAGTTACTTTAAGGTCTCAAAGGCAAAAGGTTGAAAATCCATAGAGTCTCCGATAGATGCATACTTCCGACACTTATTTCTTTCCGCCTGCGAAACAGCATAACCAGCCTGGGTAGCGCCGTGACTGACCATTGAATGTGCTAAAGAGTCAGTCACGGTAGCATTCCAGACGAGTGTCTTCTATACAAAATGTATATACATATTGTAGCCGCTTAGGTAAATGCTGACCTTATGAATGCGGGGATCATAATAGAAGCGAGAATAACGCTACTCGTCATGACAGTGGCAGGATTAAGAAGAATGCTACTGGTAGTGTAAAAAGTTTTGAGTGCTATCTCTACGAAAAGCTACCTCAACGCTAGCGATAGAGAAGTTCCAGTAGAGGATAACTAGCCACATCAGCCCAGCCAGGTCTTCTGAGATCTTGGTCACTACCTGTAAAAAATCATAGATCACTTTCATAAGTCGCATCAGAATCTCTAGTAACTTTAGCCAACTTAATTTTGTATTCATAGAACTGCTGTTGCGAGGACTTAGTTCGACGTACCTATTAGGACGTTCAAATCTTGCTAGGTATCGCCACACCGACTAGCAATAAGCGGTTTTGACGTTTAGCCAAAGTGGAAGCGCCATTTAGCAGGTTATTATACAGGTTACATCCAGATTATTGTAAATCCAAAAGAGTAATCTCACTAGGACTAACAATGCAGCTGTCTTTAAATGGCCCTAAAATGGATGATCTTACTTGTTTAAGGAAGAATGACATGAAAGGGGCGCCGAATGATACAGTGAACGATCGTTGCGATGCCTAATGACGTGCGAAAACGCGATTGCGACCGTACGCAGATAGAAAACGCTATAAACGTTTTCGAGAACCTCCCACGAGGTGTATCCAGGTGGGTTATAGGGGTATATAGTAATATTGAAGTTCCCGGAATGTGCATTCAGTGCATTCGAAAAAAAATCTAATAATGACGTACGTTCAAGGTACACAAAGTGAGTGCCTAATTAGAGTGAACACCGAACCGCAACACAGGCGATTACGTGCGATAGTGTCGATAATAAGCACTGCAGAAAATTACCTACGAAAAAAAATCTGTTCATCGCCAAGCAGAGACAATAATCGCAGACGCTGTAAGGCATTGGTCGGGCAACAGTCTACTTAACAGATGTGTGATTAATAACAGTTGCAGTAACTTTAGGGTAGAGGCCATTAGGAAATTTATAGTTTTCAGGTAAAACTTCATCTTCTCTGTATTTGTCGTCGGGATGAACATTACTTATGCGGTCAAGAACCATTTTTCTTGCTGGAGAGTGCCCTACAGATGATGACAGAGAGCTTGTTCTCATTAGGCAGCAGTCAGCGACGAAGTCACCGACGGGGAGAGTCTAGCAGCTGTTTAGTGACCTCCGATGATTATTATTATTATTTACAGGTGTGAAGTCTAAGCGTATTACCGCAATTTGTTTAAAGGATTACATTACTCCATGGCGCCCTTATAAGATTAATGCTGACGCCGAGGAGTTCAGACATGTGTATACGATACTCCGAGAGAGCACATATCCGTGTGTGTGCAGGACGGTAAACCCAGGAAATGACACACTAGAGTTATGCGTGTACTCAGTGATCATTTTGGTGTATCGTGTGTGGCCATGCGACGGAGAGCCGAGGAGCCAGGCTGTTGTGAAGTTTAATCAACCCCATAATAAGGCCAAACGAAACCATCCGCTGCCATTCGAATTCTAACGGCCGTTCAACAAAAATAATAAAGTTGGAACGCCTAATCTACAACGTGGCGTCAACAGCTATCTCAACAACTCATCAACGATAATGAAAACGGCCTCACCGTTAAAGCGGCAAGGCAGGCGAGGTTGACAGCCACAGCAGAGCCAGCAACTGCTCTGTTTCACGGGAGAAGCAGCAGCAATGACAAATAAGTTGCAATCTCCGTGGTGTTCAGTGATCTTTTCTACAAAGAATAATGTCCAGACGTACGCAGGAAGGGCTCATAGGAGGAAGATTGCCGAATCTGGTGAAAGAGCAGCGCTCCATCTGGCCGCTGCCACTACTGGCAGCATCTCCACAACCGTGCGCTCCACTAACAGAACCCTTTTCTTACCCGGCTATTCGCCAACGCCAAGGCAACACGCAAAATGCAGCGCAGGCTCTCAAAAGAAGGGAGAGTCCCTCTGCGCGGGCTCTTCTACTGGGCGTGCTCGAGCGAGGATGTCGCCAAGGCACTTCGCATCTCTTCATCTGGTGTTGCCCGGCTTCCTGGGGCATGGCTCGACGTGTTTCCGTCCGAGATCGTCAGAGTTTGCTTCAACACAATTCTAGTTCTCATTTGTTCAATCATAAGTATCTACGAATACGGGTGCGATACTTTATGGTTGGAGGCCT
Organism: Dermanyssus gallinae; assembly: GCA_003439945.1. NCBI lineage: Eukaryota > Metazoa > Arthropoda > Arachnida > Mesostigmata > Dermanyssidae > Dermanyssus > Dermanyssus gallinae. Next base: position 265,927 of record QVRM01002562.1, on the reverse strand, counting down.
AATGACAAACCGCTGCTCGACTTGTTGCTTGTCTCAAACATTACGTCAAACAGATCCGCGTTCTTAATCAGGCGGTGCGGCTGTCTTATGTTAGCTTCTGTAAACAACTCGGTCACGGATTTAAGCTCGAGTGCGTGCCTTTCTATCCGACACCGCTTCTCAACCCCTCTTAGAAAGCGACGCTGTGTTCTTTTTAGTAATCTAAGTTTACCTAGTCCTGGAGGACTCTACACCTGGCACCCATACATTAATAGTGGCACAACATGTGATTGGCACAGTTTTTTTTTGGCAGAGGCACTTCTTAAAACAAACGCACGGAGTGTCCAGCTGCACAACAGTACACATTTTGCGACAACACATGGAACCCGCTCAGTAAATGTCAATGACATAGAGACTCGTGCACCAAGGTATTTTGCATATTCCATTTTTGTCAGAGCTGGGCCGTCTAACATGTAGTTATGCTCCCACCATTATTCCAAATACCTAGATGCAGTACCTGTTTAGTCTGACATTGCTGTCGAATCAAAACTGCCTCTAACTTCATCCTCAGTCGATGTTGGATGGCGTCTTTCTTTGTGTACTCCAGACTGTTGTGCAGACGCTTGATGTAGCTTGAAAGGTTGGCGGCCTGTTTGCGAGTACGCAGGTCTTTGGCCTTAACGACAACATAGAGATATTCAAAAACAATACAATTGAAAAATTGTCAACACACAATACGAACATGTACGTGTTGTACGTGACATCTAAAGATGCCGCTCTAGCAAGCATTCCATCCCAATCCATGCTTAGTAAGCTTGACACGACGTCATAGTCTACACTGATAAAATCCTGCCTCGCCTCTAGTAGTTCTCTGTTGATGTTAACTGGAAGCAAAAGTTGGAAGCTGAGGTCATCATTGGAGACTGGGCGCGGTACGTACCGTTTTATTTACGATATTATCTGTGCAGAGAACGACGTCGAATAGGTTGCCCCTAGCGGGTCTGGTTGGAGAGAGAACCACTTGATCAAGCGAGTTGAGATCAAGAGAGTTCTTCTCTGCTACCCTTGCTGTATCCAATCTAATCTTGTTGCCTCTAAATTAACCGAGTCCAAATTTTCAGCAATTCTAGTCGTGCTGCGGGTTTTATTTTTAACCTTTTGCTGCCCCCCGACCCGTACATAGTGGGCAATCTGTATACTGCGTAAACCTCTGTTAGCTGTCCGTTGGCCAATTGCACTGAACGGCTTCACCGGTAGGGAGCTCAACGCGGTTAGTAAACACTGCCAAGATACTGTGCGACTGTGCGGTCTAAGCAAATCCGGTGGAACCAAGGGACTTTAGACGTATACCTTGCCACATGACGTACATCGCGTTTAGCAACTGCCCAGCGGTGACGTGGCCAAAAAATAGGAGCCAACTCATGGACCGTTCTTAACACGGGTGCACCCGCTTACATTTAGGCTAATCCCTGCCTAGAAGACGAGATATATATGTTCCATAAAGGGCTCCATACTTAGCCCCTGCTATGGAGCATACGATGAAGCTTAGGACTAAGGAACTTTTTTTCGGGGTCAATCTACTAGCATATGCTGATGACCTCGTCGTCACCACCCAGACCTGAACCTGCCCCAAAGACGTGCGAAGCACTTGTCAATTGCATGTAGGCGGCGTGGCTTGCTGTTTTCCCTGCTAAGGGCGATGCCCCTTGCGGGAGTAAGGAACTGCCCGCCTTCTACTTCCCCTTTGAAGACCAGGAGATTGTACTCGTCAACCAGGTGAGGTATGTCGGCGTCACCCTAGGTAGGAATCTCCGCAATACTAAGTATGTGCGGCGGGCATTGGAGAAGGCAATCAAGACAATGAATAAGTTTGCCCGGCTTGTGTCTAATACTTACGGGCTACGACAATCTAGAAGACTGCCTGTTAATCATATCGCGGATATGATTAGGCGACTATTTATATACGCGACCGAGTCAACTGCCCTGTACGCAGTTCCGGCCTAGCCCACTGATACCTTTTTTTCATTTTTTATTTGGGAGGTTCTGGAAATGCTAATGCACATGCGTCACGAGCAGTTAGCGTGACTAGTGTAAGAGTCACACCCACTAAAACCGTGCTCCTTCCTAGCCTCCAGGCTCGGCATTGCTTTAGCATTACTACTTACACCGCGGGAGAGGCGATTCCGCGCCGTCCGCCGTTAGCGCTTCCTCTGCTCTCCCCCCTTCTTCCGCACCATCATGTGGTCAGTCCGAATAGGCAAGAGCAATACCAAAATTAGCCGGCGCGCCGAGACCCTGAGGACCCGGTTGCTCCCCCTTTTCCTCCCCTCTCCCTAGGCCACCTCGTCTCGACCATTGTGTCGCTCAAACCTCTCCCTCCTGGCTTTTTTAAGGGTCCCCTTGAGTGTCAAAATGATGTCGAACCAGTTCGCTGCCTGTTTCCACGCCTCCGCCGACGTCATCGTGTGGTCGATAACCTCTGATCGTAGAGAGGCCCTCACGGCGGTGGAACCTGCGACCTGTGCTGCCCTGAGAGCCTCGCAGCGCAAAACGGTGTGTTCCACGTCGTCCGGCTGACCACAGAAGCACGTCACACAGATGTCGCCGTTTGCCTTTTTAGTTTTCATCATGTAGATTTTGAACTGACCGTGTCCGGTCAGCACTTACGTCGTACAGTAGGATAGCTCACCATGTTGGCAGTCATGCCACACTCCGAGGTCTGGTATTAAACTCTTGGTCTAGTTACCCTTGGTCACCCCGCGTCTTACCTCTGCCTATTCCTTCTGCCAGGTCTCAATGGTGGCACTTCTGGCCATGGTCAGATCCAACCCTCTGTCGAGTAAGCGCTTGCTTCTCTCCTCCACGAGCAGGTCCCTTAGCAGCATCTTGGCTAGGACCAGGAGGATTCGGTCGAAACCGTCCGGTATGCGCGGCTTACCACGATCGCGAGTCCGTTGGGCTGACCTTAGTGCTCCCCTATTTTTTGTCGTGTGCATCGCCATGTCTGCCCAGGCCGAGGCCGCGTACAGCGTCGTTGATTTGGCCAATGTCGCTAATAATCTCCTTTTAGCACCTGACACCGACCTTCGGCAGAATACGCGCTAGATTCAGCGAGGCCCTTTTGACTTCAGTCGCATATTCACATGCGCCGATCCCGAAAGTCTTGTATCGAAGATGACCCTAAGGTACTTCGTCCCCTTTCTTTTTATTGGGCGGCTCGCCTGCACGAGTCTTCCCACATTTGTCCTCTTTTGGCCTGTTAGGTACATCGCCTCTGTCTTGTCGACTGCGAGTTTAAGATAATGGTTTTCCATCCAGGTACGCCAGCGTTTACACCCCATTTAGGAGATTATCTATCTCGAGCACGCCGCCGTAAGCCAGATTCCAGAGCACGGTCTCCAAAATCGAGCCCTGTGGGACTCCAGCTGTAATTTCCTACTCTTGCTCCCCTGCAACCACACCTCGGTCAGCCCAGTAGGATGAAATTCTCCGACAGAGGTAAGCGGATATTCGCTTTCTTTTTATCGCCTCCACAAATACGTCCTAGTTAATTGTGTTGCAGGCATTTCTGACATCCAGGTGAGTGAGGAGCACGAAACCCCTCGTTCTGAAGGCCTCTGAAGCAGTCGAGCGCCGCCGCCCAAGGAGTAACCCCGAGCATCAGAAGAACGAGGACCGTCGGCATACAATCGGATCAGTGAGACGCCCTACAATAGATATCTGTCGAAAAGCTATTTTTCTTGCCCAGCTAGCGTGATGATATTCTAATGTTTATAAGCCTTTATCTAAATTAGAATGATATGTATGCATACCAGATATATGTATTGCAGACATATATTTGGTATATATGATGTTTGAGAAGTAAAACTATAATGGGAATGACTTTAATTTTCATGAAATACCATTAAAACTCCAGTTTATACAAAATGTCCCAAAAGCAGGGCCGAAAACTATATCTCTAATGTCTTTATAGTCCATGCCGTGCCGCATCTCCGAGAAAACATACGAGCCGCTTGTCAAGCTGGACAAACCCTTAATAAACCTCTTCCCGTCTTGTCCAGCAAAACACTAAACAGATACGTCTCATCTTTGCTTTATCACATATTACATGACCTAACATGTTGTCACCCAGTGAATTCCTAAAACATGCCGTATTGCAGTCTAGGATTTATGAAAATCACCTTCAACGCATATAGAACATGTTGCTAATCTCTACTTCTAAGTGCATCGTTTCAAATAACAAAGCTTTGACTACACACTTTGTGGACTTGATCAACCGGCAGCTATCCTAATGCGTGATTTGAGAAAACTGTAAACCTTGATTGTAAGAGTGGTTATTACATCATCCAGACTATAAAGACCCTACAACTAACTATACATTATACTTTATTATTTTGTCAATAATGACCGCATAATCTGCATTCGACGATTCCTCTGTACTCTCTAAACAAATGTAGTGTTTACTGGTCTAGGCGCATCGGCTAATACAAGCAAATCGTCAAGAGAGGACAGGCTAAATTTTATAACGGTTGCGGTTGATATACTTCCTTGACGCAACGGCGTATATTCTGCCGTCCCTTCAGTTGTTCTTTCCACAAAGTAACTTTAGGGTTGTACGCCAGATCAGGCAAAGATACTTTTTTGAGTGTTTCTTTGATGCCGTACCAAGTGGCTTAAAATATTAGTATTTTAATAATTCTGAAGTTGTGGGTCGTTCGAAGTATATTAATATGTCGTTTGCATGGGATATAAATGGGCACGCACAAAGCCAACGTACCTAGTTCGTTGTTAAGGTCGCGCTTTTCTTAATGATATCACTCTTTAAACCGTTCTTTATATACCTCTCTATGTAATATTAAAAATGCTTTTGCAAAGAGTGATGATCTACGATGTTTATAGAAACATGTAGCTTAAGAGTATATATATATACATGTTCACGTAGTGCAAGGAAGCCTAATAAACTTTGCAGCTCTACGTTAAGTACGTTCATCTCATTGGTAACTACTCCATCCGTTCGGGTTATGTCTAGAGAGTGAGTGTAACTGGCCGTGTCATAAGCAAGCCCCGACCTACCAGCAGCTATTGTAAGACCGCCTTTGCCCGCTGCTGCTGCGTCAAGTAGATGTTCAACATTACAACAACAACACCAGCCACGGTATGGCTGGTACTATATCTCGCTTTCGTCTTCTTCGTTTTGCCCATCGCCTTCTTCTCGCATTTTTCGTCTCAGTTTTGCTGGGTAAACGCTGGTCAAAGAAACGACGGACGGACGTACAAACGAATGGTGCTGTTGGGTAGAAGGGCTGGTCTGTAGTGGTATGTACGACGACAGCTACTGGGTAGAGGCAGCGGCGGTCTCGGGGGGTCGCTCCTCGGCCCTTAAGGCAATTAAGCCAAATACAAAAGGGCTCTTCATCTCCGCTTACCCCCCTCCCGCCCGTCCCCCGCCGCTCGAGTTCCTCCTTGTTCATCGGCCCTGATGGTCTCCTATCGTAGGCCGGCGTTCTCCTTTTGGTCCGCACGGGCCGGCCCCCGCCCCCTTGCCATCTATTTTTCCGTTCGCCCTCCCTTGCAGCGCCTTTCCCCTACGGCCCATCAGCACAACAGTCTTATCAGCGCACACCAGACCACTTTTGTTATTAACAGCAGCAGTAACAACAACAGCAACAGCAACAACTTACATACAGCTGGAGCCGTGCTGCTGTTGCCGCTACCGTTGGTGTTGCTACCGCCACGGCTGCTACAACATCTACAACAACTGCGGTACCGCTTGCTGCTGCTGCTGATGCTGAGGATAGTTCGGAAGGCTCGGCCTAAACGCTGTTGGCTAGAAGAACGTCAGCATGGCGCACTAGCGGCTGCAGCATTTGCTGGATGGATGCTCGGTAACGCAGCCGAGCGTCGGTAGGTCGGTTGGCTGCCTAGTTGGTTGGTTCTGTCTGCTTGCTGGAGTGAACCCCTCGGGGGGGCGGGGGGGGGGGGGGGTAGTTGGAAGGAAGGGGTATACGATTCTGAGCTGGCTGGGGGGGGGGGGGAAGTTGGACGCTAGTCATAGTGCTGGTGTCGCCACCGGCGGCGGCGACAATGATGATCATCTCCATCATAGGTTTGAGTTGGACATGGATCCGGAGCCTGGCAACGAAGGCCAGAGCAGCGTTGGCGTTTGCATTCATGTTGCTCACTTCAGCGAGGCAGAGCCTAGCCAAAGTCACGGCGGTTGACCGCAATCGACGCCGGATTATCATCTCCGGCATGGATCGGAGTAACAAGCTCTGTGTGTATCGCTACGCACAAAACCTACTATTAATACCCGGCCGGTGTTATTTTTCCGGGAATGGTGACAACCTATTTTTAACTCACTTGCTGATGGTTCACCGTGGCAAATGTATGTATTGGTGTGTTGTTGAAGGAAGTCACTCCCAATAATTGAATGCACATAATAATGATGAAAATATCGTATACAGACAGCTTGCGGGTCACTTAGGTAGTATACACGCGTTGATAGTCCGATAGTACTGCATTTCCACAAAATAAATTAATAATGCTATTGTCGGCCAGCGCAAACGCAACGGAAATAAGACCATAAATGGTACATGATGCGGGCAAAAAAAAGTAGAAGCATGGTAAGCGAATTCATACAGCTCATGAGCTTAGGTATCCACGTGCTACGGCGGTGCTCGTAATTACTTTCAACATTTGTACTATACACATTGTGTGTTGGCCGAAAAAAACCTTACGCCACATTCTAAAGTTCTGCGGTAGGAACGCCTAACTACAATGTGGAGCTGCATATAGACCTAGGTGCACTGAAACTTTTGCTATGTGCGTGCAATCACTGTGCTAAATGGTATCGGCTATTGAATGCATGTGTAGTTATGTTCACAGCATCGTACACAAATGACGTTGTGTTTGCGGATCTCATATGTAAAACAAGCTATGTTTTTGGCAGTGGTGATATAACCCCAAGGCATAGCAATCATTAATGAATGTGTTAGACCGTAGCATGTCGCTCGAACTGGAAGACTCAACGGCGCATCCTCCTAACGAAGACTATGTGTGGGAAGATGGCTTGAGGACTTGTTGTTTCAGGTTTAATATCCTAGACAACTGCTACGGATATCATATTCAAGTCTCGTTTTAAATTTCTCATAAAGCGGTTGTATTACTCACTTCCCTATGGACTTTCTCTGAGAACATAATATTTTCTCTTTAAAAGGGTTTTTACGTTACCAGGTTAAATTATGATTTAAACGTGTGCTTTAAGTTAAAGCGATTTGCGCTAAAAATAGGATTACCGTCTAATTCAGCGATTTCTGTTGAGATAGCAAACGTCTCGTTTGAGCTGATCTTGTCTGGTAGGCCGCGCAAAATTTGGACGCAACACCTCGAGTGGATACAGAAGTCGGTCTCGAAGTCAAGATGTGATGAGCACCGCGCATTACACGACGCGCATGATTGGGTTGGGGCAATGTGTTGGGTTGGGGCAATGTGTTGGGTTGGGGCAATGTGTTGGGTTGGGGCGCGAAGGGGAAGAGGGAGGGTGATAGCGCCGTTTGGGGCTGACATGAGGAAACATTGACGCATAGTGATGACATCGTGTTGGCCAGCAGAATCTCGTCCGCACCGATGGCCGACGCCGTCGAGTACGACTTCCATCTTGCGTTGCTTTCTTTTCGTTCTAGAAGTTACGTCGACTTACCATATTCTGTGTCTGACTTGCAATACGCAACCGCAGCGAGTGCCACCTTCAGATGTTCTTTTGCGTCAAATGGGCCAAGCTTTCCGAAATATATACCTTACCTTAACGTTTATTTACGGAACCGCAATTTTACAGTGCTTAAGTTCTTGTATATTTATATATTTAGAGTCAATTTGATAAGCGGGAGTGGATCTTTATGAAGAACACGCGGCGCCATCATTTGGAACGAATGTGAAACTACGTTGGCTCAAAATGTCCATTATCTGTATTTTTTTGTGTGGCTAGATGAATAATTACCGAGTTAACTATGTACTCTACGCAGGTGTGGATTTATACATTTGTTGCCATAGTTAACAAAATGGAGCAACGTGCCGTAATCAAGTTTTGTTTGAAATGCTCTAAACAGCTACAAACAGGAACACACTAAATGATACCAAATGCGCATATAGTGAGAGTCCTAGTCGACGCGAAGTTCTGAATGATCGTAAGTCCTTAAAACCGACCTCGTAGCGGTAGAGCAGAAACAAAATTAAACGTTGGAAATGTAAATCACTAGCGTAAGCTTGTTCTTGTTATTTGACAAACCAATATTAAAAATGCGGTGTTGTTGTAGGTTTATCGAATCCGCGGATATGGACCCGAGTTTTCTGTTGAACATCATCACAAGTTATGAAATGCTGCGTACGTACTCTACTCAGTGTATAATAATTGTCTCTCTTTTTAGTAGTATTATACTCTGCCCATATGCATGTTGATTTTCTATTAGTTCTCCAAGGGTTTTCAAGTCTTACGTCTTACATGACTGTAATGCACAGCCCTTCCGGGTGTCATTATCGTTATTACTTTTGTATATTGTAGAACGACGTGAACTAATGTTGGTGCAAAATGAGTTTAGTTGGAATTATTGGGAGTTCTATACTCGGATAAATGTATTGTTGTTATATTTATTGTAAACTGTGCTTGTTGCTTGTAAACAATTTTGTCGGTTATACATTGTATTCGACAGGAGTACTATTCATTGTTTACGCCTTTGTTGTTGTACGAACTACACATTGCACATGTTTAGTCTCAATGAGTTATTATCTATTCGCAAGTTGATGAATACAAATCATTTTTATTCTCTAGAATTAAATTTTTTTAAGGAGGTTGTTTTTAATTCTAGACTGTCCTCCGACCCCTACGGGCTTGGAACTTAACCTGAGGTATATCTTCAATGCATGAGGGCCGGACATGTTGAGATATCTAAAGTTTCCTCAACAGTCGTTGTGGCAGCATGGCCGCTGACTCTCAGCGGTACGGTTTATCATCTATTCTCAATGAGCATCGCTCAAAAAAATTCGATCAACAACAGGTATCGAACCGGCGACACCCCGGTAGATGACAACCGTGACTAGCGCACTAGTCCTCTAGACCACGCCGCCACTGTTTTTTATTCTCTGCATATCTGTAATCTAGAAAGCCTAAGGAGAATGTTTAGGCTCATATATATACAGGGTGTTGCAGGAATATTTGAAGCGCGATATACAGAATTGTAGAGCTCGTTAAAGCAAATATTTTTTCCAATGGAACATGGTCTCTGAGAAGTCTTGTTTCGGAGTGAAAGCGAAATTACTACAATTTGTGACACTAGTGTTTTTGCCCGACATAGGAGCACAAAATAAGTTTTCCCCCTGGAGGGAAGACGTGGAAACGTCTTGATTAGGAGAGAGCGTGAAGTTTATAAAAGTAGTTTTTCTGCCTTTTTTTTCCTACATAGTTGTGCGAAATCTCTGTTTGCGGGAGAACCAGTCAACGCATGAAGGAACCGATTACACCGGTGTGTTCGGAGGAAAATTCTGCACAACGGAGGACACTTCACTAGCTTGCGTAGCAAAAAGCTAATACCCAAATTAAGGAAAGTCATGAAAAGTCGATATTTTACGTTAACGCCTTTTCATGAAAAATCGTAAATTTATTCTATTGCGACCGAAAATGTACGTCTGAAAGACCACTCTCACGCAATAGCAAATTTAATGCCCATCATTTTCGTATCAAGGTGATGGTGCTGCGTTACGTAGTTGTCAAGGCACTAAGCTTTTTCGACAGTCATAGTTGTTATGTTTTACGTGCAAGTTTTCACGTTCAGAACCGTAAAAATTTGCCAAGATTTTTCCGCCCAATCCTTCCACTAGGAAAATTTATTCTCTTGTTGAGTTCTACCAAACGTCAAAATATGTACTTAACTTTCTCATACGCCCTATGGAAATATGCATGCCTTCGCTTTCGATATGGCTATCGAAAAAGCTTAGTGACTTGACAACTACTTAACGCAGCACCATCACCTTGATACGAAAATGATGGGCATTAAATTTGCTATTGCGTGAGAGTGGTCTTTCGGACGTACATTTTTGGTCGCAATGGAAACATTTTACGATTTTTCATGAAAAGACGTTAACGTAAAATATCGACTTTTCATGACTTTCCTTAATCTGGGTATTAGCTTTTTGCTACGCAAGCTAGTGAAGTGTCTTCCGTTGTGCAGAATTTTCCTCCGAACACGCCGGTTCCTTCATGCGTTGACTGGTTCTCCCGCAAACAGAGATTTCGCACAACTATGTAGGAAAAAAAAGGCAGAAAAACTACTTTTATAAACTTCACTCTCTCTCCTAAACAAGACGTTTCCACGTCTTCGCTCTATAGGGAAAACTTATTTTCTTGCCGAGTTCTATCAAACCTCAAAATGCGAGCACAACAATATGAATGACCCTGTATATATATATATATATATATATATATATGTACATTACATACACATGCATGTCCGCAGATTCCAAAAGTAGTAGTACATGAACGCGAGAATGCTTTGCGTTGCAGTCCAAAGGCTTGTCAGCTTCCCTGACGATTCGGCAGTTTATGCATGTTGCGACCAACTGCCATCATCATTATCATCATCATCGGGTGTGGGCGAGAGGGTGCATGCAGCATAGCAGCGTCGAGGTGCGATCTGTACACGCGGATGAATGACAGTACAAAAACAACGCTGGTATTTGAAACACCCTGCAGTTTTTTGTAGCGCTTTCCTGAACAGCGTGGCGCCACCTGGAGGGTCGCTGCTGAACTATTGTTGTTGCTACTACTACTACTTTTAAAACGACTACAACTACTACTACTACTACCGTGAACTCATCATCGACCAGCTTTAACGCGGCAAATGGAAAGAAGTTTGAAAGTTGCAAAAAAAATTTACGACTCCAGCAGTGACACTGTTGCTCCAGTTGTTTAGCGTGATGACCGATCTTGTTTGTTTACTTCGGTCGGGCAGACGGTCTGATAGAGATCAAATTCGGCTGAATTCGTACTATCAGACTCATCACTGAAAGAAAGACTGCAGGTGTACGGCCAACTAACATTGTTGTCATTTAATCAGTTGGTATTTATGCAAACTTGCATGCCTAGAGAGAGTGTGTGTGTGTGAAAGAGAGTGGGAGAGAGAGAGATAACAAGAATACTCAAGGTACACAGAAGAGTTAAACACACAGAGAGATAGATAACACAGTTAGCTAATAACCGCTATCTAGTATACAAAAAACAATACAATACGTGGCGGCGTGGTCTAGGGGACTAGTGCGCTTGTCATGATTGTCATCTACCGGGGTGTCGCCGGTTCGATCCCTGTTGTTGACCGAATTTTCTTTGAGCGATGCTCATTGAGAATAGATGATAAACCATACTGCTGAGAGTCAGCGGCCATGCTGCCACAAGAACTGTTGAGGAAACCCTAATATCTTAAGATGTCCGGCCCTCGGTGCATTGAAGATATGCCGGAAGTTAAGTTCCAAGCCTGTAGGGGACGGATGATAGTCTAGTATACAAAAACAATACAATACGTAACGAAGTATTCTTAATTAAACAGCAAAAACAGCAACATTAGTAGCAACAACAACAACAGCAGCAAAGGGGGAAAGAACAGTGAGCGGGCTAAGGTTAGCATCTGTGGGCACACGCGCTGGCCGCAACCCATACTTAAGTACGCGTCGATAGTTTGGTACGTGAATTGGATGCTTGCATTCACGCAAAAATCGACAACCGTTGACTGGCAAATGCTGTTTGAAATGCGGCACGTTCAAACGACTTGACACTGATGTCACGGCACATCAGTGGCAGCAACAGCAACAACGAATGATAGTGACCGTTTCGCGCGATACGTTCTCATCATAGCTGCTACGTCGTTGTTCGGCCAGCAAGAGGAAGCTGTCTAGGCCAGCCCTGATATGTGGCGCCCTAATAATGACCAACAAAAACTGCAGGCTCAAACTCGACACGGTAGGGCCACCACCACACGTGCACTGCGCGCAAATTTGAACGGAGCGTTCAAATGTTCAGCAATGACCAACCAACCACCTTGTCGCGGCACTCAGACCAAAAGGCAACGGGACAGCGGGCGGGCGCGTCTTCGCTCCTCATCGTTGTCGTCGTCGTCGTCGTCTCATCGCCACCGCTCCTGCCTGCCCTGCGTTGTGATGCTACTGCTGCCCTCTGTGGCAGTTGACTGAAGCATAAAAAAGGCCCGCCACATTTGAGTGGCCTAAAAAATGCCAGTTGGACGATTGGGCGATGCTGTACACGTTACAAGCAGGCTAACCTCTCATTTTGCCACGCTTGCTCGACCAATATGCGTTTATAGCACTCGCATAATGCCGGCCCAATAAATGTACCCTACTATACTCCGTACACTGTTCGTGCGTATCGCATACACCGCCCCACACACCAAACAGAAAAACACAAGAACGACAAACAACTATAGCGTACTAATGACGCACGTAAGTAGGCCTCGATGTAAAACAACCGTAACCAGTTTCACAAACTCACAACAGTAACCTAATTAATATGCACATTATGCTGTCCTGCTTTTCGCCTAACTATACACACAAGCACACACACACTGGACCAATACCAGTGTCATAAATATTAAATAAATGCTGTACAGATTCCACGCTAGTGTCAGGTTTTGCTAAATTTTTTTTAGCTCGTGCGATAGTAACGTTGCTTTATTAATTTTTTTCATGAATGAAGGCTGATGGAATGTTTTGTGTACAGCATCATAGCTAATGCCAATCTTTTCCGCTATTTCGCAGAGCTTCGTCCCAACTCTCGACCCTCTTGTGATGAGTAGTAGACTTCTTACACAATTTTCTCATCCAAAGCTGTTTTTGGCCTTCCGGAACGTGGCGCATTCTCGGTATGCATACTTTTTCATTTAAATGAAGTAATTCGTTTGGTTAGGATACTGTACGTCAGTGATTTAGTTCCGTAAACTGTGTCTAATTTATTTTCATTTAAATGAAGTAATCCATTTGGTTATGATACTGTACGTCGGTGATTTAGTTCAGTAAACTGTGCCTAATTTCTTTAATTTTCATTCCAATTCAACCATCAAATATATATTTGATCACGGCATGCTACTCGATCTGCTCCGTTGTTACTGTAACATGTCAGAACATGTTACAATTGAGCGACCTCCCACAAACGCAATTCAAATACAATCTACATGATGCTTATTTTAATTACTACGGTGATGCTACGAGCTTGTTGAGCCACCTATCATTATATACCTACATGATCTAAAAAATGTTCGCTCGCTGCAAAATTATGCAACCACGGTATTTTGCAAATACTGGCAGCTATACTGAAAGCAAATCCGGTCCTTCTAGATGATGGCATTCAGGAATACCAGCCTTTTCCGCAAACCACTGGCTATCCCCAGGACGATAATCTCAGGGGACCCCTGAAGAGAAGTGATGGGCTTAGCTTGGGTTGTTATTCTGTAGAATTTGTCTCGCAGTTGACTTATCTGGATGTTAAGCTCAGCTTTGTTTTTATTCTTGACAATGATTGCGGTGACACCGCAACTGGATTTTAGCACTCATATTACACAAGTCATCCGATCAGCTAATCTTATATCTAATACCATATTTCGTTGTTTCATAATTAATTATTACAATTTTTACATGAGGCTTTATAATAGTTTGGTTGTACCTAACCTTATCTATTGCTGTGAGTTTTGGCGGCCCTACTTGGATGAACACATTGAAGCAATGGAAAGTGTACAGAGGAGATTTCTTCGTCGTGTCTCGTTAGGGTGTAACATCGCCCAAAATTCTATTGTGATAAGCCCTATTCGGGAACTTCAGTCCAGAGCGGATTATCGCATGTTCAATCATATCATAAACTCATCAAATAAGTCAAACTATTTTAGGTTGAACAATCTTAGAAGCGGTAACACCATCTCGTCAAAACAAATTGCCAAGACAGATCGTGTAAATAACATGTTTTCGTGGCGGATGGCGAGGGCAATGAGAACTTGAAACGCTAACAGTGCAAATGTCGCCACACAAGTAAACTGACTATTGTGTGTATCTAGCTAACGGTTTCTAAAATGTAAATATTGTCCCCCCCTTTGACAAAATATAGGTGCATTTGAATTAAATTGAATGACCTTGAGCGCGTGGTTTGGGCTCACACTTGCTCTCACTGAGCAGTCAGTGGGTCTGCTTAGGACACGAGAAATATATGTAATATATATCACACAATGCAATTAGTGCGCGGTCGTATTGAGTGTCCCAATTCACACCTAGCCTATCCTACGCGCACACATGTATAACGCGGGACAGCAACGTGTCCGGCTCTGACGCGCCCGTGGATGGCGGCCTTGACGCGCAGCTGCAGAGGAAGAGGCAAGAAGGGGCTTCTAACATGGCCACAGCCGCTAAAGTATCGTCAGTCGGCCGACCCGCCCCTGGCGGCAGTCCACGCAACTACAACGTCGTCAGCTACAACGTGCACTCTCCGTGCTTCCTGCTTGTCTGCTTAATTGTGTGGTGCGCTCTATCTATCTGTCGTCTGATCTAATTGTGTGGCGCGCGCTCTATCTGTCTGTGACATCCTCCCCCGTTTAAGGGACGAAGCCACCTCAAAAGATTCTTGCTGGGGCTCAACAAACATCAATAATCATGCTCCATTTGTGACTCTATGCAACAGCATCACATGCCGGCTCACAGCCAACAATGGCACAGAACAAGTTAGGAACGGGAACAAATGTATATCAAGAATCATATAATACACAGCTTCGTATTTATTTCTCGACAATGGTCTTGCTCGCGTGGGTAGAGCTCACATTCGTTCCCACTATACAGACGACGGGATCTGTTTAAACTACGACATATATATATATATATATATATATATATATATATACATAAACCGGAGTGCGGTTGTACTGAACATCTAACGTCCACACCTAGCCTGCTCTATGCACACCGATTTGTGACGCAGCATATCAATATGCCCGACTCTGACTCAGCCCCTGAGTAGCTGACCGGCTGTACCGCGTGGTGCCGCCGCAGCCCTATAACACCCCACCGGGGCCAGATTGTCGACTCTAAGCGATCCGGAAGAGACCAGAAGGCAAGAACGGCTGCTTGGTTCTAACATAGTTGCGGCCGTTTATATACCGCGTTCGATCACCTTGCCCTCTCTACGGCGCATCACGCTACTACAATGGCGTCAACTTACCACGTGCACACTTCGTGTTTCCTGTTTGTCTGCCTAAATGGTATGATGCGCTCTATCTATATGTCATCTGTTCGAATTGTGTGGCGCGCGCTCTATCTGTCTGTGACAACATGGATCACCGCTGTGAACATGGACAACCGCTCTTTGAGCAGCGTCACGTTCTCACCCGCTAGTCCATCCCTGGGTTCCACCGCAAACTGTGCCATCACTGTGCACTGGGTTCCTTAACCCTTCTGATGAGTGTTGCTGCACATTTTGCGGCTTCGTCTGCGCCAAATATCATCATGAAACATGTCGGTCAGCACCAGCTATCTGGATGTTAGGCCGCTGACATTTTCTGAAGATGCATATACAACATATTTTATATATGACCAAAATTAACGGAAATTCATGCCGTTTCCGAGACTTCATAAACACGTGTAATTAAAAATACCTAAAGGTGATGTAATCATGAAGAAAAAATCAAGTCACATGATACAATTCGTAAATGGCCCTTTCAGTAAGAAAATACACTAACTCCGAGACTAATATGTAGCTTGTGCAACTATGAGAGCACTAATTATAACCATACTTAACATATTGACTATTTACGTTCTGTATGTTGCTTCTGATATATTCTAGTATAAACGTATCGTGACGCTTAATTTTTTGACCCCATTAGCCTGCCGGCACAACGTCAGTCAACGAAACATTTTGAGAATATTATTCCTATCCCATTGTCTTACCTTCTGTTTGCTTGGTGTTCCTAAGGACCGCATAATCAACAGATTACAAAGTCACGGTAACTAATGACGAAACAATTTCTATAGCAGATTATAGTGCACACTTGATAATCAACGAGATGGTACATATGGTACACGCAACGTAATTGAATACAGAGAGCCATCGGGTAATCGTAGTCAGACAAGACAGTTCAGACGCACAGTGCCTTGGACCCCTCGTGCTATAACTGTGGAGTTGCCGAACACGCTGCCAACTCCTCCGCATGCCCAAACTACCGGTCTAAAATAACAAAGGCCAGGCGCGAACAAAGCGACCCGGGCCTAGTCTCCGCGCCTTGGGTTACCGTCGTAGCTCTCCGAGACCCGACTGCCCACCCGAAATCCCCACCGAACAACGCCCAAGATGATCCAGATCACACAGTAAACGCGCCTGCTGAAGATGACTATGGTTTTAGACAACCCTCGCGCAAACGGACTATACGGTCACCGCCAGTGGACCAACGGGCTGCTAAGTCAAAACTCCAATGACGCAACTTAAAGTAATTCAAGCAAACTGCAATAGAAGTCGTGCATCCCATCGAATGCTAGATAAGATTGCGACGAGAAGAGGAGCGACTATCTCTCTTATAAGTGAGCCAAAGATTATATATATATATATATATATATATATATATATTTACTTAGGTTATTTAAATGCACATACAATTCTCGACGCCGACTTGGTTCGGCTACGGCAGAAAAGGGAGTCCCTTGCCCGTGGGCAATGAACCGATTATCGACGCGGCGTTTCTGCGTTGAATTTCAACTGATATTCTTTGTAGCAAAAACTGCCATGCCCTTCTATCGCCGGTTGATGCAGCAACTCTAGATCCCAGCTTCGCCAGAAAGCTCTTTGTGATTTTCCATTGGGCCTAATGTCTCGAAGGCAATTGGTTGAACGAAAAAGTTTTGTTCCAGTTCACGATATTTTGCCAACTTGCGATCTTCGGCATGTGAGCGGCTGCTCCGACCTCTCTGCTGGTATGGCGAGCATAAGAAGCGGCCAACGTGCAAGACACGGTGACGTCGTACACAAGGTAGCGATCTTCACTCCATGGAACTAGAGTCAGGCCGTCCGGACGCAGTTGGCTGTTGGATGACAGACCGACCGGCTCTTTGACTGCCGGTATGTGGGCAGACTGCATTGCTCGGTATATAACGTCGATTAAAGCTGAATGTCTTGAAAACCTACCGGCGCTCCTCTTGCAAGCGAGAGCATGCTCACCCGTAGAAGACACCGGTAGGTCACATCTTGCACAGTTATGTGCGAAGCAGACTGATTCCCCCAGGCGCAGGCCGGAGACGATGCGGAGTGTGGTATTGTCCAGCATTGTCCCCAGCTGCGGTGAGGGAATGGCCTGAAGCCACTTTCCGCTCATCGGATCTATCACAGCTTTCAATCGCGCCTGCTCTTTAACGTTGTTTGCCTGGGTCATTAACCGCTCTTGGATTGACTTAACTACTTGCAAGTTTAAAGTCGATTGTGAAATGCGTTCGGGCAATGGGCCCCACTTTTCTGCGTAGCAGCGGCGAGCTTGTTCAAGTTGAGCGATAAAGCTAGTGTAGGCATCCGGTGGTGTGATCCCTGACACTAAAGTCTCAGTGTTTTTTAGGGACCCGAGGTGAGCAGACAAGGCAACTTGCGAAGCCATGCGAACCCCCATTCCCCCTGCCGAAGTTGGAAGCGAAGCTTGTAACTACGAGGTTTGCCTAAGCTGAACGTTTAAGATACCCAGAAAAGTACTTCGCATGGTTTCGTCGAACGATTGAAGCAGGTCCGGTTATTATGAAGAAGAGGTTGTCTAAATGGAATGCAAATACTCAGTAGGTATTGGAGGATACATTGATTATATGGGTGCGTAGGTACCATATATGCTGCCGCTCTAAGCTCCCCTATTTTAAAAGGATGACATGTGTATACTTTTATACAGTGGAAATATTTCAGGTCAGTTCGTCGACCGTCCGACGTACGTTATAACAGTCGACCCGACTGCTATAACGTAGGGACGTGTTTTGTAAGTGCCCTGGGGTTTCTTCTAGTAATAAATTTGTATCCCGCACATTCGAACGTGTGGTGTATCGAGTAGAATTTACCAAATATCATCATGAAACATGTCGGTCAGCACCAGCTATCTGGATGTTAGGCCGCTGACATTTTCTGAAGATGCATATACAACATATTTTATATATGACCAAAATTAACGGAAATTCATGCCGTTTCCGAGACTTCATAAACACGTGTAATTAAAAATACCTAAAGGTGATGTAATCATGAAGAAAAAATCAAGTCACATGATACAATTCGTAAATGGCCCTTTCAGTAAGAAAATACACTAACTCCGAGACTAATATGTAGCTTGTGCAACTATGAGAGCACTAATTATAACCATACTTAACATATTGACTATTTACGTTCTGTATGTTGCTTCTGATATATTCTAGTATAAACGTATCGTGACGCTTAATTTTTTGACCCCATTAGCCTGCCGGCACAACGTCAGTCAACGAAACATTTTGAGAATATTATTCCTATCCCATTGTCTTACCTTCTGTTTGCTTGGTGTTCCTAAGGACCGCATAATCAACAGATTACAAAGTCACGGTAACTAATGACGAAACAATTTCTATAGCAGATTATAGTGCACACTTGATAATCAACGAGATGGTACATATGGTACACGCAACGTAATTGAATACAGAGAGCCATCGGGTAATCGTAGTCAGACAAGACAGTTCAGACGCACAGTGCCTTGGACCCCTCGTGCTATAACTGTGGAGTTGCCGAACACGCTGCCAACTCCTCCGCATGCCCAAACTACCGGTCTAAAATAACAAAGGCCAGGCGCGAACAAAGCGACCCGGGCCTAGTCTCCGCGCCTTGGGTTACCGTCGTAGCTCTCCGAGACCCGACTGCCCACCCGAAATCCCCACCGAACAACGCCCAAGATGATCCAGATCACACAGTAAACGCGCCTGCTGAAGATGACTATGGTTTTAGACAACCCTCGCGCAAACGGACTATACGGTCACCGCCAGTGGACCAACGGGCTGCTAAGTCAAAACTCCAATGACGCAACTTAAAGTAATTCAAGCAAACTGCAATAGAAGTCGTGCATCCCATCGAATGCTAGATAAGATTGCGACGAGAAGAGGAGCGACTATCTCTCTTATAAGTGAGCCAAAGATTATATATATATATATATATATATATATATATTTACTTAGGTTATTTAAATGCACATACAATTCTCGACGCCGACTTGGTTCGGCTACGGCAGAAAAGGGAGTCCCTTGCCCGTGGGCAATGAACCGATTATCGACGCGGCGTTTCTGCGTTGAATTTCAACTGATATTCTTTGTAGCAAAAACTGCCATGCCCTTCTATCGCCGGTTGATGCAGCAACTCTAGATCCCAGCTTCGCCAGAAAGCTCTTTGTGATTTTCCATTGGGCCTAATGTCTCGAAGGCAATTGGTTGAACGAAAAAGTTTTGTTCCAGTTCACGATATTTTGCCAACTTGCGATCTTCGGCATGTGAGCGGCTGCTCCGACCTCTCTGCTGGTATGGCGAGCATAAGAAGCGGCCAACGTGCAAGACACGGTGACGTCGTACACAAGGTAGCGATCTTCACTCCATGGAACTAGAGTCAGGCCGTCCGGACGCAGTTGGCTGTTGGATGACAGACCGACCGGCTCTTTGACTGCCGGTATGTGGGCAGACTGCATTGCTCGGTATATAACGTCGATTAAAGCTGAATGTCTTGAAAACCTACCGGCGCTCCTCTTGCAAGCGAGAGCATGCTCACCCGTAGAAGACACCGGTAGGTCACATCTTGCACAGTTATGTGCGAAGCAGACTGATTCCCCCAGGCGCAGGCCGGAGACGATGCGGAGTGTGGTATTGTCCAGCATTGTCCCCAGCTGCGGTGAGGGAATGGCCTGAAGCCACTTTCCGCTCATCGGATCTATCACAGCTTTCAATCGCGCCTGCTCTTTAACGTTGTTTGCCTGGGTCATTAACCGCTCTTGGATTGACTTAACTACTTGCAAGTTTAAAGTCGATTGTGAAATGCGTTCGGGCAATGGGCCCCACTTTTCTGCGTAGCAGCGGCGAGCTTGTTCAAGTTGAGCGATAAAGCTAGTGTAGGCATCCGGTGGTGTGATCCCTGACACTAAAGTCTCAGTGTTTTTTAGGGACCCGAGGTGAGCAGACAAGGCAACTTGCGAAGCCATGCGAACCCCCATTCCCCCTGCCGAAGTTGGAAGCGAAGCTTGTAACTACGAGGTTTGCCTAAGCTGAACGTTTAAGATACCCAGAAAAGTACTTCGCATGGTTTCGTCGAACGATTGAAGCAGGTCCGGTTCAGCATAGGCTAGTGAGCCAAATGTTAAACTGGTCGAAATAAATGTATCAACATGGGTAATAGACGACTGTAGAAACACGTGTATAATTAAAAAAAACTGCTACCGAGAAACGGGCTGAGGTGCGGCTTCATTTTTCTCATGAACTGACATAGACGGGATTGGCCGCTTTTACTCATGTTATAGCAGCCCCAACGGAACGCTCGAGGACCTCGTAGGAATGCTACAAGACATGGAGTGGTCAGCTAAGAGCTGCTCACTGCCACTGGTAGTTTTTTCTGGAGATTTTAATGCTGCTTCAACTACTTGGGGGTCTACCAACACTAACAAAAGAGGTACGGTGCTGATAGAATGGCTCGCGGCGGGGGACATGGTCGTTCTGAACAAGGGCTAGAATCCTACCTTCCACCGCCGGGGAATGGAATCGCACATAGACCTGACAATCTGCAAACGCGAGTATGCTTTTAAAGTTTTAAACTGGACCGTACTGCTTGACGAAGAAAATCTTAGCGACCACTACTGTATAGAATATGACGTCAGTAAAACAACCACTTTAACACCCTTTCCGACTTTAACAAGGACACCGAAATGGAAGCCGCAAGATAACAAACCCCTTCGGGCCAAGCTGACAAAATGTTTAGACTCAAGAAGGAAACTCCAGTGCGCCCAGGACTTGCAAAAACAGCTGTAAGAAGTCTGTAGCGAGCCGTTCAGAGACCGCGGGCAATCTCTCTCTACGCAAGCTATAGCGGAGAGCAAGGATCGCTGCTGGAGGGAGTTCTTATCAGAGCTAGAGGAGGGCCCATGGGGCCGGCCCTACAAGCTGATACGTGGCGCACCAGGAATCAGAAAAAAGGTAAATCTTTCCTTTGATGAACGTGTCCCAGTAATTAACAAGCCTTTCCCTCAACATCCTCCATTCGACCGGACATTGTCTGAAGTAGTAACGGCCAAAGATTACATCCCAGAGGTAATTCCGGCAGAGGTACTCGCTGCGGGGGAAATATTGAAGGCCGGTAAGGCGCCAGGCCCTGATGGCATTCTGGTCTCGGCCACGAAAGTACTCTTTAAGGAATTTCCTGACGTAGTGGTCACTGTAACTACCCGAATACTCCGCAGCGGCTTCCTCCCCATGGCCTGGAAGAAAGCGGATCTGGTACTAATCCCGAAAGAGATCTAGGCCAATCTGCCTAATTAACACGCTAGCCAAAGGCATAGAATCAATAATAGAGTGCCTCACCGCTGGCTGTAAAGGCGTATTGCAATAAAATATCAGAGTAGTCACAAATAAAGATATGTTAAACAGATGCAGCTGGTGAAGACGGCAATAAGGATCAGAACAAAGTGAGACTGCAGAATAGAGTTAGCAGTGGGTACAATAGTCAGCAGTGGGCAAGAGCGAGGGTATCAGAGAAAATGGTAAAATTAAGGATAAAGAAGTCATATACAGGCAATTGGAAATTGACGATGGACTTCAGATCAAGTTTGGCAGGTGTGTATGGAAGGGCAAAGCGGGAAAGGGGAAGGGTAGAGTAGGTATACGATAATTTGAGAGCGAGTGGGCTATTTGCAGATGCCAACGCAGGGATGTTGGATACAAGTATACAACGAGATAAATATAGGGAGGGGCAATGTACAGAATGTCAAGCTTGTGGGCTAAGAATGAGTCAGTCATTGTAAAAGAATGTTAAGCCTTGGGGCGAGCAGAAATATAGACAGCAAAGATATTGTCGAAGGCACTAGCTGTAGAATCAGGAAGGATCAGATCGATATTATGAAGAAGAGGTTGTCTAAATGGAATGCAAATACTCAGTAGGTATTGGAGGATACATTGATTATATGGGTGCGTAGGTACCATATATGCTGCCGCTCTAAGCTCCCCTATTTTAAAAGGATGACATGTGTATACTTTTATACAGTGGAAATATTTCAGGTCAGTTCGTCGACCGTCCGACGTACGTTATAACAGTCGACCCGACTGCTATAACGTAGGGACGTGTTTTGTAAGTGCCCTGGGGTTTCTTCTAGTAATAAATTTGTATCCCGCACATTCGAACGTGTGGTGTATCGAGTAGAATTTACAATGCCGCCACATGTATTAAGTTCTCATCCTGATCAAATCTCGTGTAAGGTCATGGCCGAAACGAAGTGCCGGGTCCAACAGCCGACAAGCCAAAAACCTCACGCTATGCAGACCCCCCTCTGGTGAAGTTACAGCAACATGGTGCATTATGAGCATTTGTACAATCAGAAAGCGTCAATAAATAAAAAGTAGTATCAAAATTAATGCTTAAAAGTAAGATATTTTTGAAAACCGCCCAAACTCGAATTATATATTTATCGTATGCCATATGTCAACAGATTACTGTCCATATGTGCCATATGTGACAGAGTGCATACACATTTGGCGATTTAAGGCAAGTTTCTGTATTTTTTATTTTAATAGGGCATTTAGCTTATCGCAACCACCGTATAGTCATGCCCTTAGTTATCTAGATTGCCATTTGGTCTGCTCATTCTATGATTTTTTGTAAAATTAAAATATCAAAAATGTAATGGCAATCAAAAGCCACCTTGATAATTTGTTTGCATAGAAGCGTAAACATGGCTTACAATGTATGCACTTATACTTAAAAACACCAAAGGTTTGCAAATATTGAAATAAATACTAATCATTATTATTATTAGAGGAGCGTTGGAGAAAAATGATAAAATGAGATAACATATATTTTTTTACAAAGTGACACCGTGAATAAAAGATACATCTCTAAATTTGCCATAAAAATGGCACGCTATATTCATAAAATCATTGGAATTGTTCTGCGGCTTATATCGGTCTTATAAAAATCGGTTATATATATATATATATATATATATATATATATATATATATATATATATATATGATGCAAATAATAAAGAATCAAATAACGAAGCAATTTTAAGTCTCCAGCACCTCGCAGGTACTTTCTGTGTACGCATATTGGAGTTTTGATGATGACCCAATCATGGCACAATGTTCGTATATGACACCTTGAAACGGTTTTCTTTAAGTCGTCTTTGTACTGCCTATGTCGGTGTATGCACTAAATTTAATGACTATCACCTAGAGTGCTCGTTGCTCACTTGCGTTTATTTAGTATCGGTTTTTGACAAATGTGTTTTTTGCTGTTACTAAATTATCGATGGGCATTTTGTTGGGCATTCGTGACCAATCCAGCAGCGATGGTCTGTGAACTGCCTGCAAGTGTCAAATATGGTCTGGAAATCTGTTATTCCGCAGTTTGTTGATAGCGAGACGAACAGCCTTAAAGCGCGCCCCTGTCTGCGAATGCATAAGCAAACGAAATGTATAGACGTCATTCTGACCGTCAACAGTGATTCGGCTGAATCGACCGGAGCTTTAGTATACAGGCCTAAATACAAGACAGACACAAAACACGCAATTAATATTCTTGCCAGGCGAATTTTCACTTAAAGCAATTACTCAGTCCAGACCATGCACAGACCATGCCTCCGCAACGGCAAGTAAGCGTTCAAAAATAAGGAGGTTCTATGCGACATTGGCTTATAGGTATTCGACACTGAAATGCATAAGTTGAACTTGTATGAAGCAACAAAGGTTTACAATTCAGATTGCACAAAGCGAGCATAGCAGAGCGGGATAGCGGGATCTCTATGTATATATACGAACGAAGTAAACATAGCAGTGCAATGTATATTAATGCATATTAGAATGCTCATATGTACAAACATTAAATGAAGCATATATATATATATATATATATATATATATATATATATATGTAAAGCGGGCGTTACTAGGGTCAAAGAAAGACATCAGGTTGTGTTACTAACTCAATCAGTTTATTCCAACCGCCGATTTACCGGCCGTCTTACGGCTTCTCTCTGGCACACCGCCGAACTCGCCCGACCTACACGCGGCACGTAGTTCGCTCTGCGTCCTCTTCCTACACGGTCTCTCCGCCGACTCTTCTCTCACTAAGCACTGCTGCTGGTGCAGTTGGTGTACCTCCGTCAGCGACCACTAGAGGGAGCTGACGGATGCCAATCATGACATGCACATCTAAGCTTTACTCAGCTCTTTCTCTCCTCAGTAACATTACCAATCATCTTCATCTGTTTCCCAATCATGCAATTATCTCTATACTATTATTATTATATCCTTGTACCTGACGGTTCGGCCATTCTGACCTATCGATGTCCCTTCCTCATCGATCCTTAACATAAATAAAACATTCACATCAACCAATCAGTGAAATAACCATTTGACTTAAACTAAATCAACCAACACTCATTCGCTGCCTCATAATATTATTCATAACATAATCTTGCAGATATAGAAACTTGTGTCTCTGTCTCCCCGACGTTCTAGTTTGTGGCCCATCCTGAGTAGCTTGGCTTGCGTTCACTGCTGCGTTAATTTGTCTGCTCCTCCTGCGTCTTCGACAGCTTGTCTCATTCCTCTGAGCCGTATCCACGTCGTCTCCACGCATCACCGCCTGATCCCGTTCCAACACGCCAACCTTCACTATTGCCGGTTGATCACCAGCCGGTCCCGCCTTTGGTTTGGTTGACAAGTGTTCGCTGTCGTTTTGTTGTTTATCCACACCCTCGCCATCTCTATCATGATCACCTCTGCAATTCGGCGCATCAGTATTGAACTCGAGGTCACTCTTCAAAGTATCCGGGAACATTACATCGGCGCGACCCTCGACGTTGCGAGAAATCTGATCGCTTTCATAGCACTCGTTAATCCGACTGTCCCCTTCCTCATCTACTAAGCTGACGCTCTCATCTATCGCCATATCTTCAGCGCGGATCATGTCCCTTTGCACCTGCTGTACAACTGGTTCTGCTTTGTCAACTTCCGCCCCACTTGCTTCTACCTGATGGCAAATATGTTCGCCCGATATGACACAGCCTTCCGTCTCTTCTATTTGCACAGGCCCTGTTACCGTTCTTTCTGGTTGGACCGCCACCAAACTTTCGCTCCCAGAAGGAAGCATCACCTCCTCTGCAGTCCTTAATTCCAATTTCGTTCCTGCTGGTTGGAACACTCGAGCGATTTCCGGGTAGGCCTCAGCGCTCAGTATTAGTGCTGTACCTTTACGATACACCGTTACCAGGTACTCCCGATCCAACAGATCCTTGCCAAGAAGAATCGCATGGCCACACAGAACTTCATCTTCAAGTACTGTAAACACGACATCATCATGCGAAAGCCCATCCACTGTGACTTGTGCCTTGCACTCACCAACAGGCCGACACGTTCCACCGATACCACGGACCGGACCCAACTCACTGGGCATCACTTAGAGCTTAGTATGTTGTGCCGCTGTGCGCGATATTACCGTTATCGCCGCTTCTGTGTCCACTCTTGCATGCCACTCGATTCCGTTTACTTTTATCAGCTTTATTTTTCCTTTCGCTTCCTCAGCCTGAAGCGCTTCAATTTCCGACTTTAAATTTTTCTCCACCGGCTGCAATCGGGGCCGCGCACAATCTCGACTAACGTGGCCTGTCTCCCTACACCGAAAACAGACGACGCGCAATGTTCCCCTGCTTTCTGCCTGCGCTTCTCCGCTGCTGCTGTTGCTGCTGCTGCTGCTGCCGTTGTTGTTATCGTTGTCGTTGCCACTGCTGCCACCACCATATCGTTGGGCGCTCATATACTGCGTACTTTGCTGCTGTCGCTCTTCAAGTTGTTGCCGCCTGCCACCGCTACTAGCATCCAAGGCATAGAGCGGTCGCGGTTGCGCCGCTGATCTAGCAGCTATCCGTCCCGGACAATTAGCCCTAACATGGCCTGTCTGGTTACACTCGAAGCAAATCACCGATCGTTTTGTCGGCTTGACCAACAACCTGCGGCTCTCCACCAGGCTTGGTGATCCCGACTGAACAACATCTGCGTGCAGCTTTGTTGCATATTCAATATCACGCAATAGGTGTGACACATCGTCATGACGTCTTCCCGACATCTCTAGTACCAAGAAACCAAATTGAGGTCGGAGACCTCGAAGAATTTGATCTTTTATATCATCCTGTTTCAGTCCGAGCTCAAGAGCAATCGACTCCTTCCGCCGAGCATATGCATCCACAGGTTCTCCTCTCAACTGCACATATTCGTGCAACATTTGAAGAAGAATGCTATAGTTGTTTTGATTAGCATACGCAAGCACGAACTTCTCTCTAAACTCGGCATATGTTGCAACGTCGACGCCGTAATTTAGATACCACTGTCTAGCCGCGCCAGACATTTTTGCCAACAGTACCTGCTTGATCTGGGCTTCGTTCCAGCCCCCAACTTTCTGCGCGCACTCAAAGCGTCTTAGCCATTCTTCGCCTAGCAACGATCCGTTTCCTGAAAATTCTTCTAACTGTACTGCCACATCGACTATCGGTATCGTTACTGCTGCTGAGGCCTCTATGGTTGCTGCTCCGCGATTTCTCTGACTGACAAGCCTTAATGCATCTTCCAGCCATTTTGCCATCAACTCTGCCATCTGTCCGTTAACTGATAATGCCTTTTCTCCTTCGTCGTCGCCTGACATCTTGCCGACCAACTTCCAATACACCGTCCACCACATTCAACCGATCTCCTCTAATCGCCACCACTTGCAACCACCAAGTTCACCCTACACGACAACACAACTGTCACCACGCAAACGACAAAAAAAAAATTTCGACAACAGCCACGAGCTACAACAGCATCCAGCAACACACCAAATGAGTCAACACGTTCAGCCTCCCACGGCATTTCACACTCTTCGTAGTTCGCTCTGCCTCCTCTTCCTGCACGGCCTCTCCGCCGACTATTCTCTCACTAACCACTGCTGCTGGTGCAGCAGCTGTACCTCCGTCAGCGACCACTAGAGGGAGCTGACGGATGCCAATCATGACTTGCACATCTTAGCTTTACTCTGCTCTTTCTCTCCTCAGTAACATTACCAATCATCGTCATCTGTTTCCCAATCATGCAGTTATCTCTATACTATTATTATATCCCTGTACCTGACATATATATATATATATATATATATATATATATTTTTTTTTTTTTACTAATTCCATTTATTCACACATTTAGTGTCAATAATACCTAAGTACAAAGATTTGGCTCGGCGTCGGGAGCTCATAAATGCAGTTACAAGAATTTTATAAAATATAGAATATAGACATATACAATATACAAATTTATGATGACATTAAACGGGCCAACTGATTTAGAGACCCAATGTTCCTACAAACAAGACCGTGATATCTAGAGCATTCGGTATGACAATATTTACATCTGCAGCCAACATCGGTGTCGTGGAAGCCTTCTGCACTGCATAAGTGGTGGTGGTAGACGTGTACCAAAAAACACACTATCAAATGGCGATTTGGTCGGTCAAGCCCTTTCCACGCGTCGTCAGTCATTGCAGGCGTTATGAAGATATCAGGATCTATGTCGGCCAGTTTGTCCTCCTGAAGCTGAATGAACGCCCTGTATGTCTCTGTCTCCTGCAGCCCATACATCTTCCGTATATCTGCTACGAGTAGCGGGGTCCCTGTCAGTACATAGACCAGGCGGTTGCCAGCGGAGGAGTGAAGGCCCAGAACTCGCTTTAAGAACGCGGGATTAACTCGCTCCAGCGTTGCAAGGTCATTCATTTTGAGGAGTTGCCATATCAGCTGCACTCCGTATGTAGCCGTTGGCGCCACTTTGAGATGGAATGGGTGTAGGACGGTGTCGATGGAGAGCTTCTGGGGCGCTTCGATTGTTGTTGACGCGATCAGAGCCTTTCTCACGCGTTTTTCAACGTGCAGGCGGAACGCAGTCCCTGTTGTGGCGAGAGCTATGCCGAGGTATGTAAAGGAATTTACATACTTGACTGGCGCACCCCCCAGGCGGAGTTCGTCGCTAGCAGCCAGACGACCTCTTTTGCGTAATCTTTTTTTGCGTAATAATAATGAGCGTCTCAGTTTTACTGTTGTTGATGGTAAGGCCAACGCTGACGTACTTCGTAATTGTGCTTGTTGCAAGTGGTGTCTGCTCGTACTTAACATCACTAGATCGTCAGCGTACAGAATGACTTGACAAGCGGATGCCTTGTGGTGATCCGTGAAGGTAGATCGCTTCTGAGGACCGCGAATACTAGCGGGCTGATGTTATCCCCCTGTGCGAACCCCGTCGCCTGCTCGAGACTATCGCGTATCACTACCCCGTCGTCGATTGAGATCGAATTCTTCTGTTAAATAACTCTAAGGAGTTCTAGTATCCTGAGTGGTACAGCAGATTCCGTGAGCTTCTCTAGTATTTATCGAGCGTGATCCTGAATCGAATGCTGCTTTGAAATCTACAAAGATGGAATAAAGAGGCTGTCCGCGCTTTGCTAGCGTCAATTGCACTTCTTCTATCAGTTTTTGGCACGCCGAGATCGTCGATCTGCTTGTCCTAAATCCATGTTGTTCGTCGGGAAGGACTCTTCTGGACTCAAAAAAAGGTGTGAGGCGGCGGACTAGTAGTGTGGATAGGAGCTTGTAAACACAACTTTTCTTCGATATACCTCTCTAACACGAGTGATCCGAGGGACAGCCTTTCCCTTTCAGACTGACAATCATCACACAGTCTCTCCAGTTATCCGGAACTCTTCCCTGGGCCAGGCACGCATTGAAGAGGAATGCCCACTAAGTAAGTACGAGGGCTGACTTCAGGTGTTCGTTATAAATGCCGTCGTGCTCGCAAGCCTTCCGTATAGGCAGATAAGCGATGGCTTCATAAACTTCTGCAATTGAGAAGTTTTTCTCCAATTCATCTCGCAAGAGTTCGTCCACCTCGGACCATACACTGGCATATTGAGGGGTGTGCGTTAGAACCGTATCCTTGGCCGCCAAGACATTTCTAAAGTGCGACTGTAGAGCGTCTGGTTTTACTGGACATGTGGACCTGCTTGGCGCTCTGTGACGTAGCCATATATAAGGCGCGCGTTCAGCTTCCATCAGTAGTTTTTGTGGAGCTTTTGAAATGCAGCTTTCGCGTTTTTAAGAGTCCTTCTGTACGGAGACTTCTCTAAAGCTAGTAGAGAATTTATAATGGGGTGAGACTTGCAAAGATATTTTAGCCGGGTTTGAGCTCGATTGGCCTCGGTGCAATCTCTGTTCCACCACTGTCTATATTTAGGCTTTAGTCTCGGTCTTACGCAGCTCTGGAGGCCGCTGGTCAATAGGTTATTAAGAGCTGTAACATGTCATCCGCCGCCGCTGTGCCATTATCTCCACGAAATGTAATAACTTTCTCTCGTCTAGGCTGTGGGAGCCTGATCGACGAGTATCTGAGGCACTGGTAGTGGTGTTAACGGCTATTCGGAAACCAATCGGAAAGTGCCAAGTGAGGCGTTCTCCTTAACCAATCGGAAAGTGCCAAGTGAGGCGTTCTCCTTAACCAAGCGGGTGATCTGCGCTCTGGAACACAAGCTCGTGATTCGAGAGATTTGAGCCAAACATATATATAAATATATATATATATATATTTTTTTTTTTGCGCTCTGACAACTACTTTTTAGACGCTCGTAATGGGCTAAGTTGTCTGGACGATATCGCCTAAATGCATCTATCGTCATCGCGTTCTCGTACTGGAATTATATAGGCTTTCTCCAGCAGAGGTATGTAGCAGCAGGGCAATGACATGTATTTTAAACCCTAAACCTCCTCAAAAAAAAAAAAAAAACCCTATGCGATGTTTTGCTAACCGTGGTTTGTGGGGAGCGCTACCAGTCGAGCTTATCCTGGAGGCAGCCCCTCATTGTGCCCATTATTGCTGCCGCATTGCCGCGTTGAACTGCCAGCGATAGTCGCTGAAGTCAAGTGCTCTTTTTTCCCCTGTCGCCAGTTCAATTTGTTTGCCAATCTTCTGTAAAAGCGACCATGCCTTAGGGCCGGGCCCCCCGAGTGTCTCGAATACTAGTGGCACAAAAATAAACTTGTTGGCGAGCTGGGCATATTTGTTGGTCTTTAGACGCTCAGCCTTGCGTGCTGCGGAGCCAGCGGAAGATGCACTGGCCTCCAGGTTCGACAGGGCGAGCGTGTCGGTGATAGTCGCATCCCAAACGAGCGCCTTTTCCCTTTCAAAGGGGATAAGGGTGAGACCGTCTGGTCTCTTTCCATCGCTTCTCAGGAGGCCGGCGGGCTCTCGGATGCACGGTATTAGAGCGGATCTGAAAGCCCTGGCTGTAATCTCATTAACCTCGCTATGATGGCTTTGGCGTCCTTCGCTTCTACTGCAGGACAACCCGTGAGTCCCCCAGATGTCCACCTGTGTTCCACACGGACACCGGTGTTCCTCGGTTAGCCTTGTCCCCAACCTCAAACCAATGCACAGACGAAAGCTTTCGTGATCTAGTAAAGTGCCTAGGTTTGAGGAGGGGATGGCTTGGAGCCATTTGCTAGCTCCTTTCTGGACGACCGCACGTAGTCGGGCTTTGTCTGCCGTGGTTAGTGCGTTAGAGAGCAAGCGCTGGTACTTCATGGAGACGATGAGGTCGTCATAGGATCTCTGCAGGCGTTTGTTTGTCTCCGGGAGTAGGCCTGCGAGGTTCTTGAACTTCGTATCCGCAACTTCTTTGGTGTCCTGGAAAGCCTGCAGGGCCATGGGTGGGCTGACGTGCCGAACAGTGCTCTCTGAGGCGTGTAATGATGAAGCGTGGCAGCTCGCTGCTAGGTCTGCTGTAGAACGAATCCCCAGGCCTCCGAATCTAAGGGGGAGAGTAGCTTGAGCCCAGTTGTTGTCGGCCAGAGTAAGATTAAGAAGGTCACTAAGGCTGATCCTTAGGCTTTCGTCCAGGTCCCGAAGAAGATCTTGGTTTGGTCCGACGTCCGTGCTACGGAGGATATGGACGATTATTGCTGAGCCCAGGGACGATTGCAATAGGTGATACGCGCTGTGGGGACTGAGCAGGTTTAGCCGGGTTAGACGGGAGCGGAGGATCTCTATCCTACCTGCGAGTTCCGGACGAATGGCGGCAGACCCCACTGGGGACCCCAGGAGCGTCATGTCTGCTGCCTCGACGAGTTTGCACCCGGGAAGAAGAGCCTCCAAGGCGGATAGGTTAGGGTGACCTTTGTAGATAAGCTCGCACTTCTCGGAGTTGAGCTCAAGCCCGCTCTTCAGTCCGAAGTCAGCAACTCTCTTGATGTCTGCTAGTACTACAGGTGCTTCTCCTCCAATAGTGCCGTCGTCTAGGTACCAGAGGTTTAAGGGAGACTGGATAGAGTCGACCAGTTCCTTAATGGCTAAGCAAAACCGTGGCGGACCAAGGGGGTCTCCCTGCTGTACGCCGCTGCATGAGAAAATCGTCTTATCATCAAGTAAAAGCTCCGACCTGGATCTGTAGGCTTGGTCAACCACGGCGGCCGCCTCTGGCCAATCGACTAGAACTGTCTTCAGTACGTGGTCACGACGGATCTGGTTAAAGGCGTTCTTGAAATCGAGTTTGGCGACTACGAAATTGTTGGTTGCGCTGGCGACGAAAGCTCCTGTAGTGTGGACTACGGCTTCGATGCCGTTGGGCGTATTGAAGCTAAGCTGGTGAGCTCCAAGCTTCTCGCGCACCAAATCTGCTCCTAGTTTCACTGTGATCTTTGCCGCAATTCTGCGGAAAACTGAGGAGATGACGATTGGGCGAAGCGACCCACTCGGCTTTTTTATTGCGATGAGGCGTCCCCCAAAAATAATAGGGCGGATGGCCTCAGGAACTGTGCCACTTCTGATGATGTCCACCACTTTTCCAAGGTCACGCAGTAAACGGCTGGCAATATTTGCGTTAGTTGTGGCAAGGAGGTCTCTGAGATGACGCGGCCGCAAGCCGTCCATACCTGCAGTGGACCCCGCCGGAAAGGTCCACACAGCCTCGCGGAGCAGTTCTGCACTGGTGATAGGTGGATCGGCGTACGGTGGTCTTGGAGGCAGGTCGAGGTCGGCCGGTTCTCTAGGATGTTTCGAAGTCATTTCCGTGTACGCATCGGCTGCGCAGACCGGGCTCCCCACAGAAAGCAAAGCTCTCGCGGCGCCTCCGATGTCAACTTCGCCTAGCAGCTTAGTTGCTCGCCTGGCGGCAGCTTCATCGTCGTTACGTTGCTTGTTCCGATGCGCCCTTGGGACCGATTCGGATGGGGGCTCACGGCCTGATCTGTGGTCCTCGATTCTGTCTCTGATGAATGTAGCCCAAGTGAGATTGTTCCGCTTTCGGGATGGGGTTCTAAGCACTGTATGCGCAAACAACAGTAGGTTGGCCCAGCTGCGTGTGTCGTTGTTAAGGTGCACTAGAGAAAGTGTGTCGGCCAGCGCTGCGGCCACTGCAGGCCGGGCGCTTTTGGGGAGCACATATATATATATATATATGTGCGTCTACGACAACACCGGATCTCAGCGCTAATTTGGCTAGAAGTTCAGCGATTAGAAACACGGTGCAGTAAGGCTTCATGTGTCGACTGTCCATATTAAATCACTGGTTGGAATAACATCATACATTTCGTTTATGTGTTACAATAATTTGAATTCGTTCCTTTATTAATTCATCCAAGGTCGAGCTGAAATAAGTATTAGCCTAAATGATAGTTTTAATCACGTCATAGTTATAAGCTACTTTTAATCACGTCACAGCAGAATCAGCGGCCACCAATTTACTCCCTAATATATGCAAAAACGAAGAACCGTAATTCGAATATACTTTTGTCATAACGCATTAATGGCGGCTCTTCTTCCCCACGCATATATATATATATATATATATATATATATAATATATATATATATATATATATATATATATATATATATATATATATATATATATATATATATATATATATATATATATATATATATATATATTTTCGCGAATTGAAGACGCTTGCCGGGTGCTTTCGATTTCAACCCTAGGGAACCTACCGGTGGTCGCACACAGCCCATCCCTATCGATATTTAAAGCCAGGATACACGGAGTTCCAGTGTCAATCACCGAGGAGGAGATACAACGCGAGCTGTCATCACTCGGAGTCAATCACGTGAAAAGATTGTCTCACATGCGAAATGGAGCGAGAGTTATGCTCAGTAAAGTGATTCTTTCATTTACGCGCCAACCTCCGCCATCCGTATTTCTTGGATACCAAACCCACCAAGTAGTTCTCGAGCCCGACCAACCCAAATTATGTCACAAGTGCCTAAGACCAGGACACTCAGCCGACAGGTGTACAATGCCCCAAGTATGCAAGAAGTGCGGCACCTCCGGACACCTAGCCGCAAGCTGCACCAATTCAGCAAGATGTGTAAACTGTCGTGGTGCTCACGCGGCGGGTTCATCTGCCTGCCCTCGCTTGGCCTACCTTCGGGAAAGAAACCGAATTATACTGGAAGCCCGCACACTGCAACAGGTGAAGGTGCTGCACCCGGCGGCCGAGATCAGCGACATTTCTCCCACATCAGCCCTGTCTGTAGACAGCACATCTCAGGTTCCAAAACAACCTTCTTACGCTAGCGTCGTCCGCGGAATATCTCAGTCGCACAACGACCCTACACCGCAGCTGCTACTACCAGCTCCCATATCAATCCCCACCAGAAAAGGCGGAAGATCGACAGGGAGGTCCCGCTGCAGGTCGCCCGTTTTAAGACAACGTCGAATCAAAACACCCGTCAAGCGCACACGTAAAGCGACTCCGGCTGTGCCCAGCTCCAAAAGCACCTCCTTCGGACTGTCTCAAATTCTTGCAGGATTAAGCCCAGAGATATCGGCCAAATTTAAGGCCTTATTAGAGCTTTTGGAGCCGCTGTTGCAGCTGCTACCGTTAGTGGACAATCTGCGACGAATTGTACAACCATGAATGATTATGACCGCACAGCTCACGGCGCAGAAGCATCACTCGCTACTTCATCGACCACTAAATGTCCACTATGCGACGGTCGGTACACACGACGTGGACTAACAAGACATATATCAGCTAAACACCCGACCGCCACTGTCGCTTCCTCTTCAATACCGACAACCTCTGACACCCCCCGTTTGCAACCGGCGCAAATTTTGGAGGATATTCAAGCTGTTATGGGACAAATCAGGTTGATTCGAATCGTACCAAAGTCAGTAAGGAGACAAGTGGCCGAAGCTCTTACCCGTGTACTCTCAGCAGTCTCATCTGATAACGACGTCGAAGCATGGTATGGTCTTTTCTCCTTTGCACCCGTGGTCCTTCGTCTTCCCCGCGCCCGCAACGACGCTTCATCCCTCTCAGTCATAATACGCAACAATCTCCGCGATTTCTCCCAAGGTATGCGTCTGTCAGACGTGATTGCCACCTCTCATGCCCGCGTTTCGACTCCTAAACCATTCAGGAATGATACGGTGCGGCAGTCCATTATTAAACTCTCCGAAGGAGATGTTTCTGGCGCCGCCAGACTTATCGTTTCCACAGATACGATAACGCCCGGCATTGACCGTATAGAGGCTTTGCGAGAGCAACACCCATTAGCTCCCGAGGACCTAGAGTGGCCGACACTGACCAGAACCCCTATGCCCTACGTCACATCAAAGGAAGATATTCAGGTGGCTATCAAGAGCTTCTCTAAGAGCTCCGCCGCAGGGCTAGACTTTATGAGACCGCGGCTATTAATGGACCTTCTTTCACCGTCCCTCAACGACGTCGCCGCTAGCCTGCTCTCCGCATTGGCAAAGGCTGTAGACATTCTTCTTTGGGGCAACCCCCCTTCTTGCCTTCAACCGTTGATATTCGGCGCAAGACTATTTGCCCTGAAGAAAAAGGACGGATCGGTACGTCCGATTGCTTGTTCGTCTACGCTACGCAGGCTCGCCGCAAAAATCGGATGTAACCACAACAAGGCCGTTATTTCTGGCGCAACTCGTGCACATCAGTTGGGATTTGCGACGCCGGGCGGGACCGAGGTAGCCATTCATGCAACTCGTGCTTTTCTCGATTCTCGCGAACGCTCAGGGGTTCTTGTGAAGCTCGATTTTAGAAACGCTTTTAACAGTATGAGACGCGATAATCTGATGAAGGTCGTTGCATCCCACGCCCCTCATCTATTGCACCACGTCGGGCTAGCTTATCGGCATCCTTCCCATCTGGTCCTGCCTGAGCATGCTATTTCGTCCGCCACCGGACTGCAGCAGGGAGACCCCTTAGCACCAGCTCTGTTTTGTCTGGGTATTAAGGATCTGGTAGATTCCTTCAAAAGCCCGCTGAACCTCTGGTACCTTGACGATGGCCTACTAGGAGGAAACGTTCATACAGTAGCGGAGGACATTCGACGGGTCCTTAACTTTGGTGTAATATCTGGGCTGGAGTTAAACCCTGCCAAATGTGAAGTACGCACCCTGGGCTCTACCGGTGAGACTTCCCCAGATATACAGTTACTTCGAGACCTCCTGCCCGGCTGCAAGGTGACTGCCAAGGACGATCTGGAGCTACTCGGTGTACCACTTTGTCCCGAAGGACTTACAGCAGCAATCGAGCGCTGGAGATTAAAGCTGGAAAATGCCGCCGCTCGCCTTCCTCTTCTAGGAGCCCATCGGGGACTCTTCTTACTCAGGTCTTCTTTCTCTTCCTTGAGACTCATCCACCTTCTTCGAGGAGCTGACCTATCCAATCGGGTCGACGACTTGCAAGCGCTCAACGAGTTGACACTGTCTACCCTCGAGGCTCTGCTCAACACATCTTTACCACCTAGCGCACGGCAACAGGCATTACTGCCCGTCTCTCAAGGAGGCCTCGGGGTTCCGAACTTACAAACCTTGGCCGGCCCTGCCATAGTCTCCTCCATGCTAAGCGCAGAAAACAGGGCAACCCCCCTTATAGATACAGCAGGAGTTGGCCAGTTTAGAAGCCGCTCAGCCCGGCTTCAGGAGAACCTTGAGGCCCGGTGCGGTGGTAGGCCTGACAACATACTATCTCAACATGACTGGAGTGCCCCTTTGCACGCTGAAGTACAGCGACGGCTCTTTAATGAAGCTGCCGACGACACGACCAGAGCTCGTCTTAACGCCGTTTCCGCCAAGGATTCAGGCGCCTGGTTACACGCACTTCCCAGTGCACCCATAGGCACCCTTCTTGACGACGAGACGATTCGTATAGCAGTAGGCCTACGACTGGGGACAGACTTGGTTAGCCCCCATCGGTGTATCATCAGCGCAGGCCGACGCCCTCGGCATGCCGCTATCAATGAGACCTTCAGCAGAGCCCTCAGATCATGCGGTCGTCCGTGCATCCTCGAACCCCCGGGCCTCTGCGTGGAGGACGGCAGGCGTCCAGACGGGATGACACTTACACCATTCGAGCGAGGCAAAATGCTGGTTTGGGATGCAACCGTTACCGACTCCTTAGCACCTTCTATGGTCGGTGGCGGCGCATCCGAAGCCGGTTATGCAGCCCACCTTGCGGAGACCAGCAAGCTAAGAAAATACTCATCAATTGGGTATCCCCACGAATTCTGGCCACTTGCGTTTGAGACCATGGGTGGTCCTGGTGTTCGGACCAGACAGCTGATCCGCAAAGTCGGCACTTTGTTAGATCGGTCAACCGGTGATAACAGATCGTCGTCCTTTTTTAAACAACGTCTGGATCTCGACATACAACGTGGAAACGCGGCCTCCGTTCGGGGCACACTTCTGAAGTGGTCTCGGCCTAGCCTAGACGAGGCGGACACGTGATAGTCACAATACATACCCGCTAGGCACACTGGCTTAGCTAATCTCTTGTAATATGTGTCCCACAAACATAATGTAATATACGAAAAATAAATTATTATATATATATATATATATATATATATATATATATATATATATATATATATATATATATATGAATGAAACAATTAGCTTTATTTATAAGTACTTGCAAATACACTTGAAAGTATACAGCCTCTGTACTGCGAAGGTAGCCCATGGGCTTGAATGAAGGTCTTGTGCTCGTTGCGTCGAAAAGAAAAGAAAAATTAATTAATCAAAGGAGTAGTAATATTAATATTACCAAAGAACACGTGTATAGTAATTTATTTAAATAAACAACAAACATTTTTAATAATAATTTTGTGACTAGAGGAAGGTCCATAAAGATTAAATAAAATCGTTAACAAAAAAAAAAATATATATAGGGTGTCACCATTTTTGTGTCCAAAACGCAAGGGTATGATCAAGCTCGGTGAGAAAATCATTTTTGCCAATGAAGGGGGGAGCGAAAATGCTTCGCATAGAAGTGAGATAATTTTTTAATGATTTTTTTGGAATTGTGATTTTAGGGGTGGCTGTCCCAACATACGTTTACAAAATGTACGATTGTGAAAGAACGCATTCCTCAATTGAAAAACCGAGCATACCGGCGCGCTCTAGAGAAAATTCTACATTTTTTTCTACGCGTGCGCAACCAATATGCCCACACGAACGTGCATCTTTAGTGGATCATTTTGATACCAAATTGGTAGAGCTGACATCTGTGGTTGCAAAGTAACTCTAATCTCCTTATAGCTATATCGGGTGTGAGCACATAACATGCAGCTCGTATGTTCGCTTTCTTTGTCAATCAAGTCAAACCTGTAAGAGTTCAGAAAAACATGTATTTACTTCAAATCTTACTCAAACGAATGCCCGCCAGCCAATAAGCACATTCGACATCGATGGCAAAGCTCGCGTTGCACGCGTTCAAAGATTCCAGGCGCCCCCCAAATGGTTCTACCAGCAGTAACTATCCTGCCGATCAGATTCATAGAAGGCTCAACGCAAGTTGCGTAGACTAGATCCTTTAGGTGGCCCCAAAGGAAAAATTTAAGACTGGACAGATCGGGCGATGACGGTGGCCATGCTTGCGGACCGCCTCAGCAAATCCAGCGATTGGCGAGGGTCTCATCCAGATAATACCGTACCGGAAGAGGCATCATCGTGCTGGAACCACATTCTCGATTCAATACTCTGTAGAATGTTTGCCAAGTATTCTCGCAAGGTTATGTTGAGAGACATGTAGTATGTTGGTCCATTTAACCTATCCGGAGGTATGTGAGGTCCGGAAAAGATAGTTGCCCTCTATGCCAGCCCAGACATTCACGGAGAAGCGACTGGTGTGCATGCGGCCGGGCAGCGACAGTAATGAAAGCGTGGCTGGTAATCAGAATCCCTCAAGGCATGAACTCGTTGCAACCGGTACGGATGTAGCCCTGATTCATGTAGCATCTCGTGAACAGTGGCACGACTTACACCGACACTTCTAGCCATCTGCCTAATGCTTGCGAAAGGACGCGTATTTGGGCTTCTCACTGTCCGCGGTCGTCCGGCTTCGTAATGACAGCCTTGAGATATTCCAGTTTTGCAGATCAAGCGATGAAGTCTCAAACACATTTTCCTGCCAGGTGGAAAACGCTCTGCGTACAACCGGTGTGCAAGACTTGCGTTACCGTCTTGCTTTACTATAAAAAAAGGCCATTTGTAAATCGGTCCATCACGATACACGTAATAGAAACGCCTCTATTTTTTATTGGAATTAATTGGAAAATGTAGACTTAGCTAGACGGTTGCTACAACGCGAGGAACGATAAACAACAACACGCAACGTATGTCTACCGCGTAGCACAGCCGGGCGAAGAATGGACGTTAGGCCATGCTTTCTCGGCCTATTTATTCACTCAAGGGACGCCGTAGCGTTCGTATAGTAATCATCTTAAACGATGGAATCGGACTTTCCCGAACATTCGGCATCTTGAATATTCCATCTTTTCTCACCGCTAATTGATCTGCTTAAACTACGCATTATCACAGCGTGCGTAATTGAGGTACGTAGTTCTGATGGTGAAGATGCTGCTGATGTCGTCGCGGTGTACGTTGGATTGGATGCTTGGTCGACATCGACGACGCCAGTAGATGGCTTTTCTGTTGATACATTGTCTCTAACTTCGTCACAATATCACAGATTACCCGTGCATTTAGTGACTTTCCGTGTATTCGTTATTGGGGTTACATCGTCTATTTCCCGGCATGTATTTAGCTTGCTTCGCCATTGCCTCCAACCGACGCTATCTATGCCCGCGCTGCTTAACGAAGACTGCTATCCTTCAGACAAAAGCTTAGTGTGCTGGCGGGCATTCGTTTGAGCAAGCTTTCAAGTAAATAAATGTTTTTCTGAACGCTTACAGGTTTGACGAGTGACTTGATTGACAAAGAAAGCGAACATAGGAGCTGCATGTATGTGCTCACACCCAATATGGCTATAGGGAGACTAGAGTTACTTTGCAACCACAGATTTCAGCTCTACCAATTTGGTATCAAATGATCCACTAAATATACACGTTAGTGTGGGCGCATTGGTTGTGCGCGCGTAATGGAACAATTTAAAAAACCTGGGCGTAAAAGTTCAAACATACGAAAGTAAAATTATAATTTTGCAAACTCTACTTAATATCACAATAGTCATTGCGCTAGCTAAAGTCGGGTATATCTTGGAAAATGAAAAATTTTCTTCCGAACGCACCGGTATGCTCGGTTTTTCAATTGAGAAATGCGTTCTTTTACAATCGTACATTTTGTAAACGTATGTCGGGACATCAACCGATCATCAATTCCCAAAAAACCATTAAAAAATTATCTCACTCCTATACGAAGCATTCTCGCTCCCCCTTTCCATTGGCAAAAATGATTTTTTTCACCAAGCTTGACCATATCCTTGCATTTTGGACACAAAAATGGTGACACCCTGTATATATATATATATATATATATATATATATATATATACATATATATATATATATATTTTTGGCAGGGGGCTTGATTGAGGATTATCAAAAATTAATAGCAAACGCGCCATCTGACGATTTAGAGGTTTGGGTTTACCTGATTTCACTTGCGGGCTGTGCGCTACGCGAATCCTTTATGAACGATTTTTCCTGGCTACAGTTTTAGCCCGAATGTTTATGCCAGAGTTATCGTCGTCATAACTTCAAAGAACTTATTGAATATGTCAGACTGCTCACATATGCTGGTATCTCTTCTAATACAACGACTATGCCCATGCACTCAACGTAATTCCTGCCTATATTGCAGCGGTAGGTAACACGTCTTATGAACTTTTTGTGTATTCTGGCCAGAATCTTCTCATCACACACTAGTCCTTGATGCCATACGGGTAAAACGTGTAATAAGACCGGAAGCACATATTGCTTGACATACAGAAGAGCATTTTTAGCCACAATGAGCGCATAATTTAGTTCAGTCTTTTTGTAGCATTCGTAACTACTTTAAGTTTATGAAGTGTATAGTTCAAGGTGTCAGACATCAGTATCCCCAAAAGGTTAATCGCCTTATTACCGATTAGTTCTTTACGGCCTAGCGTGTATTTGTGTGCAGGGCAATTGTGCCCAAAATGTAGCACAACAATTTTTTTTAAGAGATAGTTTATGATCGAGGCCTTCATTGCTGCATACATCACTGCATTAATGTGTGTAGCGTCTCTTGGAAAGTTACTATATTGCTTCCCTTATGTACGGGTATATACATTTTGACATCATCAGCATACACTATTACAAGAACGACTTAAAGTATTACATGCTTTAATAATTTGGTATACAGTTTTATACATTAACGGGCCGAGAATGGTACCTTGCGGACAGTCCGAGGTAACCTAAGCCGTAGATGATAGACCGTCGTTAACTCTGACCCTGAAGAGCCTATCATTTAAGAACGCCTTAATCCAATTAACTATCGGACTACACACTCCATATTGCGGACGGATATTGAGTGGCTTAGAGTATGTGGTACTTACGAAAACAGATTCAAAATCGTACTTCCAGAAACAGATTTAAAATCGAAATAGACGCAGACAAACGGTCTTCCATCATTTATGAAGAGGGCGTAATCATTTTGAGTCTCAAGTAACTGTAGGAGAGTAGATTGAGCGGGACAATATGCAAATTACTCCCTTGAACTAACTAGACTTCGTGCGATTGTGTTCCTGTAGATCTTCTCTGCTATGATTTTCTCAAGGAGTTTGCAAGGCACGGAGGTCAGCGAGACGAGCCATTTATTATTAGGATTGATTTTATTGCCGCGCTTATGCACAAAACAGACGATGGCACATTTAAAATGATTAGGCACGGTTTTCTCTTCGAGAGACCGGCGGAAGATAATTGAAAGTGACACACATACATCACAGCCACACTTCTTATATACGATGGCCGGGATACCGTCTCTGCCGCGCAGATGCCGTTCGAAATTCTCCAATGAGGAGTCAATGTTATTCACCACCTAGCAATAGGCAGTCGTCCTTTTTACGGAATCGTAAATGTTAAATAACCAAACTGATATCCGCCGTTGGTTCTCTCCGGCACAGCCACAGTCGGCTGCGCCTGCCGCTCACTCCACTTCAAACGACCCGGATCTAGCAGACCAATCCACTCCGCAGCGTGTGCCGACTGCTTCAGACTTGGCCCGTCTTGTGTTGAAGGTGGCCCAGATAAAGGCGGATGTCAAGATGTTATCCTGCATCCCACGCAGCTTGCAAAACAGTGTTTCTGTTGATCAGCTGGCAAAAACCATTGACGATGTCAGTCATTTCGGAACCCGGGAATGTTGGGATAGGCTACTCACCTTTTCGACAACGGTGTTCAGTATCCCGGCAAAAAGGAAAAAGGCTGAACACTTTCATAGTCCGCGAGAACCTGCTTCACTTTCAGGAAGGTGCGTCTATATCAGATAACTCTCACACGACTAGAAAACATACTAGGACAAACCCCGCTGCAGACTCTGACCGTCGTAGAGCAATAAGTGCGCAGGCAAGGCTCGCGCTAGACGGCGTGTCAGCAGCCGCCAGAACGCTGCTTTAACTGATACGATTGCCCCTCTTGATTTACAAATTCGCCGTAGTTTGCTGGAGAAACACCCCCAACACTCGTCGAACTCGTCGTTTCCGCCGGCACCGACGCCGACTCCATCAGTATCGGAAATCGTCGTTACGCCGACCGATATTTGTAACGCCGTCAGAAGATTCCTTAACAGCTCTTCCGGTGGCCCCGACGGCCTACGGCCTCGCTATTTGAAAGATCTCATTAGTACTCACAAGGACGGCAGGAATCCTCTTCTGCAGGCTCTTCTGCGATTTGTCACCCTAGCGATTAACGGTCGTTTGCCTGAGTTCATACTTCTGATTTTTTACGGTGCGAATCTCATTGCTCTGCGCAAGAAGGACGGCGGAATTAGGCCGATTGCTGTCGGCTTTACATTACGGCGGCTGAGAAAGATCCTGGTCAAGAAATCCTAGCCAAGTATTTCGAAGCGCGTGGCTCCGATACAGCTTGGCTGCGGGATTAAGGGTGAATCAGAAGCAGCGGTACACGTTACAAGGGGTTTCCTCGAGACCCGCTGTGGCCAGGGGGGGTTTTAGTTAAACTTGACCTTCAAAATGCGTTTAACTCAATGCGCCGCGATCATCTGTTGAACGCTGTAAAGTCCAAAGTACCGGGTCTTTTCCAGCCGTTTATCAGATGTACCGATTTTCCACAAATCTCCTCTGGCAGGCAGACACCATACAATCATGTTGTGACGTGCAGCAGGAAGACATTTGCGGTCCAGCACTTTTCTGCATTGGCATCTCCGATCT
This sequence comes from Dermanyssus gallinae, assembly GCA_003439945.1. NCBI lineage: Eukaryota > Metazoa > Arthropoda > Arachnida > Mesostigmata > Dermanyssidae > Dermanyssus > Dermanyssus gallinae. Next base: position 222,929 of record QVRM01002562.1, on the reverse strand, counting down.
CCAGGCCAGACTAGTGTCGGAGATGCGGCCGTGGTATCTCGACGACGCCACCTTAGCCGGCGGCAGCTTAACGGTCATTGAGAATATCAAAAGAGTCAGATCATTTAAGTCTAAATCAGGCTTGCGCTTAAACGACGATAAGTGTAAGGTATTCTGGCTCTCTTAAGATACGCGCACGAAGTCCTCGACGTTGGTAAGGGAGCAGCTTCCAAATTTCAGAGAGGTAATCGATGGCAGTTTAGAACTACTGGTTGCGCCACTCACGGAAGCGGCGGTAGAGGGTGCTCTTAGGAAAAAGCTCGCAGACACTAGCCGATGGTTCCGCCGACTTAAAGCCTTAGACGCGGAACCAGCATTGTACTTATTGAGACACAGTCTCTCAACGCCTCGCTTAATGTACCAACTCCGTTGTTCGCCAGCGTTCAGAAGACGCGACCTACTACATCGTTTTGATAAGATACTCCGGGAGACCTTACAATCCCTACTAAACGTTAATTTAAAACATCTGTCTTGGACGTAAGCTGCACTTCCCGTTAGTGCTGAGGACTTAGGTGTACGCAGATCGGTCGATATTGCTCTATCCTGCTACCTGGGCTCGTTGTCCGAAGTTAAGAAGCTTGTCTTTTGCGACCTGTGGGATTCAGTGCCGGAGCACATAACACAAGAATCTCTGGATTGAATCGTGGTGCCTCGGCTTTAACGCGACCTAGAATCAGGTTCCCGACAGCTCAGGAAGGGCCCGTTTAAAAGCGTGCTTTGAACAAATACGTGCCAAGGGGCTTCAAGCCCCCTCGCCGCAGCTAGGAACAATGCTGGACAACAACACACCCCGCATCGATTCCGGCGCACCCTACCCATGAAACCTATGCAGAGCATCAGTAAGCGCCACGGGTGAACACGCCTTGTCGTGTCGCTACAGCGCTGGGCGCCACTCACGTCACTTCGCCATCAACGACGTTATCTTTCGCGCTCTTCACTCGGCCCACATTCCGGTAGTGAAGGAGCCTGTCGGTTTTAGTCGGAATAGCCAGCTGAGGCTAGATGGAAAAACTTTCACTCCCTGGGCTCGTGGTCGTTTCCTTGTGTGAGATGTTACCGTGTTACAGTGTCATGTACGCTGGCCAAAAGGTACGTTCAAAACACGAGCCGTGAGGTGGCTGCAGGCGCCCGGCTCGCAGAGAGCCGAAAAATGACGAAATATCAGGAACTAGCGTCGCAATTTATAGTTCAGCCGATTGCCAGTCATCGCTGCAACTCAGGACCCCCGAGCTAGTAAATACCTGTTGCAGCGCATATCGATCGAGGTTCAGCGCGGCAACGCTGCGGTCGTGGAAGGGTCTCTTCCGTCAGCCGCAGGGCTTCCGGAGATCCCGTAGAAACTGTTTTTATTCCCCATAATTGTATGCTTATGACAATAATTATAATTTGGGTTTTTGTTTCTCTGGAATTGTTGATGCTTTATTGAGTGCGATCTGCTGAGGGACCGGCTTGATGAGCGATTCACAGATGTGAGCCTTCTCCCGCCACCTCTCGGTGGGCTTCTAAAGCGAGCACATCCAGGATTAATACTCTTATATGACGATTCATCTCTGTTACTAAGAAACTTAGTTTACTTTTCTCTACCATTTGGTTTCGCTCAAGCTACGTGTCATTTCTTGACACTAATGTGCAAACGGTCCAGTTCAGCCGTTGAACCTGACCGACTAGAGACTTGACGATCGTTACCAGATCGGTTTTATTAGTTGGCAGCTCCTCATCATCATCACAGTCACTGAGAGAAGGGGGACCACAGTTATGGCACTTCAAACTCTTCATAATGTCACCGCCTTAGCTTCGACATAGGTCAAATTGGTACACTTAGCGGGGTGGACCCAAAGAGAGCACTTAGTGTATTGGACGGACGATGCGGTTTTGCCTACTGTGCGAGTACACATTTCGGACGTTTCGACGAAGTACGGGCCTTTTTAGCACTTTCATTATCTTCCGGCATCGTTCGCTTTAGAGTTTAAGTATCTCGCCGCGACATACGTTCACTACGCACACTTGTTTTGTTTGTTGTGATATCTACACACCGGACTGTTCGAGTGTTAACAACCCGGCTGCGTAACGATGGCTCAGGTTCCACATTTACCACAAGAGAGCCACTGCCCAAATTTTAATTCAGCTCGGACACAACAGAGACAGACGAGAGTAAAGGTGTGTGTGTGTGTGGAATCGAACTTCAGCTATTCTTGTTGGTGTTAATGTAGTTTCGGCAAATAGGTTGGATAACTAAACGAGCGATTCATGCGCGCAGCATGAATGGCAGCGGTTTTAATCGTACGTAGGGGGGTGCACTGTGTTGTGAGGCAATTTTTACGCATGAGTGATGAGGCGTTAGAAGGGTCAGACTGCCTGAAGACGCAAACTCTCCGCACTACAAGCACGAGACATAACCTCACAGATCACCATAGACGACGGAAAAACAATAGCCTCTTTCATCCGTCTGCTGTAATGTTAGTTGAATGAAAAGATTGTCGGGCGATACATAAACCATTAGACAATAAAGCATTTCAATGACAAATTATCGTGAAGGAGCGGCGTGCATCAATGTGCTGTGGCTTTTCATGAAGTAGATTGCTGCCAAGTGCCGCGTTCAATTATTGCCTTTATTATTTTATTCCGTCACCTGTGCTTATGAAAGCGGCCTTACAGAATCGTAGGCTGAAAGTGATCGCTTTCGAAGACGTACTTATTTAATCCAGTAACCCCAGCGTAACTGAACACCCAACGTGTAACGTTTCATTGCTACATGCTATTAGGGTGCTTAAGAAAATCGTTTACTTACCAGGTTCTTAAAGAAGTCTAGGCAGATTTTGCAGGTTGCGCACTCCTTGATGGAACCCTCGCGAACTGGATGGAAAGCCAACATGTTAGTAGTATCTTGCCTCCCCCCCCCCCTCCTGTCAACTGTTCTTGTATTGTTGCATTGTTATGATGTATGCATACGCTTTTTTTTGGTTATTATATAAAGTGAGGTAATATATCGAAAGCGTCAAAGAAAGCGTGTTTCATATGTTTCCACTTGTCCTGCCGTACCCGGCTGCACGCACGAAGGAAAATGTGCGAAGTAAACGAAAACTGTATGCACATTCAAATATGTGTGCACAAATTGGCTAGCTGCACGCTGTCATACGTTCACAACAACATCCGTGAGTTGGGGCTATTCATATTTGCCTGTGCGTTGTCGGTTTGTTTGTCTGGAAGTAGTTGTGTCTGTGTCTAGCCGCTTCTCAAACGTAAACTCATATCCATCTCAGATACTTAGATGCGCACTCTAGTTCGATTAATATTGTAATGAGGCTATGTGCTAACGTAGGCGGGGTGCGAAAGTTTTGTTGCTGTTATTCAGTGCTGCTACTTACATTTGTAGTTTTCCCGAGAATTCATAATGCTAGGAATTGACCTATTCAATGTTATGCAGCCGTGGTCATTTTTCATAATGCAATATTGTAAAATGGCCAGCCCATGAGTATTGTTTCGTGGTGGAGCATTTGCCTGTTTTACACAAGTAACACAAACATATTTTACTGTTAGTATTGTTTTCAGTATTACCTATTTTTACCGAAATATTGTTATAATACTGTTCGTATTGGTTTAGTAGTACCTATTTCAACGGAAAAGTAAACCAATACCGCCAAACTCGATCCGGCTATCTAGGTTTGTTGAGAGTAAAAAACGGTTCTGGGTTTGGAGCTGGCGTAGAACGAGGACGTCAGATAAATGAACACGAACCGTTCGCATACGATTCGTGTAAGTGCTCTCGAGGCGTACCTTATTGAACTGCCCGTAGTTTAAAATTGTAGAAAAATAACAGGAGACAGACAAGAAAAAACGCAACGAGCGACTGAGAAAAGCCAGATGTGGCGTTGATGAGTAGGCAGACAGATAGAAAAGGGCCAAGTCGCACATGATGGCGGCTGAATACGTCGGGTTGTTTCTACGTATGAGCCGACAGCCATTTGCTCTGTCGCTCGGTGACGGACGAGGACTCAAATATGAAGCTACAACCAACGGATGTACGTACTGAGAGCACCGGTTCGCAAACCGCGAAAATGCCCAAAAGCAACGCGCCCATCATGAGCGCTGCACGGCGACACTGCACGGTACACGAAGCCACCATGTTTGTCGATGTGTTCGAACGCGGCACGTTATTGCACGAAATTCCACGCTGACGGCAAAGCAGATTTTAAGCTGAGACAGTTTCACTTTCTCTCACTCACGAACAGATTAAGACAGCCTACGTAAGCGCTTACTTTCCAGTACCGCTTTATGACTTTTTTGGTCATCAAAACGATGACGTAGCTTGCCTTAGTAACGCCTTCCTTCGTTGGTAGCCTGAGCAAGCAGCAGGTACAAGTCGTGTTTATGTGCTCATCTACCCGCAGCAAAAAACAGAAACCGCAGTAGTCAAATTAAAATTGCCCGACATTTATGAGGATTTTTATTCTTTTTGGCTGCAGTTTCAGCCGACGTCGTCACCCGACAGACTAGTCGTGACAAGAAAACATTCATAGCTCTACATTTATCATATATATATATATATATATATATATATAACTATGTTGTTCCACATATTTACAATATTGGAACAAGTTCGCAGTAATTAGGTCTACTGCATTTACCATTATGTTGGCAAAAATCGCAGCCTAAATAATTACCTTGAAAATCCTATTTTTTCGTTTTGAATTGATGTAAGAATCATTTTGCGCCGACTAATGTACCAATCATTGACGGGATCGAAAAAAAAAGAAAACGTTTTTGTTTGCAGGATGAAGGGTGGGGGACGCTGGGATGCTGAAAAGGCCCGCGGCGCCGCATTGCTCTGTGAATTTCTGGCTACAAGCCAGGCAAACTTATCAGGCATAATTTTGATTTTTGCGATGCATTTAGGCACACGTATTAATTGGCTTTACGGACTTTACAGGAAGAAGAGATTTACAGGGAAAAATATTTATTCGCACATCAAAAACAAAATCAATGATTTCTACGCTCAAAAGTGTTGATAGTGTCTTTCTCTTCTATTCTCAATATTTGTTGGACGCCCTCAACAATGCCTATATATCTGCGTACATATGAGCTATTCATGGGCAAGCAATATAAACATTTATATAACAGATTACTCATATGTTTTTTATTCTCCTTGGGATTTGGCATAGATTTTATGCAACACAAGCTGACCGTTCCACCTCATGACAGCTCAAACGGCAAATGCTTGGCTGCGATTGCTGCTTCGGTGCATGCAAATCTTTAGCATCACTGTGTCAGATTCGTACGTGAATCGAAAAAAGATCGTTGTAGAGCCACTTGCTAGCATGGAGATGTTTCAACTACTCGACATGCGCGTTCTCAGAAGGTCTTATCTACGTTGTTACATCCAGTAGCTTGGTACAGTTGCTTAGTTGTATCAATCAGGTGGTCATTGGATGATTGAACAGATGTAATTCGTGGAATCGTGTTGCCCTTTCTAAAAACTACCACTTGAGTTTTTTTTAATATTAATAACAATGCGGTTTGCTGCACACCAGGCGTTAAGAGCAGATCCTGCATCATCAAGTACCAACAGCCGCTTTTTGCGCAATGCTTTCTGCATCATTTATGAAGCAAAGAAGGCTAGTGGGCCAATACACGCGTCCTGGTGCAGCTCCGACCGGGTCCTCCAAGATCCACCAGCAGGTGACGTCCGAGGAAGTACGCCAAAAGCAGTTTAATGGCGTGCTTGTTAAAGTTGCTTGGTTCTGTCAGGTCGTCATTGAAGTGGTCATGGAATCGTGGTGCTCAGATGCTTGATTTCAAATAGAAGTATCTGGACGAACTATGTCGAAGAGGCGTCGAAGATCTACAAATAGTACTGCACAAAGCAGTTTCTTATTTAATTTAAAACGTGCGCTCTAACCTGTTCCACGATTATAGCAAAACACAAACAAGTCGTAGTTTAACAGCTCGCTCATATGGAAGCAGCTTGGCGGCCTTTATGCGGTTATGATGTATTGCCTATTTTAGAATAATTAATTATGCCTTTTATAATTTTTCATACATATTTATTTCATATCTTCATAGTCACTAATAAGTACCTTTTCTAGATGCATTAAATATATGTGTCGGCTATGTAAGATAGAAAAGGGCCAAGTCGCACATGATGGCGGCTGAATACGTCGGGTTGTTTCTACGTATGAGCCGACAGCCATTTGCTCTGTCGCTCGGTGACGGACGAGGACTCAAATATGAAGCTACAACCAACGGATGTACGTACTGAGAGCACCGGTTCGCAAACCGCGAAAATGCCCAAAAGCAACGCGCCCATCATGAGCGCTGCACGGCGACACTGCACGGTACACGAAGCCACCATGTTTGTCGATGTGTTCGAACGCGGCACGTTATTGCACGAAATTCCACGCTGACGGCAAAGCAGATTCTTAAGCTGAGACAGTTTCACTTTCTCTCACTCACGAACAGATTGAGACAGCCTACGTAAGCGCTTACTTTCCAGTACCGCTTTATGACTTTTTTGGTCATCAAAACGATGACGTAGCTTGCCTTAGTAACGCCTTCCTTCGTTGGTAGCCTGAGCAAGCAGCAGGTACAACTCGTGTTTATGTGCTCATCTACCCGCAGCAAAAAACAGAAACCGCAGTAGTCAAATTAAAATTGCCCGACATTTATGAGGATTTTTATTCTTTTTGGCTGCAGTTTCAGCCGACGTCGTCACCCGACAGACTAGTCGTGACAAGAAAACATTCATAGCTCTACATTTATCATATATATATATATATATATATATATATATATATATATATATATATATATATATATATATATATATATATATATATATATATATAACTATGTTGTTCCACATATTTACAATATTGGAACAAGTTCGCAGTAATTAGGTCTACTGCATTTACCATTATGTTGGCAAAAATCGCAGCCTAAATAATTACCTTGAAAATCCTATTTTTTCGTTTTGAATTGATGTAAGAATCATTTTGCGCCGACTAATGTACCAATCATTGACGGGATCGAAAAAAAAGAAAACGTTTTTGTTTGCAGGATGAAGGGTGGGGGACGCTGGGATGCTGAAAAGGCCCGCGGCGCCGCATTGCTCTGTGAATTTCTGGCTACAAGCCAGGCAAACTTATCAGGCATAATTTTGATTTTTGCGATGCATTTAGGCACACGTATTAATTGGCTTTACGGACTTTACAGGAAGAAGAGATTTACAGGGAAAAATATTTATTCGCACATCAAAAACAAAATCAATGATTTCTACGCTCAAAAGTGTTGATAGTGTCTTTCTCTTCTATTCTCAATATTTGTTGGACGCCCTCAACAATGCCTATATATCTGCGTACATATGAGCTATTCATGGGCAAGCAATATAAACATTTATATAACAGATTACTCATATGTTTTTTATTCTCCTTGGGATTTGGCATGGATTTTATGCAACACAAGCTGACCGTTCCACCTCATGACAGCTCAAACGGCAAATGCTTGGCTGCGATTGCTGCTTCGGTGCATGCAAATCTTTAGCATCACTGTGTCAGATTCGTACGTGAATCGAAAAAAGATCGTTGTAGAGCCACTTGCTAGCATGGAGATGTTTCAACTACTCGACATGCGCGTTCTCAGAAGGTCTTATCTACGTTGTTACATCCAGTAGCTTGGTACAGTTGCTTAGTTGTATCAATCAGGTGGTCATTGGATGATTGAACAGATGTAATTCGTGGAATCGTGTTGCCCTTTCTAAAAACTACCACTTGAGTTTTTTTTAATATTAATAACAATGCGGTTTGCTGCACACCAGGCGTTAAGAGCAGATCCTGCATCATCAAGTACCAACAGCCGCTTTTTGCGCAATGCTTTCTGCATCATTTATGAAGCAAAGAAGGCTAGTGGGCCAATACACGCGTCCTGGTGCAGCTCCGACCGGGTCCTCCAAGATCCACCAGCAGGTGACGTCCGAGGAAGTACGCCAAAAGCAGTTTAATGGCGTGCTTGTTAAAGTTGCTTGGTTCTGTCAGGTCGTCATTGAAGTGGTCATGGAATCGTGGTGCTCAGATGCTTGATTTCAAATAGAAGTATCTGGACGAACTATGTCGAAGAGGCGTCGAAGATCTACAAATAGTACTGCACAAAGCAGTTTCTTATTTAATTTAAAACGTGCGCTCTAACCTGTTCCACGATTATAGCAAAACACAAACAAGTCGTAGTTTAACAGCTCGCTCATATGGAAGCAGCTTGGCGGCCTTTATGCGGTTATGATGTATTGCCTATTTTAGAATAATTAATTATGCCTTTTATAATTTTTCATACATATTTATTTCATATCTTCATAGTCACTAATAAGTACCTTTTCTAGATGCATTAAATATATGTGTCGGCTATGTAAGATATGACGGGGTGGATAGCTTAAGATTGCAAGCCGTCATGACAAGTGGCCGGAACCCTTATCACTAAGAGAAATCAGCATTTAATTTTTCGTCATGTTTTATAAAGCTGAATGTCCTGCTAAGGTCTAGTTTTTTTTACGCTCTTACAACCACATTTTTAGACGCCCGTAATGGGCTAAGTTGCCTGTGGCACGATATCGTGTAAATACATCTAGTGTCATCGCGTTCTCGTTCTGGAATTATATAGGCTTTCTCCAGCCGAGGTATGTAACAGCAAGGCAATGACAACCACGTCCAACAAATTCAACCAGCACGGCCAGGGCTCGAACTAGCGATGTTTTGCTAATCGTGGTTGCCATGGCAACGCCTCGTTTCGAACGGTGCGTTAGCCGTCTAAGCCACCGCCACTAGTTCATCGAGGAAGTCCTCGTAGTCCTGTAGGGTGGATTTCGGAGAAGTATAAACCAAGTAGATCGCGAGGTCAGAGGTGGCTATGCCATTTTCGGCCGCTAATAGGAACGCCAGATTATATGCTTTGAGGGCTCTGCGGATGCTTATTTCTAATATTTTAATGCTACTGGTCTTTTTGTTTGGGGTTTCCTCGGAAGATTATGACCCTTTGTCTGTATGTTGAACATTACGTCGCAGCGGCGTGGTGTCTATAATATCTAGGTTGCATACATAGCACTTATCATTGGCCGTGCAGTCCGCGTTTGAAGCAGCGAGATTGGGTTGGTTAGGCTGCGGCCACATATCTCTGACCGTTAAAACTTAGACACGGTGAATATTGTGGTACCGGGCCCAAGGTGTATATGTTTTAGTTGTTGGAGCCTTTGTGCTTCCTCTGGTGGCATTTTAGCGATGCACGAATACTCGCCTGCCCAAGTTTTCTTTGGGGGTTCCAAAGTTCTGTTCTTGATAAGCGCTTTGAGAATGTCATTTGGCTCGATGGACTTATCTAAATTTTGGTTTGTCGCAGCCTTAGTCGGTGAGACCGCTTCTCTCGGCTGTCGCTTCCAGAGATGTTTTCTTCTTATTTTGTTGAACGAATTTTCCAGTGGCATCAAGAGTAGTACTTTGCACAATCAGGCGGATTTCGCCTGATTGCCCTTAACGCCTAGCCTAGTTGTTCCTAATAGCACAGCGTCAGCATAAGACACATTACCTGATTTTACGACAAATGGGCAGGTAGAGTAAGCCTTTTTCCTTTTCTTTTTGTCGTTAGCCTCGCATTTTCAGAGTCATTCCCGGGCATTCCACGAGAGCTTGCTTCAAAGCTTTCGTCGTGAGTGCTATCGGATGTTGCCGGGAGGGCCACTGCCGCTGCCTGGATGTCTCTTGTTATAAGGAACCTGCAGATACTGGTCGCTGCTTCTCTTAGGACCTGAATAAAGAACTCGTTTTTGTTTTCTTCAACGTGCGGTATCATCTGTGCGTAGGGTACCTGTTTTGGGAGAGGAGTAATTTTAACTCCCTCAATTATTAGGATGTCCCAATTTTACAGGACAATAGACTTCCCTGCCTTGAGGAGCTGTAATGCTGCCCGGTATCCAGGAAATTGCAGCGATGGCTGGCTGAGATAAGGCGTTTGTTTTTTGTCGGAGCTTGTGACAGCAGTAAGACTCTTCCTGGAGCTGGGGCACTTGCCTTAGTGAGGCCTGTGGCAGTATAGGGGCGCGCAGGCCATTTTTTGCACGAGGTTTGCGTATCGTTTATCAGATAGCTCCTCTTTGAGAAGAAGGCCTTGTATTTCTGCAGCTATGAATTTCTCTGGCGATGGGAGAGCGGAGCTCTAAGAGTTGGTCACTTATTATCTAGACGGACTGTCCCTTTGTGCCAGCGAGAACGAAACCTACTACGAATGCTCTGCGGCATATTTCACGTATATTTAATTCTATAGTTCGTATTGCTTTGGAGATTTGCTTGTGTGTAGTCCGGTGTTTGCTGACTAGTTTTTGTATGTCAGCCACTGACATCAGTCATTTCGTCTACTTGGCTAGGCGGAGAAAGCTTCCTTCGCCCAGGACTAGTAGGCACGCGAGTTTCCTTCCCTGCTTCAGGGACTCGTTCTAGGTGTCGCTTCATCTGGGGGTGTTGGTAAAGAGAGCTTCATCTGTCGGGCCCGAGTCATCCTCATCGGGTGTCGCCAGTATCATGGGCATCATTGTCACCTATATATATATATATATATATATATATATATATATATATATATATATATATATATATATATATATATATATATATATATATATATATATAAATATATTTTGTTCGATTGACACAGTGTAACCTGGCTTCCTGTGGTGTCGGCGTTTTTTTAGTCGTCTTTGACCTTTTGAGCTTTTATTTTGGTGGTATGGCGGTGGGTATCTCGAACATTTGTGCCTCTGATGTGTGCGGCCTGTGGTATGTCGTTTCGAAGGTTTGTGTCATTTTGAAGTTGATGACTCTCGGGGCTGGCTGCACTGCTGCACGTAACTGTATCGATGTTATGAGCGCGTTACCGAATGAATGCAGTTTGGTCCTGCTTGCTTGAGTATGCTCCTTATTTGTGCAACAACTGTAAAAACTGTGCCTTACCAAGGTTGTTGCAACGTGCGGCGGTAGCTTGGCTACGTGCCCCAAACATATAGTTTTGTTTATTCCCATGCTGCAGAGAGTGGTCGGACTGCTCTTCTTAGGACCTGAATAACAAACTTGTTTTTATTTTTTTCAACGTGCGACATCATCCGTGCGTAGAGTGCCGCGATATGTGTCCCACATACATAATTTATTATAGAAAATGGTCTTAAATTATATATATATATATTTTTTTTTTGTGCATATGTATATATATATATATATATACTTTTAATTTATTAAGAATACAAATAAAGCAACAATTGTCTCCTGAGAACGTGTGCACTAGGAATAATACTCTGTCCTGTATAGAGTGGGATGGGACCACTTCAGCAGCGTGCCGCGGACGGACGCCGTGTTCCCGCGTTGGACGTCAAGGTCGAAGCGCTGTCTCAAGAAAGCCACAGATCTCAGATTGTCTCCGGTTGCGAGGTTTAGCTGCTCGCCGACTCTGTGGAGAAGTTTGCGAGTGAGGTTGCCTGGCAGCGCAAGGTCTCGAACGCTAGCAATTAAAACTCATGTGTGTACCCTATTGAGGTGTATTTTGCGAACTTTCTCGTCTCGGGTAGATTACCGGCGTGGCCTGCCGAGATCGCCCCGCCACCGAGCATTGAAGGTGCTAATGAGTCGGTGACAGTGGCATCCGAGACAACATCCTGCCCCTACTGAAAGGAGTGAGAGTCCTCCCATCCGGGCGCTTACCATCGTCGGCAGAGAGGCCCTGGGGCTCTAGGATGCAGGGAAATCCACTTGACCGAAGCGCTCGGCCGAAGGTGTCGTTAATATCGGCATCGTGGTTCGCCGTCCCGCACTCATAATGCACGATAACCTGTGATGGACTAATTTGTCAACGGGGTGGCCATATTTACACTGATGGGGGAGACAAGGTCACAGCCGACACAAAGACCTACCCCGATTCGGGTTGTTTCGTCGTCCAGGAGGGTGCCCAGTGGGTGCACTTGGAAGCGCATGCAATTAGGCTCCAGGTTATATAGAAAGCGAGCACTGCCGAGTGTGCAAACGTATTGTAATTGATCTTTAAATCATTGCAATATTTTCTATATATATATATATATATATATATATATATATATATATATATATATATATATATATATATATATGTCTCTTGCTCACCGTTCGGTTGGCACGGTGTAATCTAGCTTTCTGCGGTTTCGGAGTTTTTTAGTCTTCTAAAAGACATGGGAATAACTAAAACGTTAATGGAACAAAGGAGGAAAGCAGCCAGCTTAAGGCCAGTACAAATTGGAGGGAGAATAGTAGTAGGCGTGCGGTGACTAATCGTGACGAGGAATATGATGATTCGGCATCTGCCGCGGACGAGGCATCCAAATAGATTATAGCGACATTGGCCATTTTGTGCTTGTCACGAACGAGGCTGGCTTTCAACAAAACGTTCAATGTTGTTGAATCAGCGTCAGCCTGAGCATCTGCTACGATGGAGACAGAATTGGCACAGGTATTGCTAATAATTCAGATAACTCATAAAGTGGCAAAACTGTAGTCGTCAATAACATTCAGCTGAGCTTATAGATAAACGGGGAGCCTTTTATTTTGAAAGTCTCTTTCACGGAGAAGCTACTGCCTCTCTGCTGCAAGTTGGCCAAGTTATTTTTCTTAACTGAATCTGAATTTAAAGCTGTTATTTCTTAACGTGTGGTTTATTACTGCCGTTGAAGCCAAGGAGACAGTAAAGATTGACTCAGTCAGACTAAGTGTCATTATTTGGCCAGCTGCTGGGCAAAATTTAGTAGTGTGGATCGCGGATTTATTGACAGGGACATTATCGATGCTCTTTGAGACGCTGGAGTTATCTCAGCCAAAAGGCAGGTGATCAAGCGAAGCAATGGCGATGTGCTATCTAGCATTCCCGCGTCTAGAGTGCTTCTTCAGTTAAATAAGATGCCTCCCGCTGAGGTTTCTCTCACGTTCCGCCCGTATAAGGTAGTGATGTCAGCCGGTACTCCACTATCTTGCTACCGTTGCTTAAAGTTTAAGTATATGGTGGCAAACTGTCGCAGTAAACTTGTTTGTCGGCACCGTAGGCAGAAATGGCATTTTGCCGTCAATTGTAAGAATTCAACGTCATTGTAAAGGGCCGCACTCGCCCCTCTCATCGCCGTATCCATTGCATCGTATACAGTGCCTGCGAGATCGAGAAACGCAATGTATTGATGAACTCCAGACCATTTAAGTGACTGTGGAATTTTCAACGGCCGTATCAGTCAAAATGACTAAGATAACCCGTGCTTGATACGCTGCTGTTAGCCGTCTAAGCCACCGCCACTAGTTCATCGAGGAAGTCCTCGTAGTCCTGTAGGGTGGATTTCGGAGAAGTATAAACCAAGTAGATCGCGAGGTCAGAGGTGGCTATGCCATTTTCGGCCGCTAATAGGAACGCCAGATTATATGCTTTGAGGGCTCTGCGGATGCTTATTTCTAATATTTTAATGCTACTGGTCTTTTTGTTTGGGGTTTCCTCGGAAGATTATGACCCTTTGTCTGTATGTTGAACATTACGTCGCAGCGGCGTGGTGTCTATAATATCTAGGTTGCATACATAGCACTTATCATTGGCCGTGCAGTCCGCGTTTGAAGCAGCGAGATTGGGTTGGTTAGGCTGCGGCCACATATCTCTGACCGTTAAAACTTAGACACGGTGAATATTGTGGTACCGGGCCCAAGGTGTATATGTTTTAGTTGTTGGAGCCTTTGTGCTTCCTCTGGTGGCATTTTAGCGATGCACGAATACTCGCCTGCCCAAGTTTTCTTTGGGGGTTCCAAAGTTCTGTTCTTGATAAGCGCTTTGAGAATGTCATTTGGCTCGATGGACTTATCTAAATTTTGGTTTGTCGCAGCCTTAGTCGGTGAGACCGCTTCTCTCGGCTGTCGCTTCCAGAGATGTTTTCTTCTTATTTTGTTGAACGAATTTTCCAGTGGCATCAAGAGTAGTACTTTGCACAATCAGGCGGATTTCGCCTGATTGCCCTTAACGCCTAGCCTAGTTGTTCCTAATAGCACAGCGTCAGCATAAGACACATTACCTGATTTTACGACAAATGGGCAGGTAGAGTAAGCCTTTTTCCTTTTCTTTTTGTCGTTAGCCTCGCATTTTCAGAGTCATTCCCGGGCATTCCACGAGAGCTTGCTTCAAAGCTTTCGTCGTGAGTGCTATCGGATGTTGCCGGGAGGGCCACTGCCGCTGCCTGGATGTCTCTTGTTATAAGGAACCTGCAGATACTGGTCGCTGCTTCTCTTAGGACCTGAATAAAGAACTCGTTTTTGTTTTCTTCAACGTGCGGTATCATCTGTGCGTAGGGTACCTGTTTTGGGAGAGGAGTAATTTTAACTCCCTCAATTATTAGGATGTCCCAATTTTACAGGACAATAGACTTCCCTGCCTTGAGGAGCTGTAATGCTGCCCGGTATCCAGGAAATTGCAGCGATGGCTGGCTGAGATAAGGCGTTTGTTTTTTGTCGGAGCTTGTGACAGCAGTAAGACTCTTCCTGGAGCTGGGGCACTTGCCTTAGTGAGGCCTGTGGCAGTATAGGGGCGCGCAGGCCATTTTTTGCACGAGGTTTGCGTATCGTTTATCAGATAGCTCCTCTTTGAGAAGAAGGCCTTGTATTTCTGCAGCTATGAATTTCTCTGGCGATGGGAGAGCGGAGCTCTAAGAGTTGGTCACTTATTATCTAGACGGACTGTCCCTTTGTGCCAGCGAGAACGAAACCTACTACGAATGCTCTGCGGCATATTTCACGTATATTTAATTCTATAGTTCGTATTGCTTTGGAGATTTGCTTGTGTGTAGTCCGGTGTTTGCTGACTAGTTTTTGTATGTCAGCCACTGACATCAGTCATTTCGTCTACTTGGCTAGGCGGAGAAAGCTTCCTTCGCCCAGGACTAGTAGGCACGCGAGTTTCCTTCCCTGCTTCAGGGACTCGTTCTAGGTGTCGCTTCATCTGGGGGTGTTGGTAAAGAGAGCTTCATCTGTCGGGCCCGAGTCATCCTCATCGGGTGTCGCCAGTATCATGGGCATCATTGTCACCTATATATATATATATATATATATATATATATATATATATATATATATATATATATATATATATATATAAATATATTTTGTTCGATTGACACAGTGTAACCTGGCTTCCTGTGGTGTCGGCGTTTTTTTAGTCGTCTTTGACCTTTTGAGCTTTTATTTTGGTGGTATGGCGGTGGGTATCTCGAACATTTGTGCCTCTGATGTGTGCGGCCTGTGGTATGTCGTTTCGAAGGTTTGTGTCATTTTGAAGTTGATGACTCTCGGGGCTGGCTGCACTGCTGCACGTAACTGTATCGATGTTATGAGCGCGTTACCGAATTAATGCAGTTTGGTCCTGCTTGCTTGAGTATGCTCCTTATTTGTGCAACAACTGTAAAAACTGTGCCTTACCAAGGTTGTTGCAACGTGCGGCGGTAGCTTGGCTACGTGCCCCAAACATATAGTTTTGTTTATTCCCATGCTGCAGAGAGTGGTCGGACTGCTCTTCTTAGGACCTGAATAACAAACTTGTTTTTATTTTTTTCAACGTGCGACATCATCCGTGCGTAGAGTGCCGCGATATGTGTCCCACATACATAATTTATTATAGAAAATGGTCTTAAATTATATATATATATATATTTTTTTTTGTGCATATGTATATATATATATATATATATATATATATATATATATATATATATATACTTTTAATTTATTAAGAATACAAATAAAGCAACAATTGTCTCCTGAGAACGTGTGCACTAGGAATAATACTCTGTCCTGTATAGAGTGGGATGGGACCACTTCAGCAGCGTGCCGCGGACGGACGCCGTGTTCCCGCGTTGGACGTCAAGGTCGAAGCGCTGTCTCAAGAAAGCCACAGATCTCAGATTGTCTCCGGTTGCGAGGTTTAGCTGCTCGCCGACTCTGTGGAGAAGTTTGCGAGTGAGGTTGCCTGGCAGCGCAAGGTCTCGAACGCTAGCAATTAAAACTCATGTGTGTACCCTATTGAGGTGTATTTTGCGAACTTTCTCGTCCCGGGTAGATTACCGGCGTGGCCTGCCGAGATCGCCCCGCCACCGAGCATTGAAGGTGCTAATGAGTCGGTGACAGTGGCATCCGAGACAACATCCTGCCCCTACTGAAAGGAGTGAGAGTCCTCCCATCCGGGCGCTTACCATCGTCGGCAGAGAGGCCCTGGGGCTCTAGGATGCAGGGAAATCCACTTGACCGAAGCGCTCGGCCGAAGGTGTCGTTAATATCGGCATCGTGGTTCGCCGTCCCGCACTCATAATGCACGATAACCTGTGATGGACTAATTTGTCAACGGGGTGGCCATATTTACACTGATGGGGGAGACAAGGTCACAGCCGACACAAAGACCTACCCCGATTCGGGTTGTTTCGTCGTCCAGGAGGGTGCCCAGTGGGTGCACTTGGAAGCGCATGCAATTAGGCTCCAGGTTATATAGAAAGCGAGCACTGCCGAGTGTGCAAACGTATTGTAATTGATCTTTAAATCATTGCAATATTTTCTATATATATATATATATATATATATATATATATATATATATATATGTCTCTTGCTCACCGTTCGGTTGGCACGGTGTAATCTAGCTTTCTGCGGTTTCGGAGTTTTTTAGTCTTCTAGAAGACATGGGAATAACTAAAACGTTAATGGAACAAAGGAGGAAAGCAGCCAGCTTAAGGCCAGTACAAATTGGAGGGAGAATAGTAGTAGGCGTGCGGTGACTAATCGTGACGAGGAATATGATTGGGCATCTGCCGCGGACGAGGCATCCAAATAGATTATAGCGACATTGGCCATTTTGTGCTTGTCACGAACGAGGCTGGCTTTCAACAAAACGTTCAATGTTGTTGAATCAGCGTCAGCCTGAGCATCTGCTACGATGGAGACAGAATTGGCACAGGTATTGCTAATAATTCAGATAACTCATAAAGTGGCAAAACTGTAGTCGTCAATAACATTCAGCTGAGCTTATAGATAAACGGGGAGCCTTTTATTTTGAAAGTCTCTTTCACGGAGAAGCTACTGCCTCTCTGCTGCAAGTTGGCCAAGTTATTTTTCTTAACTGAATCTGAATTTAAAGCTGTTATTTCTTAACGTGTGGTTTATTACTGCCGTTGAAGCCAAGGAGACAGTAAAGATTGACTCAGTCAGACTAAGTGTCATGATTTGGCCAGCTGCTGGGCAAAATTTAGTAGTGTGGATCGCGGATTTATTGACAGGGACATTATCGATGCTCTTTGAGACGCTGGAGTTATTTCAGCCAAAAGGCAGGTGATCAAGCGAAGCAATGGCGATGTGCTATCTAGCATTCCCGCGTCTAGAGTGCTTCTTCAGTTAAATAAGATGCCTCCCGCTGAGGTTTCTCTCACGTTCCGCCCGTATAAGGTAGTGATGTCAGCCGGTACTCCACTATCTTGCTACCGTTGCTTAAAGTTTAAGTATATGGTGGCAAACTGTCGCAGTAAACTTGTTTGTCGGCACCGTAGGCAGAAATGGCATTTTGCCGTCAATTGTAAGAATTCAACGTCATTGTAAAGGGCCGCACTCGCCCCTCTCATCGCCGTATCCATTGCATCGTATACAGTGCCTGCGAGATCGAGAAACGCAATGTATTGATGAACTCCAGACCATTTAAGTGACTGTGGAATTTTCAACGGCCGTATCAGTCAAAATGACTAAGATAACCCGTGCTTGATACGCTGCTTAATAGCAGCCTACCCTGCATGCTAATGGGAGACTGTAATGTCAATATTTTGGCTGACCCTGCTTCGATGAAATATGTCGAAAAAGCTTAATTACTTGACAAGTACGTAACGCAGCACTATCACTTTGATACGAAAATTGTGTGCATTAAATATGCTAGTGCGTGAGAGTGGTCTTTTGGACGTACATAAATGGTCGCAATGGAAAAAATTACGATTTTTCACGAAAAGGCTTTGCAGAACATATCGACGTCTTATGCCTTTCCTTAATTTGGCTATTTGCTTTTCGCTACGCAAGCAAATGAAGTGTCTTCCGTTGTGCAGAATTTTCCCCCGAACGTGCTCATATGATTGGTTCTTTCATGCGTTGACCGGTTCTCCCGCAAACGCAGATTTCGCACAACTATGTAGGAGAAAAAAGGCAGATTAACTACCTGTATAAACTTCACTTTCTCTCCCAAACAAAACGTTTCAGCGTCCTCCCTCCATTGGGAAAAATTAGTTTCTTGCCGAGTTCTACCAAACCTCGACAGACGTACATAGCGATATGAATGACCCTATATACGTAAATATATATATATATACCCAATGCATGTATTGTTATTAACATCCGCAAACGTATACTTCAATTCAGTAAGATAATTATTGAAAACCTCTGTCCTCGGTAAGGCGTAAGTCGTTCTGAGGTCCTCCGCAATGGGTATTGTCGAAGCCAACCGATAGACAAGCCGGTTCCGGTTAGCGCGGTGGATTGCTAGCACTCTTTTCAGAGAACTGGCTTTGATCTTGTTGAGTATTTCCAGATTCGCTCTCGATAGGTAGGATGACGCATGATTTATCCCCCGTAAGCAGCCAACGGCGCAATCTTTAAATTAAACACTACAAAAGCGATATCCAGAGACAACCGGTAAGGCTCTGGGATGTTATGAAACGACAGAATGCCCTCGTGAGCTCTTACCTCAATATGTTTAGTAAAATAGAATATAATAGACTACTCTAGAATATATAAAATTATGAACAACATCTACTGGTGTTGATCTCAAGCGTAATGCATCTTTTCCGGCAAGCCTGCCTTCGTGGCGAAAGTGCATTGCTTTAGTTTTTGATACATTTATAACTAGAGCGATAAAGTCAACTTTGCGGTGATGCAAGCTGATGATTGCTGCAGGTTAAATTGACTTCAAATATACTTAAACATGCAAATAATAAGTGGCTGAATAAAAAGCAATTTAAATAACAAAGCAATTTTAGGTCCCCACTAGGTCTCAAGTAATTTCTGTGTATGCATGATTGAGTAGATGACCTGTCTTGATGATGACCCAATCATGGCACATCATGCGAATCATGAAACCTTTAAACGATTACTTTTGGGGTTTTCATATTTGCACTGCTAAAGTCGGTGCACGACTTAAGCAACGCAAATATAAAACTAGTCATAGGTTTAATAACTATCACCTAGAGTAGGTACATACGGTCATTTGAGTCTATGATGTCATACTATATTAAATTTTATTATTGCATATATACTCTTACATACTAAGAGGTAAATATATATATATATATATATATATATATATATATATATATATATATATATATATATATATATATATATATATATATATATATATATATATACATACATATACATATATATATATATACACATACATATATATATATATATATATGCCTGTAACAGTGTACGATCACCGCGCTCTCGAGCGTTAGCTTAAGTTTGATTTCTTCAATGCCGTGTCTTGTAGACAAAGGTTTGTCGAAGCGTGCAATCGCAATGTATTTCCGATTATATTCTGCCTTACGACCGTTAAACTGCTGAATTTACTTTTGCCTTGACTAAATTGTGCGATGCACATAAATACGTACCCCCGTAAACTACCCCCCCCCCCCCCGAATGTAACCAGAACGACATACCACGGCTTATGTTCCATGTTCTCTCCAGTCTTCTTTGTCGCCACTGTTTTATATTTATAGCATCTTCGTCGTATTGTAAGCTGTCTACTTGTTCGTTTTGTTATCGTTTGTTTCAGTTCAGGTAATCTAAGGCAATAGTTTCCAAGCAACCACGGTCTGACGTTCTCGAGAGTGTGCGTGTAAGTAATCTCCCGGCAGTAAATCTTAGATAAATATTTCAGAGGGCCGAAGAAGAGTTTTTTTGGGTATTGCTTATACTCTATGGAAATTTCCACGCAATTTTTTCTGCTATTGTTACAGGGCCAATTGGTTTCATTGCTGCATTTCTTAATGTAGCTTAAGAAAAGAATTAACTTACTTTTGTTTCGATGATTTGTCTGCAGGTATTGCACCCTTTGCACCACTTCTTTCCCTTTGCACCTATGTTCGCGATCTGATAAAAAGCTAAAAAAAAGTTAGTTTTCTGCTCCTTAGCCTACAGTTACTAATTTATGACGTACACATATATTTTTTTTACATAAATAAAGTAAGGTAAAATATAGAAAGCGCTAAACCTACCTTTTTGTATGTAACTGTCTTCTACGACCGGTAAACCCATTTTAAATTAATATTTCCTCAATGAACTTTAAATTTCAGTAATTAATTGGTAGGCGAATGTTTACCAATGGTAACTGTAGTGTTCACCACCCCCATGGCTGGGCGGCGATCGTTACGAGTTCTCTCGCTCAAACAACACAGGTCTTCTGCCTGGCTCGAACAAACGACTCTTAACTCATTTATTCTCATGCCTCCTTATATACTCACGATTGCCCGCGCATTTAGTGACTTCCCGCGTCTTCGCTAGTAGGGTGACGGCATCTTATAATTGACGCCATGTATTTAGCTTGCTTCGGCATTGCCGCTAACCGATGCTGTCTATGCCCGCGCTGCTTAACGGACACCGCTATCCTACATTCTCCCCCCTTCGCAGGCTTGTTTTGAATTCTATCCCGTCTTTACTCACAAACTCCCGTAAATGGCTTGGTGCGCGTCTAACCCGCCGTGGATGTCCTTCAGAGCGGTGCGCTGTCGTCTTCATGTTCATCATGTGACGCACCCGGCGGCGGCTGGCCTCCGTATACTGACCCAGTCGCCGGGCACGACCGCACGAACCAGGTTCCGTTTTTCTTCCGTCTGCGTGCTCCTTCGGTTTGTCCACTCGCGCCCGCTCATCCTAATGTGCATCCTCCGCCGCCTCCAGGCATTCGTCGTTGGCCCAACGATCCCAGCGTGGCCGCTCCTCCACGCCGATCGCCTGCACATTCTGCCGCGTTCGTACACTTCCGGCCGAAATGGCCAAACTTGCCACACTTTTGGCTCCTCACTTGTTTTGCCGGGCACATTCCGGCCACGTACTCGTGCCTCGTCCATCCACACGCCTGGCATCCATCCGTTCCGTGTTCTCGCCCTGCCGCCAGCCTATTTCCGCTTCGTTCCGCCGGCCCTCGCTCACCAACTCGTGTCGTGCTGCAATCCATACTGGCCTCCGTCACGCACCTCTTCACGTGTAACGCGGCCGTTAGGGCCTGTTCGACTGTCCCGTACTCGTGGCTTTTCCATCCGCGCACGATCCACCCGCTCCGCGTTCTCGTCCTGCCGACGGCCTCGGTCCGCTTCTTTCCGGCGGCCCATCGCTTCCCGAACCTCGTTCACCTACTCGTTTCCTTCTACGATCCATCTGGCATCCGTGACGCACCTCTCCTCGTGTAGAGCGGCCGTCCAGTTCGACTCCCAAGGCCTCTTCGAGGAGGAGCTTTTCTCTCACCTGTGGCCTTGTCGCCCTAAAATGAGGTGGCTCCTCAACACCAGGGTTCGAACGTCGAGCTTGCACCCTACCACCAGTCACCGCAGTGCCGCTAAGTACTCACCGTTGTCTTCACCGGCAACGGCTGCCGAATTCGTCGTCGGCCACGGCTGTTTCCTTGTGTTTCTTGAACATCTCCGTTGAACAGCTTCGTCACCATCCTGACGTAGTCACCTTGCCGTCTTCCTCCGGCTCCGTGCCTGGTGCCATTTCCTCGACGGTGTTGTTGGCCGGTCCATGGATCGCAGAACCGGAGGTGGGGTGGCAGACCTGTGTGCATTGTTGCACTGCCATTTCTTTATTCCGGATCCTGTCGGCTGCGTCCGTTGTAGTGTCCACCACCCCCATGGCTGGGCGGCGATCGTTACAAGTTCTCTCGCTCAACCAACACACGTCTTCTGCCTGGCTCGAACAAACGACTACTAACTCATTTATTCTCATGCCTCCTTATATACTCACAGATTGCCCGCGCATTTAGTGACTTCCCGCGTCTTCGCTAGTAGGGTGGCGGCATCTTCTAATTGGCGACATGTATTTAGCTTGCTTCGGCATTGCCGCCAGCCGACGCTGTCTATGCCCGCGCTGCTTAACGGACAATGTTATACTACAGTAACAATTAAAGGAATTTTGCAGAATAGGCTATCGCCCGAGTTTGCCCACATTTGTGACTGTGTCTACATCCTGTAATTCCCAGCATTGCAAAACGGTGTTTATTAGGTGTTTATGTTCTAGTGGTGCTAGGAGGCTTAGCCAAATACACATGTATTTAATGCATCCGGCAAAATTAAACAAATATATTGTTTAAGTTTGAATGCAAGATAACTCTACTATACATCTTAACAGACGAGAAAATCTGGCATTTATGTTTTTTGGTACTTTAAGCACTTTAGGTAGGATAGGCGTTGTTAGAAATAGCCCCAAAAAAGAACGGTTATTGCTATAATGTATCATTGTGCTATACGAGTATATGCATATTCCATAACAGTGTATTTACAAAACATCCTGTATTCACTATATACAATGCACAATATAAGAGGCATAAATAATCTTTACTATATCATAGGGCACAATAGTACAGTTGCGTGATATATGTAATAGTACAGTTTATAATATTATATCACTACTTCATGGTATATCGCCATGCGCCACGAAATCATATTGTTGATTCTGTCAGATCGTGCAACTATGTTTGACGACATGGTTTGAGTACTGCGCAGATTGTTGTTGTGAATATTGAAAACAAAGGAAAGCCTATTCGACTGAGAGATTCGTGCGTACATTTTAAAATCTGCTCCCAAGTGTCGTTCTGATATAAATAGTAGATCGAGACTGCTACGCTCTACCTTACATCTCAATGCAGCACGTCGAAAGAATTTAGACTAAACTTTTTCAATTGCATCATTATGTTTCTTTAAATACGGCCGTTATACTTCATAGCTGTACAAGGCTACTTAAAAGCGGATATAGAACATTGGACATTCGATAATAAAACAACGAAGCAGTATCATATTGCATTTAAGACTAGCAGATTGAATAGTTTGCGTGATGTGAATGTTAAAATCTAGCTCCGGTGTTACCGTTACCCCAAGATCACGAATGCTGTTTTCGGTCCATCAAGTCATCCATCAGTCTGGGGTGAGGCTGCATTTAGCTGGGAGTTGATTTATTTTCTTTAAGATACTATATTGACACAAATAAATGTCCATCTCTCCGAATGTTGTCTCCGACACAATATATTTTCATCTCTTCGAATGTTGTCTCTGAACTATGTGTGCACAAATTATCTAGCTGCACGTCATACGTTTATAAGCATTCGTGAGTCAGCGCTATACAATTTGCTTGAACGTTGTCGGTTTGTTTGTTTGTCTACGAGTTGTGTCTTTTGTTGTTTGTCTGATCCGTTTCTCTAACGCGAACTCTCATAACTATCTTAGATGTGCACGCTAGTTTGATTCAGATTTTATTGCGGTTATGTGCGACTGCTCAAGTATAGGCGAGGTACGAACGTTTTGCGGTTATTTAGTTCGTTAGGTTAGTACTGAATAAAAACTTACAATTGAAGGTCTCCATAGCTATCTCCGTTTTGATACTTAATGTTATGCAGCCATTGGAGGCGTGGTACTCGCATAGCGTAGTAGAGCCGTACATGATATCCTCACTGAGAATGTTGTCTTGTGGTCGAATATTTGCCTGTTTTACACAAGTGGAAATCTCATAATACTATTATTGTTCTCTTTATTACCTATTTTAACAAATTAATGATATAATATTTGTAGTATCGCTTGTAGAATTAATCGTTTGCAGAATAGTAGATGAGAGTACAATACGGCTCAGTGTTTGTCGGATCAATGAACACGAACCGATCGCATATAAATCGTGTGAGTGCTCTCTAAGCCTACTCTATTGTACTGCCCGTAGTAGTTGAGATTGTAGAGAAGTAGTGAGAGTCAAACAAGGATAAAGGTAAAGAGCGACTGAGGAAAAGCAGACATTGCATAGATAAGTGGGTAGGTAGACAGGAAAGGGCCAAGTCGCACATGATGGCGGCTGAATACGTCGGGTTGTCTCTACGTACGAGCCGACAGCCATTGGCCTAGTCACTCGGTGACGGGCAAGGACTCAAGGATGAAGCCATAGCCAACGAATGTACGTACTGAGAGCACCGGTTCGGATAACGCGAAAACGCCCAAATGCAACGCGCCCATCATGAGCGCTGCACGGCAACACTGCGAACACGGATGTCGGCCAACTCTGCCTCACGCTGACGACAAATGAGATGAGTTGAGAGACAGTTTCACGTTCTCGCGCTCATTAACAGACAAGCCAGCCCACTTGAACGCTTGCCTTCCAGAACCGCTTTGTTCCTCGTTTGGCCATTAAAACGCGTAACAAGGCACTCTCTCTCTCTCACACACACACTCTCTATCTCTCGTTCTATATATATATATATATATATTATTAGTTTGCTTAGGTGACACATATATATACGAGGCGCTGGTGACATATATACAGAAAGTGACATACATATATTATACAAGGCAGTGGTAACATACATATCAAGGCGACATATATACACACAGTAGTGGCATATATATACATTGGTGATATAACTATACAAAGCATTGCGAGTGAATGTGAAACGTTATCATGGGCCCAAATGCCCCTGCCCGGCTAGTTGTGCCACCAGCTAGCCTGGACATAGCGAACATTCGCACTGATGCACTTGCAGCCGTCGGCGATATTTCGAGGCCCGCTAGCGCCATGAGTAACAAGTCCGCGAGCGTTAAGCGAAGAAGGCAGGGCGTCGATGCTGACTCGGTGGCTGATGAACCCTCGGGTGACGATGGTTTTACCGTTGTTACTAGCGCGAGGGTAAAGAAGACCGTGCTGCGAGAGCAAAAACAGTTAGATCGGTAAAAAAGCGAAGTCAACTCAAAAGCATTCGGAGCTTTCAGGGTTCGCCTGAGACACAAGGAGAACCCTGACGGGAGTTTGGCTGACTTCAAAGAAGGTTCGATGCTACGGTTATTCAAGGCAATCCACAGCCTGGTGCCGGAGGGGCGAATTTCAGGCGATAAGAGCAGCATCTTTGTCAACGTTTCCTCCATCGATGTAGCTCAGAAGCTTTCCAGCCTAACATGCGTTGATGACATCCCGGTGACCGCCTCTTGCCCGGGCTTGGCCTCGTTTAAGGCCAGGATTCAAGGTGTCTGCACCGCGCTAACAGAGGAAGAGATAAAAACGGAGCTATCAAACTACGGCGTCACGGCTGCCCGAAGACTGTTCGTCTCCAGGGTTGGCCACATTGCGGCGAACTGCTCACTTCCCAAGGCTTGTCGCAGCTGTGGCAAAGGAGGCCACCTAGCCGCCGATTGTCCGAACTCGTCCAAGTGTGTCAACTGCGGGGGACCTCACGACGCAAAGTCACCCAGCTGCCCGCGATTATTCTACCTGAGAGAAAAGAATAGGGTTCTAATGGAAGCCAGAACTCTCCACCAGGTCCGGGCTAATCACCTGGATGCATCTATTAACGAAGCCTTGTCAGCGCCTACACCCTCTTCACAGGGCTCAAGTAGCGCGGACTCAGCTTCTTCCTCCCCGGAGGGGGCGACATATGCCTCGGTGGTGCGCGGCATCGCGGTTGGTGGAAACACCACTCCGCAGCTCCTTCTACCCCGGCCTAGAGCGGCCCCCAAACAGCGTCCTCGAGCCAAGCCACGAACGAAGGTTACGCGCACTCGCCTCCGGGGACCTCGCAAGCCAGTGGCTCACGGGTCGTCCAGATTAGTTCGGGACTTAATATCTATGAAGTCTGAGCTGTCGAAAATGGTTAAGTCAATAACGAACGCATTGCAGCCTTTATTGGCGCTACTGTCGGTTGCTAGCGACCTCAGACAATCATAATAACGGGTGATCACAACGATTGCAGGACGGTGACAGAACCCACACAGGTCAGGTCGTCGGATTCTTCAGAAGGTGCCGGTCCAAGCCTCACATCTGGACAGAATCCTGCGACACCGCCAGACCCCTTGGGGCTCAACAGGGTTACCTGTCACCAATGCGACCAGACCTTCGCCAGGCGAGGCCTCCGTAGACATGTTACGGTCAAACATGGGGGTGGGGGCGCCATACCCGTCCCTAACGGGGCCATGAACGAGTCTTCTCTAGACCTCACGGAGAACATCCAGGCTTTCATTAAAAGTGGGAAGCTGGTTCGTATCCTGCCCAAAGTGGTAAGGAAGTCGGTGGCTGACGCCTTGTCAGAGGTGTGCTTAAAGGTTGCCTCGGACAACGACGACGCTGCCTGGCTTGGGCTTTTCTTCTTCGCCCCAGTCGTGCTGAGGTTACCGATAGGGCGCAGGGATTCACGTTCTCTGGCAGTGGTCATCAGAAAGAACTTGATGGAATTCCGACGTGGTTCGGCTTACAGACCTGGCTTCCCTACTTACCGCGGGTGATTCGGGTGGTAATGTTGAGCGAAATCAGTCGATCACGCGGGCTGTGTCGGCCAAGCTATCGGACGGGGATGTATCGGGAGCAGCCCGCCTTCTTCTATCTGACGACGTTATGGTCGATAAACCAGCCGCTACGGCGACGTTACGGGAAAAACACCCCCCGCGCAGCCAGACTTGTGCTGGCCGTCTGCTCCACTCTCACAACTCTTACCTTTATCAACGTCGGTCGAGGATGTTCTCTATGCGGTTGGATCATTTTCAAAGAGCTCGAGCGCCGGCCTGGATTTTATAAGACCTCGGCTCCTACAGGACCTCCTCTCACCGATTCTTGGCTGCTCATCCGATGGACTTTGTAAGGCCTTGGCAAAGGTAATCGATCTACTGCGATAGGGAGTTCCACATCCAAGGTGGTGCCCCCTCATCTTCGGAGCGAGGCTGTTCGCATTGAAGAAGAAAGACGGCTCGTTCAGACCTATCGCTTGTTCTTCAGTACTACGCAGGGTCGCGGCAAAATTGGCAGTGAGGGACTCTAGGGGTACTATTAACCTAGCGATTGGACCGCACCAGCTGGGTTTCTTTACCAAGGGAGGTGCTGAAATAATGATTCACGCTACCAGGGCTTTTATTGATTCTCGGCTCGATCCATCCGTGCTAGTCAAACTTGATTTTAAGAACGCGTTCAACACCGTCAGGAGGGATCACTTGTTGAAGGTGGTTGGAGATGAGACTCCTGCCATTTATCACCAAGTAAAATTGGCCTACGGCGATCCATCGCACTTGGTCTTGCCCTCGGCACTCCTCACTTCGGCTGTAGGGGTTCAACAGGGAGATCCCCTTGCGCCCCCTCTGTTTTGTCTTGCCGTTAAGGACTTGGTTAATTCACATGAAAGTCCTCTCAATCTTTGGTACTTGGACAAAGGGGTAATTGGAGGTAACATCAGTACGGTCTGTGAAGACTTAAAGAAGATACTTAGTTTCTCCACATGCAGCGGTTTGGACCTGAACCCAATCAAGTGTGAGGTTCACATAATCAACTCAGGTACAGCTGAAATCTCCGCTATACAGAACCGACTTCCAGGTTGCCGCGTAACAGGCGACGACCTGGATCTTCTTGGTGTTCCTCTGTTCTCTCGCCACCTTGGACCGACAATCAAACGTGGGATGGAAAAACTGGAGGTTGGTTTTAATCGTCTTTCCCAGCTGGGCGCCCACCGGGGGTTGTACTTCCTGCGCTCATGCTTCTCTGCGTCGAGGCTGAACTACCTGTTCAGGGGAATCAACAGTTCAGCCTTCTCGGCCCAGTTGGAGGAAATTAACTCGAAGATGGGCTTTGCGTTGAAATCTATACTCACGAGACGATTCCCTAGTTCAGGCCTTCTTACCGGTTGCCAGAGGCGGACTGGGCCTGCCTGAAGCTGTTTCTCTTTCAGTCGCAGCACACATCGCCTCTTTACATTCGGCGACTAGTGGTGTCGAGTCTATCCTGGACACCCGGGCGATTGCAAACTTCCAGGCCACGCTTGAACAGACTCACGATGACGCCATCGCATTCTGCGGGTCTCTACCGGAGACTCCTTCTCTTCAGCGCGCGTGGTCAGAACTGGCAAACGACGGCCGATGGAACGGCCTGTGGGACCGAACAACTACGGCCGCTAGCAAAGCGAGGTTACAGGCAGTTTCGTCGCCCGGTGCAGGTGCATGGCTACACGCTATCCCAAGCCCTCATCTGGGTACCCTGCTCGACCATGAGTCTACACGAATACTAGTCGGGGAGGTTAGGAGTTGAGCTAGTCTCCTTACACCGGTGCAGATGCGGTGACGAGGTCGACTCCCTAGGTCACCATGGACTCTCCTGTCTCCAGAGTTCAGGCAGAATCGCACGCCACTCGGCGTTGAACGAGACATTTAGCAGAGGGCTTCGATCGGCAGGCTACCCATGCATTTTGGAGCCGTCTGGCTTAGTCAGAGACGATGGAAGGAGACCTGATGGAATGACCCTGACTCCCTTCGAGCGGGGCCAAATGCTGGTGTGGGACGCGACCGTAACCGACTCTTTAGCCCCCTCAATGGTCGGTACGGGCGCAGCCCGCCCTGGACACGCGGTAGCTCTAGCGAAAGCAGCCAATTGCAGAAAATATTTAAGCATCAGTTATCCACACTTGTTCTCACCGCTTGCATTCGAGACATTGGGGGCGCCTGGGTCGCTCACGACGAAACTGCTCAAGGATGTCGGGAAAAGATTGGCGCTTGCTACAGGAGACAAGAGGGCGGGCGAGTATCTACTGCAACGTCTGTCATTAGATGTTCAGAGGGGGAATGCCGCTTCGGTGAGAGGTACCATGGCTAGGTGGACCAGCCCAGGCCTGGACCTAGTGCCTTGAGTTATGCCCCAGCGGGCTGTGCACACGTTCTTACATCACAAATGTATATTTTGCTACACTTAAATATTTATTAACTATATACGCTTTCACAACTGAATGTTTTTTTTCACATCGCGTTTCGGCCGTCGTCGCCCGGTCGAGACTCGAGGAAACCCATAGCTTCATATAGAACATATATTATTATATATTCTGGTTTTGTTAAATGTATTGACTACATACACTATTCCAACTATGTTATTCCACCTAATTACAATATTGCAACGAGTACGCAGTGATTAGGCCTACTAAAGTTATTACTGTGTTGGCAAAAATCTCATCCCAAAGTCTTAGTTTTCTTTTTAAATTAATCTGGGAACCAATAGAGCAGACCAATTTAACAATCATTGACGGGATCATAGGTGTTTTTAAAAAACAGAACGTCTTTATTTACAGACTGAAGCGTAGGGAATGCTGGAACGCTGAGAAAGTCTGCAACGGCGGATTGCTCTGTGATTATCTGGCTACACGCCAAACAAACCTATCACGCATGATTTCGATTTGAGCGATGCATTGTGGCACGAACAATAATGGCTTCTACGATTATTATAGCATACATATTTCTACGATTATATATTCGCAAACTAACGACGACGTCCATAAGTTTTGCACTCACAAGCTCTGGTAATGCTCGTATTGCACACCTTTTGCTTTTTAGGATTATTTTTCCTACGTCCTCAATTACACAAAGTCTCTGTGTCTGCAAAACTATGTTGGGGCTTGAGTGTTTTCAATTCTCTCGATCGCCAGAACATCTAGATTCTACAGGAAAGTAGACTACCCTTCCATATGCTGCGGCAATGCATCCTGCTGTCCGAGAAATTGCAGTGGTAGTCGGTCGATAAGGCGTTCGTCTTTGTCGGACTTTTATGACAGCAGTAAGGCTCTTGTTACAGCTAAAAGACTTGCCTTGTCAAGGCTTGTGGCAGTATCAAGCACAGGCCATTCTCTTTTACGGCGGTGGGAAAGGGGGTACCCTGGGAGTGAATCGGCATTTATCTCGACGGACTGTCCCTTTGTTCTAGCGGGGGTGAAACGCTCTTCAAGCGCCCTAAAGCATATTTCACGTATTAGACTCGTCCTGAGTGTCCATAGCTTCATCTGGGAGTGTTTGTGAGTCGGGCTCGAGTCTTGATCCGAGTTTACGCTCGAATAGTCCCTTCCTTTAGCCAGCTAATGTGCGCGTATGCCTCACACTTGCTATTCAGTCGGCTGAAAGCCGTTTTGCAACGCTTAAATGTTCAGCGCGCTTTCGCTCCCGAGTTGTCCCGCGCGTGATGTCGTTACAATTGCTGCACACGGCTGTGCTTCAGGTTGGTGTACGTGGCGGCGGTTCGAATCTGCACGAAACGACGTTCGGATTGTCGCACGTGGTTTCGTTCGAATTGTCGCTTGCTATACTGGGTATTCGAAAGTAAGGAATTGTAAATTTCTCACCAGAAATGTTGCCGGTCTGTAAATGTTGGGCATGAGGGGTGCCAAATCATTGACAACCTTTGTTGCTTTCTCCGGCATCTGCCGTACGTGCTCAGTACCACGGAGACTTTTGTCCAATGCAACTCTAAGGTATCTCACGTTGCTAACAGGTGCGCTTTCCTGGTCTTCTAGGAAAATATGGAAGGCGGGGCATTTTCTTTGACCCGCCAGGAGTGTCGTCTCGCTTTTGGCAGGGCGAGAACAAGCTTCGCCTCTTGCAGTTAGCGGGCAACGTCAGCGGGTGCGTTATTCGCACGGCTCTGCAGCAGGTCCGGGGTCTAAGCCTGGACGGTTAGGACAAGAGTATTCAGAATGACTCGCCACGGTAGGCTGTTAAAAGCATTTTTTACATCCAGTGAAATCTTGAGTAACAGATCCCGTTTTCTAGTGGGGAGCAATTCCACCTGTGGCTGGAGCATATGTTTGAGCGGCCCTTACGGAATCCGTACTGAGCGTCGGATAGCAGGTCGTTCTCTTCCGCGAAGTCCCGAAGGCGTGCCTCCACGATGGACTCAAATGCTTTATCCAGAGAGCCGAGTAGGCAGATCAGGCGGTAGGCAGAGTCCTGGGGTATGAGGACGGTATCTGCAGCCTTCCATGCAGGACGGAGTTCGAGACATTTTAGTCGCCGTGGCAACTACCGTTCTCGGGTTTTCCGTCATTAGTAGTTTAATTCCGGAGACTGGGACGCCATCAAGGCCCGGTGCCTTTACCCTTCGACACAAGCCGTTGCATCGCACACTCCTTGCAGGGTGACTTCTAGAGAAATTTGTTCAATTGTCCCTGGGATCTCCAGAAAGGGGCCGCGTCGAAGCAAGGATGCCTTGGGAAGAGCACCGATATTGTCTTCCGCGCCTCTTCCAATGTAAGATCTGTCTGGCGCGTAAAAGTTAAATTTATACAAGAGGTGCGTTCAGTTTTGTTGAAGGTGGGAACACCCGTGTTAAGAACGACTATTTCCACGGCCGCCAATCATTCGACGACTACGTATCCCCTCCGGTTGGTAGCGCTGGAACCCCACACTCCGGCAGAGGCATTGAAATATTCTGTTATAATTAACAGGTTGTCACTTTAGTTAAGAGATGCGGTTAGGTCTTCTAAAATATTGGTAGGAATTTCTAGCGGAACGTTTGGGCTGAATAAAAACCCCCAACGTTCGCCACGTCAGTCCGAGTAAAACCATAGCCGCTGCCATGTCTTGAGATCCGGAAGCAGCAGCGGCAGCCAAGCACACTGCTTGTTGCCCTTTTGGCCCTGCAAACCGATTCGGGCGGCGCTCTTCTGCTCACCAAACGGGGGCTCCCTGACCAGCAGCACGTCTTGTTAACGTCTCATCTTTCCTCTTTCTTAGTGCAGTGATTTCTCAACTTCAAGGGGTTTTTAACTCCACTAAACTCACAGGCGTACCGCATGCCCCGAGTTGCTATGGCGTTGTCGTACCTAAAGACTTAATCAAAAAGTCGTCGGGATATTTTAGCATATGGTTAAAATCGCTAGTCTGCGCGTCGTCTTTTTAAAAGGGCCGGGCGCACGGATCCACGCTTTACGTTGTGCACGGATCGGAACTTTTTCAAATTACGAATCGGGGAGGATCGCGGTCGGATTTAATTTGGGCAAAAACCTGGTGGGCGTTCACTCCTGTCGCAGACGTCGTCGCATCGGAAAACAGACAGGCGCTATGGGCTGTCCTGTATCATCAGCGTAGGCAGGTGAGCAAGGCACCTGGTGTTAAACGACACCTTCAATAGAGCTTTATGATTGAATGGCCTACCTATCGTATGCCCTGGAACCTATCGAACTTAACAGGGCACGTTGGAATAGACCTGATGGTCTGATTTTATTGCATACTGGCCTGAGATGCGTTTAGTGCTGGTTTAGTGGGTCCAAGTAGGTGAAACCTGTATCTGTAGGGGTTTATTCATGATGTGAACTAAACTTGGGCTTGTGAGAAGTGCTACCAGTCGAGCTTATTCTCGAGGCAGCCCCTCATTGTAACTATAATTGCTGCCGGATTGCCGCGCTGAATTGCCAGAGATCGTTGAAATAGAACGTCAAAACTCTTTTGTCCCCTGTCGCCTGTTCGATTCGTTTGCCAATCTTCTGTAGGATTCCTCAGGGCCAGGCCCCCCGAGTGTCTCAAATAATAGCGGCACGAAAATAAACTCATTGGCGGGCTGGGCGTATTTGTTGGTCTTTAGACGTTCAGCCTTGCGTGCTGCGGAGCCAGCGGCAGATGCGCTGGCCTCCAGGTACGAGGGGAGTGAGCGGAGTCGGTGATGATCGCACCCCAAATAAGCGCCTTTCGTTTTTCAAGGGTAAGACCGTCTGGTTCCTTTCTGTCGCTTCTCAGAAGGCCGGTTGGCTCTCAAATGCGTTTGACTTCTATAACGCCGGCGGAGCTGAGTTCCTGCAGCATCTCTTTTTCCTGAAAGTCTGGGCTAACATGGCTGATGGCACCCCAGATATTCTCGATATTCCTTGATGCCGCTTTGACATGCAGCTCACCTAGTTTAGTGATGCACATCAGTTTACGTGCGTCCTCAAGCTTTTCGACGGTAGCCAAGATATGTCCATTCTGTGCCGAAACGTTAGCGTCTGCCACATTAAGGTGTAGGTTCTTGCACACCCCTAACACATTACCGGACAATGGACTGCCGTCATTAACTGCGCTGAAGGTTATACGGAAAACCTTCTGTGCACCTGATTCAACTATTTGCTTGAGCTTTTGTTAAGGCTTCTTCCTTTTTTCTAATATTGCGCTGCCTGTGTTTATTTACAACCTCCTTGAAACCTTCTTCTGGCAGTTTCTGACGTGCCGCCTCGGTGTTGATAGCCTGCATTGATGGGTCATGGGTATCGCTACTCGGTCTCGCACGTTTCACACTAAGTTGTCGGCTTTCCCTTTTGTCCGTAAACACTGTTTCGAAGCCCAATCTGCCTCGTTGTTGCTTTCTACTGAGGTGGTGACCGCCCTCAATCGTGATATACCAGGCGAGTCTGGTAGCGTATCCTGACCGGGTATCACAAGCCTCGGCATGCCTATGCCGTAACAAGCGTCGGAATACAAAGCAAGCAAATGCAAAAAAAAATAAGTTCTAAAAAACAGCGTGCAGGCTTGGGTACTACTGAGCCCGATGCTGTTGGATGGCAGTCGATGGCGCTGCCACTAGGCCACGACGACCTAATGGCTCGGGTAGCCTCTAAGCTACAAATATCCCGGCTAGTGGACACAAGTGGACATTTGGGGAACCCACGGGCTATCCTGCAACAAAAGCGAAGGACGTCAAAGCCGTCACAGCGAGATTAACGAGATTACCGCCCGGGCCTTAAGGTCAGCTCTACTGTCATGTATTCGAGAGCCAACCGGCCTCCTGAGAAGCGACGGAAAGAGGCCTGACGGTCTCACCCTTATCCCTTTTGAGAGGGGAAAGGCGCTTATTTGGGATGCTACAGTCACCGACACGCTCGCCCCCTCGAACATGGAGGCCAGCGCACCAGCCGCTGGCTCCGCAGCACGCAAGGCTGAACGTCTAAAGACCAACAAATACGCCCAGCTCACCGACGAGTTCATTTTTGTGCCACTAGTATTGGAGACACTAGGGGGACCTGGCCCTGAGGCATGGTCACTTTTACAGAAGATTGGCAAACGAATTAAACTCACGACGGGAGACAAAAGAGCTTTCGACTTTCTGCTCCAGCGGCTATCTCTGGCGGTTCAGCGCGGCAATGCGGCAGCAATTATGGGTACAATGAGGGGCTGCCTCAAGGATAAGCTCGATTGGTAGCACCCCTCACAAGCCCAAGAGTAGTTAGATATTCATATTCCACTGTAACTTCAAAATGAAATAAAACAACTGTTTTGCAATATCCCGGCTAGAAAATATCAGTATTTGGTCTGCGATGACGATAATATTATAGCAAATCGAGCTCGGTCAGTTGGAGAGTCTAAGAGGAAACCGACTCCTTAAACTGTCTCCGAGCGTCTGGATTCGCCAGTCGAGCGTGCACTACACACACAGTTGTTGGTGCAATAATCACTGCCAAAGTCGAAGTCCACAAGATTAACACCGTTTTGCGGGAGCCGACAAAAACACGACCGCACGCTCCCGAATCAAACGCGAGAACCCCCCTTATCCACTCGTGACGTTTCTGAAGACAATTATGTGCCACTTCGTTAAAGCCATATGGTTAACGTAGTCAGTCAAGGCAGCTTCGACGCCTAGTGCGTCTACGCGCTCATACCGCAAATCGCATGTATGTCTAGTGGACGTATTTGAGGTCAAACTCGACCCGACCGCTGTAACGTAGGAATGCATTTTATAAGTGCTCTGGGATAGACGGTGCTAGTGAGAGATATGTCACACGTCGCTGCACGCAACAATTCGAGTGTTTTTTTTTGTGTAAATTATTATATTATCACTGTGACTAGGTCAATATGTGTATGCTATATCATAGAGTTCCGAGGCAACCATCAATCGAGCGTTTTCCTAGCACTGCTATGAACCAAATCGCCTAAAAGACATCTAGCGGCCTGGTATCTATCTCACCTGCTTTAGCACTGTCCGTCTCAACATCTATCTTGTGATTCATCAAAGCCCTCCACGTTGCACAAAACGTAATATAATCGTAATAGAACGTAATAGAACAGTTTTAAGGCGGACACGCGCAGGTAACCAAACGGTGCAGAATGGAATTTAGGTGATAGAATAGCGAACTGCGTGTTCTATTCGCACAATGTAGCTGAAGAACAAAAGTATTCCATAGTTGACAGCAGAGCTACACCCTCTCTTTCGCCATCCCGTTTCCACACCACCCTCTAGCCTTGTGAGGTATAATCAAAGGATGGCTCTCGAGAAAAAATGCAATTTATCAAACTATCCTACAGATCAGATCCCGATTAAGGTCATTATCGAAACGAAGTATCGGACCAAAAACAGCCGGTTAACCAAAATCGAGGCCTTCACGCTAATCACGCTATGTGTCTGGTAAAATGATAGAAAATTGAAATTATACAGTCTCCAAGATGGCGGCGTTCATGCGGACGGATTTTTCATGCGCTCTCGCACAAATCTACCTTCTAATCGTCCAGACTTGTGCTCCGAAACTTAAAGGATCGAGCACAAATGGTCAACGGTACTTATCCGGAGTAGATGAAGCATACAGGTGTACTGTAAACAGTCTGCAAAATGCGGTGAGTGTTCATTTAAACATACCTCGACGCCGGTACACGAAGTGTCAGCTGCTGCGCGCATCTGCGCTAGTGCTGCTTCTCGTGCTGAGTGGAGACATCGAACTCAACACCGCCCCCCCCCCCCCCCCTCTGAATCCTGTGGCGGCCAATTTCAGCAAATAAGAGATCGCTCTATGTGTCAAGGCTGCAGTCGACCCCTGCACACACACACACTGTGCTTTCCAGTTTTCCGACAAGTCTACAATGAAAATCAAGTCGTGTTTCTGGAAAGAAGTTTTACTCATCGTGGCGACTAACACGGTCGTTAAATCCGAATGTAACTGTACTACTGAAGGCTACCGAAGAAACGATTTGACAAACTCTTAAAACAGCTTAAAAATAACAATAATTCTACGATCCGACCAGCTGATCTACGCTCAACTTGACAGGTCAAGCAACATCAACGACAGCAAGGACAGCAACCGCAGCGGCGAGAGCACAGCCCTCGTGCCGCATCCACATCACAATACACGCCACGTCGTCTTGGCCTCAACGGCGATCCACGCAAGAATGTGAATACACCAAAGGACGGACGAGCGAGACGCGACAACATGTGGAACATTGTAGGAAAGCGCGGACGGATTGTGCACGTAACGACACGCACGCACAAACGAGATGACGGATTTGCAAGTCGTAAACGATCGTGACGTGCCCGAACGGCCAAGGTTGAAAGCATTATTCCTAACCCGCATCGCACTCTCACACTCGAGCGAAGAGCTACAGTAATATGTCACCCGTATCATAGGCCCCGACGGGGAAGTGAAAGCGACACAACTGGCTGGGTTGTGGTCTTCACGTTCAAGTCAGAGAGGAGAAATTCCAAGAAATACTCGATTCTTCGGGCCGTTCGGCCCGAAGGCAGCCGTTTCCGTCCCTATCGTGACCAACTAAAACCAGCAAAAGAGTATACGGCGTAAAAAAGGGGGGCCGGGCATTGGAGAAAAACGAAGCAGGCTAGATGACCACACTCCAATGTGACTGGACTCTCGATTAAATAACTCGCCAAGACTTAGAGGTCGGTCAAGGTGCCTCTGGAACGTAGAGTTGTTGGCGTCACTGTACGAGACGTCAGGAGAAAACGACCTCAGTGGGCCCGATATTATGTTTTTAACAGAGACTTTTTTATCCGACATGAAACGTATTACATTTCAAAATCACAAGGCGTTCCACGGGCTAGCGCTCAAACCACAGGAATATAGACGACAAAAATAGAGTGTGACAATAGCAGTTCGGACATCAGAGTGGGCCAGTCAAATTAAATGTACCGCCCGGCAGGTTATTGTAGAACTTTGTGACTATTATTTAGTGTGTATCTATAGCCCACCTAACAAGAAGACTGTAGATATAATATAAGATAATGGTGGTTGTCTAAGTAATTGCAAAGAACGTTATATTTGCAGGAGACCTAAACGTCAACTTTCAAAACGATGACGCGCGCCAGACAGGCTTTATGATAGGTATTAATAAAGTTGGATTGAACATCGAGAATATCCTTACTGATACAACCTATATTTGTTGGAACGGTAGCAGTGTAGTGGATGTTGTACTATCTACAAGGCGCCAGCCAGATGCAACAATACCCAATTTTAGGTCCATTGCTTCAGCACATCGTAAGCACTGCAAAGTAACATTCGACATAATACGCCCCAAACCTTACAATGCAAACGAAAACCAACAACAGCTCCGCCGAACATTGAACACAAACAAGCTAGAACAGACCCTTAAGTCACTACGATATATTTATGATATTAACAACGTAGAGAATGATGTCAGATGGGCAATTTCCCAAGCGGCCAGGCCTTGCAAATAAATGAAACCATACAAACCCTGGTTTAATTATGAATGCAAATACATGAAACATAATATATGTACACATAATTACATGAGCCAAGGAGGTTTACAACAGTTAGCTCTCCAAAAAAGGGTATTAAAGGCCACGAAAAAAGAAAGAGGCCCCAATGCGAAGAAAAGCAAAGAATGCGTCTTGTGCGAGACAGCGTATATAGGCCGTGGCTTCTCCTCCCGACACGTTCGGCCACAGGTAATTCACTAATTAATGACATGGAATGGACGACACATTTCACAAATCTTTTCAGCGGCGAGACGGCCCTTCCAAAGAGAGATCCCGGATCTGAGTTTATCCCTTTCACGGAAACTGAAGGAAGACTAGCAGTCACATCAAAGCAAAATTATAGGGTAACGAGGTCAGACCAAATCGTGTACGAGCACTTAAAAGGCAACATAAGTATTCGATGTTCCCCATTAACGAAGCTTCTTAACATGTGCCTACGCGAGGGTAAAATACCAGATGAGGGGAGAAAGAGCTACCTACAGCCTATATATAAGAGCAAAGGAGATGCTACGGACCCAAAATAATACCGAGGCATTTCCTTAACAAGCGTGATATATAAAATGCTTATTTCACTCTTCGCCTCGGGGTTTTACGAGCACACAATTGATCAACTTCCAACCGAACAATATGGATTTCTTCGAAAACGCTCAATTGCAGACGCTCTGAATTTTGTACTGTACCACGTAGAAGAACGACGGGCTCAAGGAGAAATAACCTACGCAGCATTTGTTGACTTTAAAACCGCCTTCGACTACGTACCCAGGGATCGCTTTTTACAAGTCATTCACAGCAGATACGCAAGTACGGGCCCGATATATAACCTCTTACAGAACATGTTGGTTCATAACTGCATCTTTATTAAAAACGGCGACCATTACATCAGGGACCCAATCATACAGAGAACTCGTGTCGCCCAGGTAGACTATCTAAGCCCGTTTCTATTTATCCTATAAGTGGCAGGCGATAGTCCTACGGAAAGTAAAAGCATCATATGCGTTCTATGCTGATGACCTAGTAGTTCTCGCAAAATCTCGAGGCCACTTACAGCTTTATCTTAGCGAATCGGCAACATGGTGCAATCAAAATCAACTGAAAATAAGTATACACAAGACCAAAGTCCTACGTTTGAGTCGTGGAAGAGCATATGCCATCGCAGATCGCCGGATAATAATAAATTGCTACCCTGTAGAGCTAGTAAGTTTTTAAAAAGGGATCGCACTTAGAACGACAAGTTTATTTTATGTTTCATATGTTAATAGTCAAATAATAGTTGTTACTGTTACGGCATTTCTGGCAGTTCTTCCCCCGGCGATGGAAGCGACCTACTACTGCCACAGCATAATCACGTTAAACTTCTATAGAGATACGCTGCACCAGGTACTCCCTGGCTCGCGCATTCTTTGTCACAGCAGTTACCATCTATCCAAGCTCCTTGAGGAACTTGACAGTCGCCTCACCCATTGGCCCTAACGTTTCCACGGCGATTGGCTGAATTATGCATTGCGGCGAGAATTCCCTGCACTTCGACAATTTGCGACTTTCAGCAAGACGTGCGCTCGCGCGCGCAATGTAACTGCTGGCGAGTGTACATGAAACCGTCGCGTTCCACACTAGCAGACAACCCCATTCCCATAGTGCTAGGGTTTTTCCATCCGGACGTAGGACGTTGTTGGCGCACATGCCGAAGGGCTCTTTTACTGAAGGAATCTAAGCGCTCTGCAGAACACGGTGTACGACATCGTTGATGGCGAAATGTCTTGGATGATGACCGGCACTGAACCGACAGGACAGCGCATGTTCCGCTGTAGCGGTAACTCTGAACCGGCATAGGTTGCAGACGCTCTCTGCGCAAACAGCCTCCGCAAGCCGCAGACCCGAGACGATGCGGAGTGTGTTATTGTCCAGCATCGTTCCCAGTTGCGGCGAAGGGAGGGCTTACAGCCACTTCCCGGTCATCGGACCAAGCTTTCAGGCAAGCTTTTCCTTTAAGGTCTACAGTTTTTAAAAGCGCATCTTGCCTCTTTGTTACCACCAAGTGGGTCAGCGCGTTCTGAATTTGATGATACCTGGGCCCAGGATGTAGATCCCAGGAGAACGTTGAGTAGCCGTTCTTGTCCCGTACGCAGAATGCCGTCGAAATTATCGAAAAGGTCGGTTCTTTTAAAAAAGGTGAAGAAACAACGCAAAAGGTACGTCAGTCGAGGAGCGGAGAGATTTTGTCGCAAAAGGTATAACGCCGGGTGGGCATCTAGAGTTGGAAGTCTGCTGCACCATCGGCTGATTTCAACAAGTTTTCTGCGCAGTACATCCTCCAGCGCCGCATCAGTAAAGGGGGCTCCCAGTAGCTCGATATTTCCCGCAAGCTTGAATTAGAGAGAGCTCGCATTTATTCGCGTTGGGTGTTAAGCCGGAGCACGCTTGGAATTCCTGTACAGTCTTGATTTCCGCCTGAATTGTTGCCAGGTCACCTGTCAACGTGGTCACACAGACGAATAGCGGGCAGTCTATAAATCTGGTATAAAGCTGTTTTTTTTTCGTCGTCTGCTACGGCGACAGACGGTTGTGTCGTGCGTGAGCTCTGTGAATATTCCTTTCGTTTTAGTGGTTTAATTGAGTTTTTCCGGACAAATTTTGTGCGAGCGCTTCTTTTCGTGTTCAAGTGCCCGGTGCAGTGTGCTCTGTGTATTTTTCCGAGTTCCTTCCTGGTTTTTGAACGCTTCGGCTTTCCCGACCGAACGTCCTGATGGACGGCGATGTGGATGCAGACGGTGGGAGCAGCGGTTCGAGCGGTCACCTCCGCGGGCCGGCGTCTGCTACGCCGTCCTCGTCTGCAGCGCTGGCGGCGCTGTCTGCCATGGCGGCGAAGGGTAGCCGCACGATGCGGTGACGTTTGGAGATGTTGTCTGCAGGTGCCGCGGCACCTGTGCTCGACGTGTCGCGCACGTCGCCTGTGAGATCGACCTCTGTCGCCGGCGCATCTGATATGGTTACCTGCCAACCTATGGAAGTGGTTAGCTCAGCTGGTGACTCTCGCAGCACCGCTGTAGTAGCGGAAATGACAGCTGTCGAGACCACACCAGCTATTCCAGTCGCGCAGGAGCCTACTCTTAAACGGGCCCGTACTGCCTCAGATAGGGAGGATTCTCGTAACGGTGCCGGACTTACTCGGGGAGAGTGTGATACGATTGGTGACGACGGCTTCGTGACAGTCGTGAACAAGAAATCAGTTCGGTGAGTGATTAAAGCTGAAGCGGAGCTTTCACGCTTCCGTAAATCGGTTGACAATGGCTCCGGTCCAGTCTACACAGTGCGGTTCACGTCACAGGATTCCACGCTTTCGGCACCTGAAGGTTCCACAAACAGCAGCAGGTCCGGCGCCGGGACTTTTCGGGCGAACAACTGGTGAAAGTATTCAAGGCCCTCCATGACCTGGTGCCGACGGCAACGTTAGGAGGCGGTCCCAGGAGGATAACGGCCACTGTGCCCACGATTTCGGCCGCGACTTGGTGTCCATCAGGGCGTTGGGAGGCGTGCCGGTGGTAGGACTGTGTTCCACAATGGATCAGTTTTGGGGCGTCATCAAAGACGTAAATCCGGTTTTTTCTAACGAGTGTCTGCTATCCGAGCTCGCCTCGTACGGTGCGATGAAGATAAGGAGAGACACGAAGCCCGGGCTCAAGAACGAAAAGAGCGTCCGAGTGCCGTCAACGAGGATACACGTTCTCTTCAAGAGGACGCCCCCTAATAAGGTCTTTATTGTGTGGAGGGACCATGATGTGTCGGTTGAAGTTTCGTCACCGATTGTCTGCTTTAATTGCCAACGCACTGGCCACACGGCAACTCGCTGCACTTGCGCTCGTGCATGTAGAAGAGGTGGTGCGCACAACCACCTAGCCGCGTCATGTCGAAACCGAGCTCGTTGCGTAGACTGCAGTGGCCCCCACCCTAGAGGAGACTCAGGCTGCCCCGTTTTTGCATAAGCCCACGAGAAAAACAAGGTTTTGCTCGGCTCACGCATGCTTGAACACGCGCAGTTGTCGACGCCGGCGGCCTCCCTGGTCGTTGTCCCGGATCCTGCACCTACTCGGCCAGGCACATCTGCACCAAGCACCTACGCGGCGGCCGTACGTCGTCTGGTGATACCAGCCTCCCCGGATGCGGCTCCGGAGCATTTGGCAGCGCGTGCTGAGGTCGTGCTTCCCCCTCTTCGGCCGATCCCCGCTCCGCGAAAATCTACACTTCGTGCGAAGACTCTGCCACCCCCTGAAACAGGACCTTCTAAACAAGTCAAGGCCGCTTTTCGCCGCCTTTCCAAGCGTCATCGCCAATTGGCTCCGAGTGAACCGGTTCCGTGCGGCCGCGCCGTCACCCGTGTTCGGGCGCGCCCACCTAAGTCGACCGACGACCTTGATTTCGGTTCTTTGTCCAAGGCCGTGTCCATGCTCGCTCGCATCAACCCGAAACTAGGTGACACTCTTCGAGGCATTGTGAAGGCACTGCGTCCCCTACTCGCCCTAGCCCCGTTGCTGCAAGGCTTGGTGTCTCCCGCACCAGCTCCCAAATGATGAACCCTGAGCCCACTCAGTCCCACGGCGCAGCCCCCCATCCCCCTCGTCTGTCCGTTTCAGTAGCAAGTGACCCTCCCGTAAGGGTCACTTGCCCCAGATGCGGCCGGGACTTTACTCGCCGCGGTCTCCCTATTCACCAAGCTAGATGTCGTCCCACGTCTACAGCTCCCGATTCTTCTTCGACTGCTTCCTCCACGCCAGCACTCCCGTCACAGCCTAGAGAGTCTCTGGTCGACAGGCTTATACATGCGT
Source organism: Dermanyssus gallinae (assembly GCA_003439945.1). Classification (NCBI taxonomy): domain Eukaryota; kingdom Metazoa; phylum Arthropoda; class Arachnida; order Mesostigmata; family Dermanyssidae; genus Dermanyssus; species Dermanyssus gallinae. The sequence goes on along the minus strand of QVRM01002562.1, from coordinate 180,556 downwards.
CGCAACAATCTAGGGTAATGCGTGTTGTCCCCCGAGCTGTGAGGCCTTTGGTTGCCGAGTCCCTATGCGACGTCCTCGACCTTGTGGCGGCCAACAACGACGTCCCCTCGTGAGAGTCGCTCTTGTCATTCGCTTACGTGGTCCTTCAACTGCCACCTCGCACTTCGTCGGCCACCTCTTTGGCAGCGACTGTTCGGTCGAACCTCCGTGCGTTCCGCGATGGCTGGCGGTTCGAATTTCGCGTAGGTGGTGTTAGAAGAGTCACATCAAATGCGTGCGACTCCCCCGAGGACTCGGCATGCAGCGTTTCGTCTAAACTGTCCGAGGGAGACGTTTCCGGGGCGGCCCGCTTACTATTCTCTACGGACTCGTTTGTTTTGGGAGACGAAGTCCTGGCCTCGCTTGCCGCCAAGCACCCACCTGCTCCATCGGACTCGGTTTTTCCGGACCCTCCTGACTCTATGACGCAGCGTCACTCTTCAGTCGATGATGTCTTAAGAGCTGTTGCTAGCTTTCCGGCCAGTTCGTCCGCCGGCCCTGACACTTTGCGTCCGCGTCATCTGAAGGACCTTCTTGCACCCGTGCTTGGACCGGTGGCAAGAAGACTGGCCGCAGCACTTGCCAGAGTGGTGAACATCTTGAGATGGGGTACACTGCCGACTGAGGTCAGGGAGATTATATTCGGCGCCAAGCTATTCGCACTCCGCAAAAAAGACTTATCGATTCGCCCGATCGCCTGTTCTCTCACGATACGGAGGATTGCTGCAAATATAGCCTGTCGTGAGGCCAAAAATCTTATCATTGAGCAGCTTGGCCCGCACCAGTTGGGTTTTGGGTTGGCAGCTGTACATGCAGCAAGAGCCTTCGTCCAATCAAGCCCGCCCCAAACGGCACTCTTAAAGTTGGATTTTCGGAATGCATTTAATACTATTCGAGGGGATCATATACTTCGTGCAGTTCGTGATGCAGTACCGGAAATCTTCAACTTAGGGAATCACGCATACAGAGAGCCATCCGTCCTGTTGTTTGGGGCCCACACGTTGTCCTCGGCATCGGGTATACAGCAGGGAGACCCCTTGGGGCCGGCTCTATTCAGCCTGGGTATACGTAAGCTGGTCAACTCAATACAAGTGCCTTTCAACGCCTGGTACCTCAACGATGGCACACTCGGTGGACCGATGGAGGGCTTACTCAAGGAAGCGCGCAGAGTTCTTGCATTGAGACAGTCAGTGGCCTAGTGTTAAGCACGGCCAATGCGAGGTGTTCGCGTCGGGGACAGACCTGGACGACCCCACATTGAGTGCCTTACTTGCGTTACTACCGGGGTGTAGAGTCGTGTCTGAACACGAAGTTACGCTTTTTGGCGCACCGCTCCTACCATCTGCACTATCGAGTCTACTCGACCCCATGATGGACAGATTGTGGGCGATGCAAGAACGTCTGCCTCTGGTCGAAGCCCACCAAGGGCTTTACCTACTCCGCTCGTCGTTCTCCGCGTGTCGCATCGTACATATCATACGATCCATGGACTGTTCGGGTACATTCAACCAGCTTCTCCAACCATTCGACGACCAGGTGGTGGAGGCCCTCGAGACGGTTTTGGGTCTGAACTTACGACCACGAGAGGTGCGCCAGGCGGCTCTCCCCACCTCCATGGGCGGTCTTGGTCTTCCCTCGGCCCGCTCCTTGGCAGGCCCTGCCGTGGCCGCCTCGATGCACGCTACGTCGGGTCATGTCCAACGCCTGCTCCCGCCGGGGGCTTGGGCATTGTGGCAACTCGCGACGCTATAGCCGCTGGACTCCAAGCTTCACCGCCTGATATGAATAGACTTGCCAGAGGGCCTGGGCCGAGACACGAATCTTCGCTTACTGAGTTGCTTGAAGAATGCGGTGACGACCAGTATAGAGCACGCCTCCTTGCCGTCGCTCGACCAGGAGCGAGCGACTGGCTACACGCACTCCCCGCTGACTCATTGGGTACCCGCCTTGACGACCAATCTACCCGGATCTGCGTTGGCCTGAGACTGGGAGCCGATTTGGTAGAGCCACACAGATGCACTTGTGGCGAGCCTGTCGGACGCCTGGCCAGACACGGCCTGTCCTGCGCTCACTCTGCGGGCCGGCGACCACGTCATACCGCTCTGAATGACATTCTTGCCAGGTCTTTGCGAAAGGCCGGAATCCCTTGCGTCCTGGAACCGCCTGGTCTTTCTAGAGACGATGGCAAGCGGCCTGACTTTGATACCCTTCTACAAGGGTCGTTCCCTGGTGCGTTCTTCTGTCAACGGCTTTCCCTAGAGATTCAGAGAGGTAACGCGATTTCGGTGCTCGGAACTATGAAAGACTGGATGAACCCGCGTCTTCGCGTCAGGGGTCGGGTAAGACTCCCACTCGGACACGAGTGATAGATGAGGAATGAGCCATCGGCACCGTGGATTTAAACAATCACATGTATATATTAAATTCCTAGATATATTTGAGTTCATTACTTTTTATTATAAACTGGGTAAATAGCGGGTATCGATATTTTACAGCATTAAGTAAGTGATCTCGACGAACCATATTAAAGGCGTATTGAAAGTCGAGCTTGACTTAAGCTTCTTCTAGCACTCTGTTCGATTTGATGAAAGCGGCGGCCGCATGCACAGCCGCTCCTCCTTCTATCCCGCACCCTAGTTGCATAGGAGTCACTAGCTCGAGAAAAGCCGTCATGGCTTTTTCATTAAAACCTTACCGACCAGTCGACGCAGGGCGAGCCCCACGACGATTGGCCGAATACACCATTTTTTTCGTAGAGCGATTAATGTTGCGCCTTAAAAAGTGGATAGCGTGAACTCTGGAAGTCGCCCGTTGACTCGTAGAATAACAAAGTTACGTAACGCTTGCAACAGAGGGTTGCTATCATCCTGGCGGCAACCAATGAGATCTTTCAGATGCCGAGGGCGAAGACCATGCGGACCGCCACTAGAACTGCTTGGAAAACTTCTAATGGCAATTCGAATCTCCCCAATCGTGACAGCAATTTTAGACGCTGGGGGTGCCGGCGTCGGCGCCTCAGGGTACGCTGGATCCGTGGGGTGTGCAAGCTGCTTTTTTGGTAAACTTGCTCTAGTATTTCCCTCCATTGGGGCAATCTGATCTGTAGAAAACAGGGTCCGAGCAGCGGAAGAGACGTCCCCCTGGGACAGCTTTGACTGCACGATTTTTGCTCTACGACTGACGTCGTCAGTACTTGTAGCTCGCGAAGATCGTCCATTGGTTACGTGATTCTCTTCCAGGCGTGCGCCTCTGCGAAATCTAAGTAAATTCTCTCGTAGAACCGAGGTGAGCGTGCGCCCCTTCTCCCTTTTTACTGGTATACTAAACATCATTGTTGGACATTTTATCAAGCGTTTTCAACTGTGCCTGCTGGCCACCGAGCACACCTCGTTGATAGTTTTTGACAATTCGACGGCAAAATGTTTTCTTAAACTACGGGAAATGCACGATATCATCTTAACTTTAGACTTGATAGCGGCAGCCTTAGATACGTATGTTGGAAAGCTATTTCCAACGTGTGAGCTGTTGACTTGTTGTCCGGTTCTGATGTTCTTCAGACGAATCCAGTTCTGATGTTCTTGGACCGGACACGAATAGCATCGGTAGCGTCGAGCGGCTCCAAAGCATTCACAATTGTTGCCTCAGTCAGCGTAGTGTGTACCCCGTATATTTTTCCTTAAACTGTTGATCTTGAGCCACTAGCCTTGGCGCTTACAGGCACCACGCCCAGTGTCTGCAAACTTAGCAGAGTGGCCCGGTCCTCAATGTCTTCTGCAACGATAATGAGTTTCCTGCTCGACAAAAGCGCGGTTCTTCTACCTTGCCTTTAGTATGCTTCACGATATCGTCACAAACAGCATTAAGGTTTGACTCCAACAAGTTATCTACAGCGGAGAAAATGATTGCCTCGGCTCTCTCCTTCGCGTAAACACTTCCTCTGTATCGTAACTGGATTTGCAACAATTTTCCCTTTTGGTCCGACCTTATTCCAGCCTTCGTAGGATTCGTCATCGAGAGGAGCGCCCTCCACCGCCACTTTGTTTTTCCCAAAATCATAGTTCTACAATACTCTGCTTCCTTGGCGCCGGTACCACCTGCATCAGGCCCCGCATCATCTAGGGAGTTATCATCAACATCAGCAGATCCCCGTGCCGTTCGCGTCTTCGCCGGTTTGCCACTCTATAGTGGGCTGTGTGCCGCTCTCTTAGGTGGCGCTGCCCTTTTCCCGACATCAGCAGCATCATAGCGTACTAATGCGTACTAGCGTACTACTAGACGCACGTAAGTAGGCCTCGATGTAAAGCAGCCGTAATCAGTGTCACACACTTACAACAGTAACCTATTAAATAATGCACATAAACATTATGCTGTGCTACCTATTCGCCCAACTATACACGCACACGCCGGAGAAATACCAGCGTCACAAAGATGAAATAAATGCTGTACAGATTCCATGCTAGTGTCCGTTTTTGCTGATTTGTGTACTCGTGCGATAGCAAAGTTGCTCTATTTATTTTTCATGCACTAAGGCTGATGCACTATTTTATGTGCAGCATCATAACTAATGCCAATCTCTCCCCTCTTGTGATGAGTCAGTCATCACAAGAGTAGACTTCTCACACAGTTTTCTTATCCGAAGCTGTTTTTGGCCGTCCGGAACGTGGCGCATTCTCATTGCGCATACTTTATTGTTTAAATGAAGCAATCCATTTGGTTATGGTACTGTACGTCGGTGAGTTAGTTCCGTAAACTCTATCTAATTTAGCTTTAATTTCCATTCTAGTTAAGCCTTCAAATACATATTTAATCACAGCACACTACTCGGTCTGCTCCATTGTTACTAGAGGGTCGGACATGTTACAGTTGAGCGACCTCGAAAGCAATCTACATGATGCTTATTTTTATTACTTGGGAAGAACGTCTCTATCCGGTCATGAAGTCGGGATGAACTTCTTGAAATTAAAGACAGGTGATGCTACGAGCTTGTTGATCCACCTATCATTATATACATAAATCTAGAAAATGTTCCGTGGCTGCAACATTAAGCAACCACGGTATTTGGCAAATACTGGCAGCTATCCTGAAAACAAACCCGGTCCTTCTTAATGATGGCATTCAGGAACACCAGCCTTTTCTGTAAACCACCGGCTATCCCCAGGCCGATAATCTCAGCCGGCTCTTATTCTCAGTCGTACTCGGTGATATCTACCTGGCCTTATCAACGACCGCCACTTTTGTTGTCGCATAACTTTCTATGCCTATGACCTTGTGGTATATAGTAAAGTGTTTATAGATCCAAAAATGTCTCTAAGGATGCTGGAAACATACAACAAGCACAATGGTTAACGATTAATATATTGAAGGCAAAGGCTAAGAAGCTCAAATCCGGGGAACCCCTAAAGAGGACTGATAGGTTTAGCTAGAGTTAACGCCAAGCGGCACATCTTTCTCAGCCCACGTATCTCAGCGAATACATCGTCGCCATGACCTCAATCCTGACTTCACAGAAGCTTCCAGTTAAGACGTTCAACCTGAAAGTGGCATTGGTGGCATCATATGGTATCACACTTATTTGGGAACACCTATCCGCTGAACAGCTTAGCGCTCCCGACACGGTGAAGGCAACGTTCTTTAAGAGAGTTTTGGGCTCTCCTAGAAAGGGACAAAACAGGCTATCTTAGAGTCTGTAGAGAAAAACGCCGTTTATCGAGGGTCTGGTAAACCGCTTTCATCTTCCGACTACCGCGTCACTGCGAGAGCTCCCCATAGGCATTTTGAGCAGAAGATGACAGAAGAGCCAGAAGCGTGTTGGACAATACACGTGTTACAGAACTAATGCGGAACGAGAACAAATATATATCAAGAATAGCACAGCACTCACTTTCGTCTCTATTCTCGACAATGAGCTTGAGCGCGTGGTTTGGGCTCACACTTGCTCTCACTGAGCAGTGTGAGCCCAAACCACGAGTATTCTATCTGTTTACGACACGATAAATATGTGTTATATATATATATATGTATATATATCACATTGCTATTAATGCGCGGTCTTACTGAGTGTCCTAATTCACACCTAGCCTATCCTACGCGCACACATGTATAACGCGGCACAGCAACGTGCCCGGCTCTGACTCTCCCGTGAATGGCGGTTCTGACGCGCAGCGGCAGAGGAAGAAGCAACAGGGGGCTTCTAACATGGCCACAGCCGCTTAAGTATCGTCAGTCGGCCGACCCGCCCCTGGCGGCAGTCTACGCAACTACAACGTCGTCAGCTACAACGTGCACTCTACGTGCTTCCTGCTTGTCTGCTTAATTGTGTGGTGCGCTCTATCTATCTGTCGTCTGATCTAATTGTGTGGCGCGCGCTCTATCTGTCTGTGACATACATCTTGCTGGGGCTCAACAAACATCAATAATCATGCTCCATTTGTGACTCTATGCAACAGCATCACATGCCGGCTCACAGCCAACAATGGCACAGAACAAGTTAGGAACGAGAACAAATGTATATCAAGAATCATATAATACACAGCTTCGTATTTATTTCTCGATAATGGTCTTGCTCGCGTGGGTAGAGCTCACATTCGTCCCCACTATACAGACGACGGGGTATTCTTAAACCACGACATATATATATATATATATATATCTACATAAACCAGAGTGCGGTTGTACTGAACATCTAACGTCCACACCTAGCCTACTCTATGCACACCAATTCGTGACGCAGCATATCAATATGCCCGACTCTGACTCAGCCCCTGAGTAGCTGACCGGCTGTACCGCGTGGTGCCGCCGCAGCCCTATAACACCCCACCGGGGCCGGATTGTCGACTCTAAGCGATCCGGAAGAGACCAGAAGGCAAGAACGGCTGCTTGGTTCTAACATAGTTGCGGCCGTTTATATACCGCGTTCGATCACCTTGCCCTCTCTACGGCGCATCACGCTACTACAATGGCGTCAACTTACCACGTGCACACTCTGTGTTTCCTGTTCGTCTGCCTAAATGGTATGATGCGCTCTATCTATATGTCATCTGTTCGAATTGTGTGGCGCGCGCTCTATCTGTCTGTGACAACATGGATCACCGCTGTGAACATGGACAACCGCTCTTTGAGCAGCGTCACGTTCTAACCCGCTAGTCCATCCCTGGGTTCCACCGCAAACTGTGCCATCACTGTGCACTGGGTTCCATAACCCTTCTGATGAGTTTTGCTGCACATTTTGCGGCTTCGACTGCGCCAAATATCATCATGAAACATGTGGGTCAGGGCCAGCTATCTGGATGTTAGGCCGCTGACATTTTCTGAAGATGCATCTACAACATATTCTATATATGACCAAAATGAACGGAAATTAATGCCGTTTCCGAGACTTCATAAACACGTGTAATTAAAAATACCAAAAGGTGATGTAATCATGAAGAAAAAATTCAAGTCACATGGTAAAATTCGTAAATGACTCTTTCAGTGAGAAAATACACTAACTCCGAGACTAATATGTAGCTTGTGCAACTATGAGGGCACTAATTATAACCATACTTAACATATTGACTATTTACGTTCTGTATGTTGCTTCTGATGTATTCTAGTATAAACGTATTGTGACGTTTGATTTTTTGTCTCCATTAGCCTGCCGGCACAACGTCAGTCAACGAAACATTTTTAGAATATTATCCCTATCCCATTGTCTTACCTTGTGTTTGCTTGGTGTTTCTAAGGACCGCATAATCAACAGATTACAAAGTCACGGTAACTAATGACGAAACAATTTCTATAGCAGATTTTAGTGCACACTTGACAATCAACGAGATGGTACATATGGTACACGCAACGAGTGAAAAAATTAATTGTTTCTAGGTAGCTGTAGCCACGTAGAACAAGCAAATGCATGTACGACTTAATCTGGAAAACTCAACGAGAAACGCTCTTTCTTTGAAGAACTTGACTGCCGGCAATGGAAACTGGACCGCCTACAACAAAGTAGATCTTCTACAACAACAAAAACAGAGTTTAGTAGTTAAAAGCGATCAATCGCAGAGAAGCGCCCGAACTGTGGAATTTTGAATGCGTCGTATCTCATTATGTCAAAGTCCGCTTGCCGATTTGCCGCAAATGTATGTTTATCCAATGGGGTAATTTACTGCATCCGCCTTAAACCGGGATGAAATTTTATAGCTCTTTCTGATTTTCTTGTGCTCGACATCATGCTTCATATACCAGCCTTAACGGCATTGCCTTGATAATCATGTAACGATGCGACAAATCTCTTTATAAGTCTGCTATCGGCCATAAGATATTTATGGGGTGTGTTCGGCTTTTCCTGAACCGGTGTTCTGTGAACTGTCAGCAAATGTCGAATACGGTTTGGGAATTCATCGTTCCGACTGTGAGAGGGACGATCCAGATATATAGTACATTTATTATATATAGTACATCTCGCCAACTTACCGCGCATCATTCTGGTCGTTAGAAGTGCGCGTCAGCGTTTCGGGGCGCTTTTATACAGGGTTGAATGCAGGACAGCAACCACACAAAACACAACATTACTATACTCGTCAGAGGAACTTCCGTTTTAAGTAACCACAAATTTTCCAAGGCCCATGTACTTCATATGTGGCGGCAAGTAAGCGTCGTATACATGCTGCAATATGCTGGATATACACTGTGATATCTGTATATCCTAGAACCCATCAGACTTGACGGAGAGCGTGAAAAAAGACCTGACGGTCTGACTTTATTGCATACTGGCTTGAGATGCGACAGTTAATGACTCATTAGTCCTTCAACAGTTAGTGCTGGCCTAGGTAAAGTCGGTATAACCTGTATCTGTGGGGTTTTACTCGTTTGAGACCATTGGCGGCCTGAGTCGATTCCTTCCCGGTTCGCTGCAGAATGCCGAAAACAGCTAATTATGGTTAGCGGAGATAAAAGAGCAGGCGATTGCTCAGACCGCGCCATTCGCTAGATGTGCTATGAGGCAATGCTACCGGGGAACCTTCCAAGGATGGCTGGTCCCTACACTACACCCCGTAACGGTGCACACGTTCGCACAGAATCAACTATTAAGTCACACCATTTACAATAAAAATATAAAACAAAATATACATTTTTTTTGCAAACTGGCGTATGCATCGGTTGCCTTGTCAGCTGAGTCGATGCAAAACCAGATGCCAAACTCGACCCATCAGCATCGTCATCGTCGCTATCATCACCATCGCCATTTTCATTATCGTCAGCGTCGCTGTTTGATTGCGCTGGTCATGGTAATGGCGTAACTGCCACAACTTTGCTTCTAAGGCAGCCATTCTTAATACATACATCCACTCTGAGGTCCGCTTTCGAATACCGGTAGGGAACGGACGCGTTTAAGCACGACGTAGCATTAACCAGTCCAAAAGCAAATACAGCTGTGCCAAATACCAACGGGCTCGTGGCAACTGACCGCAAACAGATCGATAACGCAACGTGCTAACACAGCATACTTGAGTGCAACTAAGCTGGACGTGTAATTTGGCTTTAAAAGTGAGAGTAATTAAATACAGAGAGCCATCGGGTAATCGTAGTCAGACAAGACAGTTCAGACGCACAGTGCCTTGGACCCCTCGTGCTATAACTGTGGAGTTGCCGGACACGCTGCCACCTCCTCATACCTAAACTACCGGTCTAAAATAACAAAGGCCAGGCGCGAACAAAGCGGCCCGCCCCTAGTCTCCGCGCCTCGGGTTACCATCGCAGCTCTCCGAGACCCGACTGCCCACCCGAAATCCCCACCGAACAACGCCCAAGATGATCCAGATCACACAGTAAACGCGCCTGCTGAAGATGACTATGGTTTTAGACAACCCTCGCGAAAACGGACTATACGGTCACCGCCAGTGGACCAACGGGCTGCTAAGTCAAAACTTCAATGACGCAACTTAAAGTAATTCAAGTAAACTGCAATAGAAGTCGTGCATCCCATCGAATGCTAGATTAGATTGCGACGAGAAGAGGAGCGACTATCTTTCTTTATATAGTATCTTTCTTTTATAAGTGAGCCAAATGTTAAACTGGTCGAAAGAAATTTATCAACATGGGTGGCAGACGACCGTAGAAACACGTGTATAATTAAAAAAACTGCTACCGAGAAACGGGCTGAGGTGCGGCTTCATTTTTCTCATGGACTGACATAGACGGGATTGGCCGCTTTTACTCATGTTATAGCAGCCCCAACGGAACGCTCGAGGACCTCGTAGGAATGCTACAAGACATGGAGTGGTCAGCTAAGAGCTGCTCACTGCCACTGGTAGTTTTTTTCTGAAGATTTTAATGCTGCTTCAACTACTTGGGGGTTTACCACTCACAGAAGAGGTACAGTGCTGCTAGAATGGCTAGCGGCGGGGGACATGGTTGTTCTGAACAAGGGCTCGAATCCTACCTTCCACCGCCGGGGAATGGAATCGCACATAGACCTGACAATCCGCAAACGCGAGCATGCTTTTAAAGTTTTAAACTGGATCGTACTGCTTGACGAAGAAAATCTTAGCGACCATTACTGTATAGAATATGACGTCAGTAAAACAACCACGTTAACACCCTCTCCGATTTTTACAAGGACACCGAAATGGAAGCCGCAAGAAAACAAAACGCTCCGGGCCAAGCTGACAAAATGTTTCGACTCAGGAGGGAAACCCTAGACTTGCAAAAACAGCTGCAAGAGGTCTGTAGCGAGCCGTTTAAAGACCGCGGGCAGTCTCTCTCTACGCAAGCTATAGCGGAGAGCAAGGATCGCTGCTGGAGGGAGTTCTTATCAGAGCTAGAGGAGGGCCCATGGGGCCGGCCCTAGAAGCTGATACGTGGCGCACCAGGAATCAGAAAAAGGTAAATCTTTCCCTTGATGAACGTGTCCCAGTAATTAACAAGACTTTCCCTCAACATCCTCCATTCGACCGAACATTGTCTGAAGTTGTAACGGCCGAAGATTACATCCCAGAGGTAACCCCGGCAGAGGTACTCGCTGCGGGGGAAAGATTGAAGACCGTTAAGGCGCCAGGCCCTGATGGCATTCTGGTCTCGGCCACAAAAGTCCTCTTTAAGGAGTTTCCTGACGTAGTGGTTACTGTAACCACCCGAATACTCCGCAGCGGCTCCCTCCCCACGGCCTGGAAGAAAGCGGATCTGGTACTCATCCCGAAAGAGATTGACTCCTATAGGCCAATCTGCCTGGTTAGCATGCCAGCCAAAGGCATAGAATCAATAATAGAGTCTCGCGTGCGGTGCTTTGCTGATAAGCACGGCCTCCTCTCGCAAACACAATATGGATTTCGAAAGAGCCGATCAGTCCTATCAGCGATGGAGCAGGTGGTTACTAAGGCGGAAGCCCTGCGCCAATCCTCGCCTCGTACTAGAGGCTTGCCTGAGCGAGAGGCGCATAGTCAGTGAAGGTTTCGAGTTCGACATGACGGCCGGGGTTCCCCAGGGCTCGATCCTAAAACCCCTTCTATGGAACCTGGCGTACGATAACGTCTTACGTTAAGACAACCTTCCAGAAGGCACTAAACTGCTGGCATATGCGGACGACCTCGCAGTGGTGGTCCAGGCCCGGTCACCCCAGCAAATAGAACTGAGAGCCAATGACGCCCTGGCTGAGATCGCTGGCTGGATGAAGGGGGTTGGCCTGACACTGGCGCCGAATAAAAGCGAGGACATCCTCCTAATCGGGCCAAGAAAGCGCACCTCCTTGAAACTAATCCTAGACGACCAGGAGATCAAGATTGTCAACACCGCCCGCTATCTTGGAATGTGCCTAGACAGGGGGCTACGGGGCACACCCTACATACGTCTTGTAGCAGAAAAGGCTACTAAGGTCTCACACAAGATAGCCCGGCTGATGCCAAACAACTATGGCCCACGGGAGTTAAGAAGACGCCTTATTATGTCGGTAGCTGAGTTCATAGTTTTATTTGCAGCTCCGGTGTGGCCGTCAACTACACTGTACACAACTAACAATAGGGCAACGCTACGCAAAGCCTAAAGAGTGACTGCTCTGCGTATCACGATGGCCTATAGAACAGTCAGCACAGCGGCCGTCCTTGTTCTGGCTAGCACAGTCCCCTGGGACCTGAAAGCAAATGAACGACGCCGCTTGTGGGAAGACCCGGAGAAGGAAAAGGCAGAGGAAAGGAATATCACCTTTGACATTTGGTAGGTCGAATGGGACTCCATTCAAAACTGAGCGCCCGGGTACCGGGTAAGGACTCTGATCCCGGATATCAGGGCCTGGATGTACCGGCCAGGTGGCAAGTTGACGTTCTACATCACTTAAGTCGTTACAGGACACGGTGATTTTCAGTCATACTTGTTCAGAATTGGAAAAACCACATCTCCATTCTGCAAGTACTGTCAAAGCGAATCAGAGGATACGCCTGAGCATACAATTTTGTGGTGCCCGGAATGGGCCGCTCAGCGTGCGGGTCTACCTAGGGCTGACGACGGCACCCCTAGAACGATCATACAGCTTATGATTAAGTCACGCGACGACTGGACCAGCATTGCTTGCATTATGGAAACTATTCTGCGCGCCAAGGAGAAGAAAAGCCGTTGCTGCACGACATCCTCCCGCGGGGCATCCTAGGATAGCTAAATGCTTAAACTACTCTCCCCCTTCGATCGTTTGAAGTTATGCTTATGCAGTTCCCGATCGATTGGGGGATTAGGACATTACTGGTTTTTAGTGTGTTGGAGCCCCACACTTGCAGACGAGTTTCCTGCGGTGGTGTCCGCGTGTGCGTACCGCATTTTCCAATTCGTCCTTAAAAAAAGACGCACAGTGCCTCATCGCTGGCTGTAAAGGCGTATTACAATATGCGGCAATAAGGATCAGAACAAAGTGAGACCGCAGAATAGAGTTAGCAGTGGGTACAATAGTCAGCAGTGGGCAAGAGCGAGGGTATCGGAGAAAATGGTGAAATTAAAGATAAAGAAGTCATATACAGGCAATTGGAAATTGACGATAGACTTCAGATCAAGTTTGGCAGGTGTATATGGAAGGGCAAAGCGGAAAAGGGGAAGGGTAGAGTAGGTATACAATAATTTAAGAGCGAGTAGGCCATTTGCGGATGCCAACGCAGGGATGTTGGATACAAGTATACAACGAGCTAAATATAGGGGCAAAGTACAGAATGTCGAGCTTGTGGGCTAAGAATGAGTCAATCGAACACATTGTAAAAGAATGTAAAGCCTTGGTGCGAGCAGAGATATAGTCAGCAAAGATACCTGTCAAAGGCACTAGATGTAGAATCAGGAAGGATCAGATCGATATTATGAAGAAGAGGTTGTCTAAATGGAATGCAAATACTCAGTAGGTATTGGAGGATACATCGATTATATGGGTGCGTAGGTAACATATATGCTGCCGCTCTAAGCTCCCCTATTTTAGAAGGATGACATGTGTATACTTATATACAGTGGAAATATTTCAGGTCAGTTCGTCGACCGTCCGACGTACGTTATAGCAGTCGACCCGACTGCTATAACGTAGGGACGTGTTTTGTAAGTGCCCTGGGGTGTCTTCTAGTAATAAATTTGTATCCCGCACATTCGAACGTGTGGTGTATCGAGTAGAATTTACAATGCCGTCACGTGTATTAAGTTCTCATCCTGATCAAATCTCGTGTAAGGTCATGGCCGAAACGAAGTGCCGGGTCCAACAGCCGGCAAGCCAAAAACCTCACGCTATGCAGACCCCCCTCTGGTGAAGTTACAGCGACATGGTGCATTATGAGCATTTGTACAATCAGAAAGCGTCAATAAATAAAAAGTAGTATCAAAACTTTATGCTTAAAGTAAGATATTTTTGAAAACCGCCCAAACTCGAATTATATATTTATCGTATGCCATATATCAACAGACTACTGTCCATATGTGCCATATACATTTGGCGATTTAAAGCAAGTTTCTGTATTTTAATAGGGCATTTATCTTATCGCAACCACCGTATAGTCATGTCCTTAGTTATCTAGATTGCCATTTGGTCTTCTCAGTCTATGATTTTTTGTAAAATTAAAGTATCAAAAATGTAATGGGAATCAAAAGCCACCTTGATAATTTGTTTGCATAAAGGCGTAAACATGGCTTACAACGTGTGCACTTATACTTAAAAACACCAAAGGTTTACAAATATTGAAATAAATACTTATCATTAATGTTATTGGAGGAGCGTTAAAGAAAAATCATAAAATGAGATAGCATATATTTTTGACAAAGTGACTCCGTGAATAAAAGATACATTTCTAAATTTGCCATAAAAATGGCATGCTATATGCTATATCCAATAATTCATAAAATCATTGGAATTGTTCGGTTCTTATATCGCCTTATATCGGTCTTATAAAATTCGGTTATATATATATATATATATATATATATATATCTGATGCAAATAAAAAAGAACCAAATAACGAAGCAATTTTAAGTCTCCAGCACCTCGCAAGTACTTTCTGTGTACGCATATTGGAGTTTTGATGATGACCCAATCATGGCACAATGTACGTATTATGACAGCTTGAAACGGTTTTCTTTAAGTCGTCTTTGTACTGCCTATGTCGGTGTATGCACTAAATTTAATGACTATCACCTAGAGTGCTAGTTGCTCACTTGCGTTTATTTAGTATCGGTTTTTGACAAATGTGTTTTTTGCTGTTACCAAATTATCGATGGGCATTTTGTTGGGCATTCCTGACCAATCCAGCAGCGATGGTCTGTGAACTGCCTGCAAGTGTCAAATATGGCCTGGAAATCTGTTATTCCGCAGTTTGTTGATAGCGAGACGAACAGCCTTAAAGCGCGCCCCTGTTTGTGAATGCATAGGCAAACGAGATGTATAGACGTAGCACATGTTTGCATCTTGCCCACGCATTACGCGCGTCATTCCGATCGTCAACAGTGTTTCGGACGAACCTTCTTGAGCTTGTCTCTACAGGTCTAAATACAAGACAGCCACAAAACACGCAATTAATATTCTTGCCAGACGAATTTTCACTTGAAGCAATGACTTATTCGGCTCAGTCCAGACCATGCACAGACCATGTCTCCGCAACGGCAAGTAAGCGTTTAAAAATAAGGAGGTTCTATGCGACATTGGCTTATAGGTATTCGACACTGAAATGCATAAGTTGAACTTGTATGAAGCAACAAAGGTTTACAATTCAGATTGCACAAAGCGAGCATAGCAGAGCGGGATAGCGGGATACCTATGTATATATGAACGAAGTAAACATAGCAGTGCAATGTACACTAATGCATATTAGAGTGCTCATATGTACAAACAGTAAATGAAGCATATATATATATATATTTATTTTTACAAAATCTATTTATTCACACATTAAGTGTCAATAATACCCAAGTATAAAGATTTGGCTCGGCGTCGGGAGCTCATAAATGCAGTTACAAGAATTTTATAAAATATATAATATAGACATATACAATCTACAAAGTTATGATGACATAAGACGGGCCAACTGATTTAGAGACCCAATCTTCCTACAAACAAGACCGTGATATCTAGAGCATTCGGTATGACAATATTTACATCTACAGTCAACATCGGTGTCGTGGATGCCTTCTGCACTGCGTAAATGGTGGTGGTAGCCGTGTACCGGAAAACGCACTATCAAATGGCGATTTGGTCGGTCAAGCCCTTTCCACGCGTCGTCAGTCATTGCAGGCGTTATGAAGATATCAGGATCTATGTCGGCCAGTTTGTCCTTCTGAAGCTGAATGAACGCCTTGTATGCCTCTGTCGCCTGCAGCCCATACATCTTCCGTATTTCTTCTACGAGTAGCGAGGTCCCTGTCAGTACATAAACCAGGCGGTTGCGAGCGGAGGAGTGAAGGCCCAGAACTAGCTTTAAGAACGCGGGCTTAACTCGCTCCAGCGTTACGAGGTCGTTCATTTTGAGGTGTTGCCATAACAGCTTGACTCCGTATGTAGCCGTTGGCGCGACTTTGAGATGGAATAGGTGCAGGGCGGTGTCGATGGAGAGCTTCTGGGGCGCTTCAATTGTTGTTGACGCGATCAGAGCCTTTCTCACGCGTTGTTCAACGTGCAGGCGGAACGCAGTCCCTGTTGTGGCGAGAATATGTAAAGGAATTTACATACTTGACTGGCGCACCCCCCAGGCGGAGTTCGTCGCTAGCAGACAGACGACCTCCTCTGCGGAATTTGAGCGTCTCAGTTTTACTGTTGTTGATGGTAAGGCCCACGCTGACGTACTTCGTCATTGTGACTATTGCTTGTTGCAAGTGGTGTCTGCTCGTACTTAACATCACTAGATCGTCAGCGTACAGAATGACTTGACAAGCGGATGCCTTGTGGTGATCCGTGAAGGTAGGTCGCTTCTGAGGACCGCGAATACTAGCGGGCTGATGTTATCCCCCTGTGCGAACCCCGTCGCCTGCTCGAGACTATCGCGTATCACTACCCCGTCGTCGATTGAGATCGAATTCTTCTGTAAAATAACTCTAAGGAGTTCTAGTGTCCTGAGTGGTACAGCAGATTCTGTGAGCTTCTCTAGTATTTATCGAGCGTGATCCTGAATCGAATGCTGCTTTGAAATCTACAAAGATGGAATAAAGAGTCTGTCCGCGCTTTGCTAGCGTCGATTGCACTTCCTATATCAGTTTTTGGCACGCCGAGATCGTCGATCTGCCCGTCCTAAAGCCATGTTGTTCGTCGGGAAGGACTCATCTGGACTCAAGAAAAGGTGTGAGGCGGCGGACTAGTAGTGTGGATAGGAGCTTGTAAACACAACTTTAACTTAAGCTTGTTAACAACAGCCTATCCCTTTCAGACTGACAATCATCACACAGTCGTCCACCTCGAACCATACACTGGCATATTGAGGGGTGTGCGTTGGAATCGTATCCTTGACCGCCATGACAATTCTAGGCTGCGGGAGCCTGATTGACGAGTATCTGAGGCACTGGTCGTGGCGTTAACGGCTATTCGGAGACCAATCGGAACGTGTCAAGTGAGGCGTTCTCCTTAACTAAGATGGTGATCTGTGCTCTGGAACACAAGCTCGTCATTCGAGAGATTCGAGCCAAACATATATATATATATTTTTTGCGCTTTGACAACTACTTTTTAGACGCTCGTAATGGGCTAAGTTGTCTGTGGCACGATATCGTCTAAATGCATCTATCGTCATCGCGTTCTCGTACTGGTATTATATAGGCTTTCTCCAGCAGAGGTATGTAGCAGCAGGGCAATGACAACCACGTTCAACAAATTCAACCAGCACGGCCGGGGCTCGAACTAGCGATGTTTTGCTAACCGTGGTTTCGAACGGTGCGTTAGCCGCCTAAGCTACCGCGACTACAAATAAATAAATACATATATATATATATATATATATATATATATGTATATATATATATATATATATATATATATATATATATATATATGCGTCTATGACAACACCGGATCTCAGCGCTAATTTGGCTAGAAGCTCAGCGATTAGAAACACGGTGCAGTAAGGCTTCATGTGTCGACTGTCCATAATAAATCACTGGCTAGAATAACATCATACATTTCGTGTATGTGTTACAATAATTTGAATTCGTTTCTTTATTAATTCATTCAAGGTCGAACTGAAATAAGTATTAGCCTAAATGGTATTTTTAATCACGTCACAGTTATAAGCTACTTTTAATCACGTCACAGCACAATCAGCAGCCACCAATTTACTCCCTAAAATATGCAAAAACGAAGAACCGTAATTCGAATATACTTTTGTCATAACGCATTAATGGCAGCTCTTCTTCCCCACGCACGTATATATATATATATATATATATATATATATATATATATATATATATATATATATATATATATATATGAATAAATGAATGAATAGATGAAACACATAGCTTTATTCATGAGTACTTGCAAATACACTCGAAAGTATACAGCCTCTGTACTGCGAAGGTAGCCCATGGGCTTGAACGAAGGTCTTGTGCTCGTTGCGTCGAAAGGAAAAGAATAATAAATTAGTCAAAGGAGTAGTAATATTAATATTACTAAAGAACACGTGTATAGTAATTTATTTAAACAAACAACAAACATTTTAATTAATAATTTAATGGCTAGAGGAAATTCCATAAAGATTAAATAAAATCGTTAACAAAAAAAATATATATATAGGGTGTCACCATGTTTGTGTCCAAAACGCAAGGGTATGGTCAAGCTCGGTGAGAAAATCCTTTTTGCCAATGGAAAGGGGGAGCAAAAATGCTTCGCATAGAAGTGAGATAATTTTTTAATGATTTTTTGGGAATTGTGATTTTAAGGGTGGCTGTCCCGACATATGTTTACAAAATGTACGATTGTGAAAGAACGCATTCCTCAATTAAAAAACCGAGTATACCGGCGCGTTTAAGAGAAAATTCTACATTTTCGAAATTATACCCGGCCTTAGCTAGCGCAACGACTATTTTGATATTAAGAAGAGTTTGCAAAATTATAATTTTACTTTTGCATGTTTGAACTTTCACGCCCAGGTTTTCAAAATTTTTCTATTACGCGTGCACAACCAATATGCCCACACGAACGTGCATCTTTAGTGGATCATTTTTATACCAAATTGGTAGAGCTGACATCTGTGGCTGCAAAGAAACTCTAATCTCCCTATAGCCATATCGGGTTGAGCACATACATGCAGCTCGTATGTTTGCTTTCTTTGTCAATCAAGTCAAACCTGTAAGAGTTCAGAAAAACATTTATTTACTTCAAATCTTGCTCAAACGAATGCCCGCCAGCCAATAAGCACATTCGACATCGATGGCAAAGCTCGCGTTGCACGCGTTCAAAGATTCCAGGTGCCTCCCAAATGGTTCTACCAGCAGTAACTATCCTGCCGATCAGATCCATAGAAGGTTCAACGCAAGTTGCGTAGACTAGATCCTTTAGGTGGTCCCAAAGGAAACATTTAAGACTGGACAGATCGGGCGATCATGGTGGCCATGCTTGTGGACCGCCTCAGCAAATCCAGCGATTGGCGAAGGTCTCATCCAGATAATACCGTACCGTAAGGGGCACCATCGTGCTGGAACCACATTCTCAATTAAATACTCTGTTGAATGTTTGCCAAGTATTCTCGCAAGGTTATGTTGAGAAACATGTAGTATGTTGGTCCATTTAACCTATCTGGAGGTATGTGCGGTCCGAAAAGATAGTTGCCCTCTATGCCAGCCCAGACATTCACGGAGAAGCGACTGGTGTGCATGCGGCCGGGCAGCGACAGTGATGAATGCGTGGCTGGTACTCAGAATCCCTCAAGGCATGAACTCGTTGCAATCCGTACGGATGTAGCCCTGATTCATGTAGCACCTCGTGAACAGTGGCACGACTTGCACCGACACTTCTAGCCATCTGCCCAATGCTTGCGGAAGGACGCGTATTTTGGCTTCTCACTGTCCGCGGTCGTCCGGCTTCGTAATGACGCCCTTGAGATATTCGAGTTTTGCAGATCAGACGATGAAGTCTCAAAAACATTTTCCTGCCAGGTGGAAAACGCTCTGCATACAACCGGTGTGCAAGACTCGCGTTACCGTCTTGCTTTACCATAAAAAAGGGCCTTTGTAAATCGGTCCATCACGATACACGTAGTAGAAACGCCTCTATTGTTTAATGGAATTAATTGGAAAATGTAGACATAGCTAGACGGTTGCTACAACGCAAGGAACTTGCGAGGAACGATAAGCAACAACACACAACGTATGTCTACCGCGTAGCACAGCCGGGCGAAGAATGGATGTTAGGCCATGCTTTCTCGGTCTATTTATTCACTCAAGGGACGCCGTAGCGTTCGTATAGTAATCATGTTAAACGATGGAATCGGACTTTCCCGAACATTCGGCATCTTGAATGTTCCACCTGTTCTCACCGCTGATTGATCTGCTTAAACTACGCATTATCACAGTGTGCGTAATTCAGGTACGTAGTTCTGATGGTGAAGATGCTGCTGATGTCGTCGCGGTGTACGTTGGATTGGATGCTTGGTCGACATCGACGGCGCCAGTAGTTGGCTCTTCTGTTGATACATTGTCTCTAACTTCGTCACAATATCACAGATTACCCGTGCATTTAGTGACTTTCCGTGTATTCGTTATTGGGATTACATCGTCTATTTCCCGGCATGTATTTAGCTTGCTTCGCTATTGCCTCCAACCGACGCTATCTATGCCCGCGCTGCTTAACGAAGACTGCTATCCTTCAGACAAAAGCTTAGTGTGCTGGCGGGCATTCGTTTGAGCAAGCTTTCAAGTAAATAAATGTTTTTCTGAACTCTTACAGGTTTGACAAGTGACTTGATTGACAAGGAAGGCGAACATAGGAGCTGCATGTATGTGCTCACACCCGATATGGCTATAGGGAGACTAGAGTTACTTTGCAACCACAGATTTCAGCTTTACCAATTTGGTATCAAATGATCCACTAAATATGCACGTTAGTGTGGGCGCATTGGTTGTGCGCGCGTAATGGAACAATTTTGAAAACCTGGGCGTGAAAATTCAAACATGCGAAAGTAAAATTATAATTTTGCAAACTCTTCTTAATATCACAATAGTCGTTGCGCTAGCTAAGGTCGGGCATATCTTAGAAAATGTAGAATCCCGAACGCGCCGGTATGCTCGGTTTTTCAATTGAGGAATGCGTTCTTTCACAATCGTACATTTTGTAAACGTATGTCGGGACAGCCACCGATCATCAATTCAAAAAAATCATTAAAAAATTATCTCACTCCTATACGAAGCATTTTCGCTCCCCCTTTCCATTGGCAAAAATGATTT
The DNA here is from genome assembly GCA_003439945.1 of Dermanyssus gallinae. NCBI lineage: Eukaryota > Metazoa > Arthropoda > Arachnida > Mesostigmata > Dermanyssidae > Dermanyssus > Dermanyssus gallinae. The sequence continues at coordinate 159,673 of QVRM01002562.1, read as the reverse complement.
TTTTCACCAAGCTTGACCATATCCTTGCGTTTTGGACACAACAATGGTGACACCCTGTATATATACATATATATATATTTTTTTTTTTTGGGGCGGGGGGTTTGATTGAGGGTTATCAAAAATTAATAGCAAACGCGCCATCTGGCGATTTAGAGGTTTGTCTTTACCTGATTTCACTTGCGGGCTGTGCGCTACGCGAATCTTTTATGAAGATTTTTTCCTGGCTACAGCTCTAACCCGAATGTTTATACCAGAGTTATCGTCGTCATAACTTTAAAGAACTTATTGAATATATTAGACGGCTTACATATGCTGGTATCTCTTCTAATACAACGACTATGCCCATGCACTCAACACAATTCCTGCTTATATTGTAGCGGTAGGCAACACGCTTTATGCTTTTTTTGTGTATTCTGGCCAGAATCTTAGTGTGCGATGAGATTACCTTGATGCCGTACGGGTAAAACGTTTAATAAGACCGGAAGCACATATTGATTGACATACAGACGAGCGTTTTTAACCACAAATGAGCGCATAATTTAGTTCAGTCTTTTTGTAGCAGCCGTAACTACTTTAAGTATATGAAGTGTTTAGTTCAAGGTGTCAGATGTCAGTATCCCCAAGTGGTTAATCGCCTTATTAGCGATTAGTTCTTTACGGCCTAGTGTGTATTTGTGTGCAGGACTATTGTGCCCAAAATGTAGAACAACACATTTTTTAAGAGATAGTTTAAGATCGAGGCCTTTATCGCTGCATACATCACTGCATTAATGTGTATAGCGTCTCTTGGAAAGTTACTATGTTGCTTCCATTATGTACGGGTATATACATTTTGACATCATCAGCATACACTATAATTACATGAACGACTTAAAGTATTACATGCTTTAATAATTTCGTATACAGTTTTATACATTAAGGGGCCGAGAATGGTACCTTGCGGACAGTCCGAGGTAACCTAAGCCGTAGATGACAGGCCGTCGTTAACTCTGACCCTGAAGAGCCTATCATTTAAGAACGCCTTAATCCAATTAACTATCGGACTACACACTCCATATTGCGGACGGATATTGAGTGGCTTAGAGTATGTGGTATTTACGAAAACAGATTCAAAATCGTACTTCCAGAAACAGATTTAAAATCGAAATGGACGCAGTCAAACGGTCTTCCATCATTTATGAAGAGGGCGTAATCATTTTGAGTGTTAAGTAACTGTAGAAGAGTAGATTGAGCGGGACAATATACAAATTACTCCCTTGAACTAACTAGACTTCGTGCGATTGTGTTCCTGTAGATTTTCTTTGCTATGATTTTCTCAAGGAGTTTGCAAGGCACGGAGGTCAGCGAGACGAGCCATTTATTATTAGGATTGATTTTATTGCCGCGCTTATGCACAAAACAGACAATGGCACATTTAAAAAGATTAGGCCCGGTTTTCTCTTCGAGAGACCGGCGGAAGATAATTGAAAGTGACACACATACATCACAGCCACACTTCTTATATACGATGGCCGGGATACCGTCTCTGCCGCGCAGATGCCGTTCGAAATTCTCCAATGAGGAGTCAATGTTATTCACCACCTAGCAATAGGCAGTCGTCCTTTTCACGGAATCGTAAATGTTAAATAACCAAACTCTCATCATAATGGCCAAGTCAAGACCACATCTACAGTTTTACCTGAATGAAATGAGCCAATGGTGCGCACAGTATAAGCTGACAATTAATATATCCAAGACAAAAGTTCTTCGATTTTCCCGAGGAGGTCGATACGCCAGTCTTGACCACATCATCAGGGTCAATAACCAAAATATTGAATTAGTAAGTCAATTTAGCTATCTCGGAGTAATCTTGACCCCTGGCCTATCTTTTACAAAGCACATAGAGAACAAACGTACAAAAGCAGTATCGGCCATGACGCTACTCGGAGATCTTACCCAAATTGACATTAAGACTGGAATGAACCTTTTTAAGATAAAAATAGCTCCGATTTGTGCGAAGCTTTGTGGAAGATCTTATCTTGGACAAATACGTTTTTAGCCCACTCGTCGTAGAGCAATATCGCGCATACAAAGAAAAGCGTAATTTGAGCTTTGCCATAGAGAATTTCACTGACGGTCCTGCATTCACGACAGACCGTTGGAAGCAGGGAATGCAAGTGAACAGACGGGTACTCTGCAGACTTACCTGGCATGGCTACCACCAATATATATGCCTAAAAGGGTATTGCTTCGAAATTGAAGATTGTGTATGTAAATATTGTGGCACATGTAATATTGACCGATACCACATACTGCAATGCAAGGAAATAAAAGCTGGTTCAATGCATGCAGTAGTGAAATTTGTTATTAGCCGATATGAATTTTAGGTAGCATCTACCAATTTCTGGTGAAATAAACCTGTATTCAAAATAACCAAACTGATATCCGCCGTTGGTTCTCTCCGGCACAGCCACAGTCGGCTGCGCCTGCCGCTCACTCCACTTCAAACAACCCGGATCTAGCAGACCAATCCACTCCGCAGCGTGTGCCTACTGGTTCAGACTTGGCCCGTCTTGTGTTGAGGGTGGCCCAGATAAAGGCGGGTGTCAAAATGTTATCCTGCATCCCACGGAGCTTGCGGAACAGTGTTTCGGTTAATCAGCTGGCAAAAACTGGTCAGTCATTTTGGGACCCGGGAATGTTGGGATAGGCTACTCACCTTTTCGACAACGGTGTTCAGCATCCCGGCGAAAAAGGAGAGAGGCTGCTGGAAAAACACCCCCAGCACCGACGCCGACTCCATCAGTATCGGAAATCGTCGTTACGCCGACCGATATTCGTAACGCCGTCAGGAGATTTCCTAACAGCTCTTCCGGTGGCCCCGACGGCCTCGCCATTTGAAAGATCTCATTGGTACCCACAAGGACGGCTGGAATCCTCTTCTGCAGGCCCTAGCGATTAACGGTCGTTTGCCTGAGTTCATACTTTCGACTTTTTACGGTGCGAATCTCATTGCCCTGCGCAAGAAGGACGGCGGAATTAAGCCGATTGCTGTCGGCTTTACATTACGGCGGCTGGTGAGAAAGATCCTGATCAAGAAATCCTGGCCAAGTATTTCAAAGCTCGTGGCTCCGATGCAGCTTGGCTGCGAGATTAAGGGTGGAACAGAAGCAGCGGTACACGTTACAAGGGGTTTCCTCGAGTCCCGCTGTGGCCAGGAGGGGGTTTTAGTTAAACTTGACTTTCAGAATGAATGCCGTGAGGTGGGTGCAGGCGCCCGGCTCGCAAAGAACCGAAAATGACGAAATACCAGGAACTAGCGTCGCAATTTATAGTTCAGCTGATTGCCAGTCATTGATGCAACTCAGGACCCCGAGCTAGCGAATATCTGTTGCAGCGCATATCGATCGAGGTTCAGCGCGGCAACGCTGCGGCCGTGGAAGGGTCTCTTCCGTCAGCCGCAGGGCTTCCGGAGATCCCGCAGAAACTGTTTTTATTCCCCATAATTGTATGCTTATGACAATAAAATTGGGTTTTCGTTGCTCTGGAATTTGTTGATGCCCTGTTGATTGCGATCTGCTGAGGGACCGGCTTGATGAGCGATTCACAGATGTAAGCCTGCTCCCGCCACCTCTCGGTGGGCTTCTAAAGCGAGCACATCCATGATTAATACTCTTATATGACGATGCATCTCTGTTACTAAGAAACTTAGTTTACTTTTCTCTACCATTTGGTTTCGCTCAAGCTACGTGTCATTTCTTGACACTAATGTGCAAACGGTCCAGTTCAGCCGTTGAACCTGACCGACTAGAGACTTGACGATCGTTACCAGATCGGTTTTATTAGTTGGCAGCTCCTCATCATCATCACAGTCACTGAGAGAAGGGGGACCACAGTTATGGCACTTCAAACTCTTCATAATGTCACCGCCTTAGCTTCGACATAGGTCAAATTGGTACACTTAGCGGGGTGGACCCAAAGAGAGCACTTAGTGTATTGGACGGACGATGCGGTTTTGCCTACTGTGCGAGTACACATTTCGGACATTTCGACGAAGTACGGGCCTTTTTAGCACTTTCATTATCTTCCGGCATCGTTCGCTTTAGAGTTTAAGTATCTCGCGCTCATACGTTCACTACGCACACTTGTTTTGTTTGTTGTGATATCTACTCACCGGACTGTTCGAGTGTTAACAACCCGGCTGCGTAACGATGGCTCAGGTTCCACATTTACCACAAGAGAGCCACTGCCCAAATTTTAATTCAGCTCGGACACAACAGAGACAGACGAGAGTAGAGGTGTGTGTGTGTGTGTGGAATCGAACTTCAGCTATTCTTGTTGGTGTTAATGTAGTTTTGGCAAATAGGTTGGATAACTAAACGTGCGATTTATGCGCGCAGAGTGGCAGCGGTTTTAATCGTACGTGGAGGGGGGGGGGTGCACCCCTGCGTTGTGGGGCAATTTTTACGCATGAGTGATGAGGCGTTAGAAGGGTCGGACTGCCTCAAGACGCAAACTTTCCGCACTACAAGCACGAGACGCAACCTCACAGATCACCCTAGACGACGGAAAAACAATAGCCTCTTTCATCCGTCTACTGTAATGTTGGTTGAATGAAAAGATTGTCGGACGATACATAAGCCATTAGACAATAAAGCATTTCAATGACAAATTACTATGATGGAGCGGCGTGCATCAATGTGCTGTGGCTTTTCATGAGGTAGATTGCTGCCATGTGTCGCGTTCAATTATTGCCTTTATTATTTTTGCCTTTTATTCTGTCACTTGTGCTTATGAAAGCGGCCTTACAGAATCGTAGGCTCAAAGTGATCGCTTTTTAGGACGTAATTATTTGATCCAGTAACCCTAGCGTAACTAAACGCCCAACGTGAAACGTTCCATTGCTACATCTTATTAGGGTGCTTAAGAAAATAGTTTACTTACCCAGTCCCTTAAGTAGTCAGGACAGATTTTGCAGGATGCGCACTCCTTGATGGAACCCTCGCGAACTGGATGGAAAGCCAACATGTTAGTAGTATCTTGCCTCCCCCCCCCTCCTGTCAACTGTTGTTGTATTGTTGCATTGTTGTGATGTATGCATACGCTTTTTTGTTATTATATAAAGTGAGGTAAGATATCAAAAGCGTCGAAGAAAGCGTGTTTCATATGTTTCCACTTGTCCTGCCGTACCCGGCTGCACGCACGAAGGAAAATGTGCGAAGTAAACAAAACTGTATGCACATTCAAATATGTGTGCACAAATTGGCTAGCTGCACGCTGTCATACGTTCACAATGGCATCCGTGAGTTGGGGCTATTCATATTTGCCTGTGCGTTGTCGATTTGTTTGTCTGGAAGTAGTTGTTTCTGTGTCTAGCCGCTTCTCAAACGTAAACTCATATCTATCTCAGATACTTAGATGCGCACTCTAGTTCGATTAATATTGTATTGAGGCTATGTGCGAACGTAGGCGGGGTGCAAAAGTTTTGTTGCTGTTATTCAGTGCTGCTACTTACATTTGTACGTATCAAAATGATCATTAGAATCTCGCAAATACAACGTTATGCAGCCGTGGTCATTATTCACAATGCAATGTTTCCATCTGGCCAGCACAAGAGTATTGTTTCGTGGTTGAGCATTTGCCTGTTTTACACAAGTAACACAAACATATTTTACTGTTAGTATTGTTTTCAGTATTACCTCTTTTTACCGAAATATTGTTATAATACTGTTCGTATTGGTTTAGTAGTACCTATTTCAACGGAAAAGTAAACCAATACCGCCAAACTCGATCCGGCTATCTAGGTTTGTTGAGAGTAAAAAACGGTTCTGGGTTTGAAGCTGGCGTAGAACGAGGACGTCAGATAAATGAACACGAACCATTCGCATACGATTCGTGTAAGTGCTCTCGAGGCGTACCTTATTGAACTGCCCGTAGTTTAAAATTGTAGAAAAATAACAGGAGACAGACAAGAAAAAACGCAACGAGCGACTGAGAAAAGCCAGATGTGGCGTTGATGAATAGGCCGACAGATAGAAAAGGGCCAAGTCGCACATGATGGCGGCTGAATACGTCGGGTTGTTTCTACGTATGAGCCGACAGCCATTTGCTCTGTCGCTCGGTGACGGACGAGGACTCAAAGATGAAGCTACAACCAACGGATGTACGTACTGAGAGCACCGGTTCGCAAACCGCGAAAATGCCCAAAAGCAACGCGCACATCATGAGCGCTGCACGGCGACACTGCACGGTACACGAAGCCACCATGTTTGTCGATGTGTTCGAACGCGGCACGTTATTGCACGAATTTCGGCCGACTCTGTCCCACGCTGACGGCAAAGCAGATACTTAAGCTGAGACAGTTTTACTTTCTCTCACTCACGAACAGATTAAGACAGCCTATGTAAGTGCTTACTTTCCAGTACTGATTTATAACTTTTCTGGTCATCAAAACGATGACGTAGCTTGCCTTAGTAACGCCTTCCTTCGTTGGTAGCCTGAGCAAGCAGCAGGTACAACTCGTGTTTATGTGCTCACCTACCCGCAGCAAAAAACAGAAACCGCAGTAGTCAAATTAAAATTGCCCGACGTTTATGAGGATTTTTATTCTTTTTGGCTGCAGTTTCAGCCGACGTCGTCACCCAACAGACTAGTCGTGACAAGAAAACATCCATAGCTCTACATTTATCATATATATATATATATATATATATATATATAACTATGTTGTTCCACATATTTACAATATTGGAACAAGTTCGCAGTAATTAGGTCTACTGCATTTACCATTATGTTGGCAAACATCGCAGCCTAAATAATTACCTTGAAAATCTTATTTTTTCGTTTTGAATTGATGTAAGAATCATTTTGCGCCGACTAATGTACCAATCACTGACGGGATCGAAAAAAGAAAACGTTTTTGTTTGCAGGATGAAGGGTGGGGGACGCTGGGATGCTGAAAAGGCCCGCGGCGCCGCATTGCTCTGTGAATTTCTGGCTACAAGCCAGGCAAACTTATCAGGCATAATTTTGATTTTTGCGATGCATTTAGGCACAAGTTTTAATTGGCTTTACGCACTTTACAGGAAGAAGAGATTTACAGGGAAAAAATATTTATTCGCACATCAAAAACAAAATCAATGATTTCTACGCTCAAAAGTGTTGATAGTGTCTTTCTTTTCTATTCTCAATATTTTTTGGACACCCTCAACAATGCCTTTATATCTGCGTACATATGAGCTATTCATGGGCAAGCAATATAAACATTTATATAAAAGATTACTCACATGTTTTTTATTCTCCTTGGAATTTGGCATGGATTTTATGCGACACAAGCTGACCGTTCCACCTCATGACAGCTCAAACGGCAAATGCTTGGCTGCGATTGCTGCTTCGGTGCATGCAAATCTTTAGCATCACTGTGTCAGATTCGTACGTGAATCGAAAAAAGATCGTTGTAGAGCCACTTGCTAGCGTGGAGATGTTTCAACTACTCGACATGCGCGTTCTCAGAAGGTCTTATCTACGTTGTTACATCCAGTAGCTTGGTACAGTTGCTTAGTTGTATCAATCAGGTGGTCATTGGATGATTGAACAGATGTAATTCGTGGAATCGTGTTGCCCTTTCTAAAAACTACCACTTGAGTTTTTTTTTATATTAATAACAATGCGGTTTGCTGCACACCAGGCGTTAAGAGCAGATCCTGCATCATCAAGTACCAACAGCCGCTTTTTGCGCAATGCTTTCTGCATCATTTATGAAGCAAAGAAGGCTAGTGGGCCAATACACGCGTCCTGGTGCAGCTCCGACCGGGTCCTCCAAGATCCACCAGCAGGTGACGTCCGAGGAAGTACGCCAAAAGCAGTTTAATGGCGTGCTTGTTAAAGTTGCTTGGTTCTGTCAGGTCGTCATTGAAGTGGTCATGGAATCGTGGTGCTCAGGTGCTTGATTTCAAATAGAAGTATCTGGACGAACTATGTCGAAGAGGCGTCGAAGATCTACAAATAGTGCTGCACAAAGCAGTTTCTTATTTAATTTAAAACGTGCGCTCTAACCTGTTCCACGATTATAGCAAAACACAAACAAGTCCTAGTTTAACAGCTCGCTCATATGGAAGCAGCTTGGTGGCCTTTATGCGGTTATGATGTATTGCCTATTTTAGAATAATTAATTATGCCTTTTATAATTTTTCATACATATTTATTTCATATCTTTATAGTCACTAATAAGTACCTTTTCTAGATGCATTAAATATATGTGTCGGCTATGTAAGATATGACGGGGTGGATAGCTTAAGATTGCAAGCCGTCATGACAAGTGGCCGGAACCCTTATCACTAAGAGAAATCAGCATTTAATTTTTCGTCATGTTTTATAAAGCTGAATGTCCTGCTGAGGTCTAGTTTTTTACGCTCTTACAACCACATTTTTAGACGCCCGTAATGGGCTAAGTTGCCTGTGGCACGATATCGTGTAAATACATCTAGCGTCATTGCGTTCTCGTACTGGAATTATATAGGCTTTCTCCAGCCGAGGTATGTAACAGCAAGGCAATGACAACCACGTCCAACAAATTCAACCAGCACGGCCAGGGCTCGAACTAGCGATGTTTTGCTAATCGTGGTTGCCATGGCAACGCCTCGTTTTGAACGGTGCGTTAGCCGCCTAAGCCACCGCCACTAGTTCTTCGAGGAAGTCCTCGTAGGGTCGATTTTGGGGAAGTATAAACCAAGTAGATCGCGAGGTCAGAGGTGGCTATGCCATTTTCGGCCGCTAATAGGAACGCCAGATTATATGCTTTGAGGGCTCTGCGGATGCTTATTTCTAATATTTTAATGCTACTGGTCATTTTGTTTGGGGTTTCCTCGGAAGATTATGACCCTTTGTCTGCATGTTGAACATTACGTCGCAGCGGCGTGGTGTCTATAATATCTAGGTTGCATACATAGCACTTATCACTGGCCGTGCAGTCCGCGTTTGAAGCAGCGAGATTGGGTTGGTTAGGCTGCGGCCACATATCTCTGACCGTTAAAACTTAGACACGGTGAATATTGTGGTACTGGTACCGGGCCCAACCAAGGTGTATATGTTTTAGTGGGTAAGACAGCAGCTTGAAAACTGCCACATATTTATATAAACGAGTATATACATCTGGAGTAATAATAAGGTAATGTTTTACTTGTTGGAGCCTTTGTGCTTCCTCTGGTGGCATTTTAGCGAAGGACGAAACTCGCCTGCCCAGGTTTTCTTTGGAAGTTCCAAAGTTCTGTTCATGGTAAGCGCTTTGAGAATGTCATTCGGCTCGACGGACTTATCTAAATCTTAGCTAGTCGCAGCCTTAGTCGGTGAGACTGCTTGGGCTGTCGCTTCCAGAGATGTTTAAGACACATTGCCTGATTTTACGACAAATGGGCAGGTAGAGTAAGCCTTCTTCCTTTTATTTTTGTCGTTAGCCTCGCATTTCCAGAGTCATTCCTGGGTATTCCACGAGAGCTTGCTTCAAAGCTTTCGTTGTGAGTGCTGGATGTTGCCGGGAGGGCCACTGCCGCTGCCTGGAGGGCCACTGCCGCTGTCTCTTGTTATAAGGAACCTGCAGATACTAGTCGCTGCTTCTCTTAGGATTTAAATAAAGAACTCGTTTTCGTTTTCTTCAACGTGCGGAATCATCTGTGCGTAGGGTACCCGTTTTGGCAGAGGAGTAATTTTAACTCCCTCAATTATCAGAATGTCCCAATTTTACAGAACAATAGACTTCCCTGCCTTGAGGAGCTGTAATGCTGCCCGGTGTCCAGGAAATTGCAGCGATAGCTGGCTGAGATAAGACGTTTGTTTTTGTCGGACCTTTGTGACAGCAGTGAGTGACTCTTCCTGGAGCTGGGGTACTTGCCTTAGTAAGGCCTGTGGCAGTATAGGTGCGCGCAGGCCATTTTTTGCAGGAGGTTTGCGTATCGTTTATCGGATAGCTCCTCTTTGAGGAGAAGGCCTTGCAGCTATGAATTGCTCTGGCAATGGGAGAGCGGAGCTCTGGGAGTTGGTCAGTTAATATCTAGACGGACTGTCCCTTTGTTCCAGCGAGAACGAAACCTACTACGAACGCTCTGCGGCATATTTCACGTATATTTAGGACCATAGTTCGTATTGCTTCGGAGATTTGCGTGCGGGTAGTCCGGTGTTTGCTGACTAGTTTTTGTATGTCAGCCACTAACATCAGTAATTTCGTCCACTTGGCTAGGCGGAGAGAACTTCCTTCGCCCAGGACTAGTAGGCACGCGAGTTTCCTTCCCTGCTTCAGGGACTCGTTCTAGGTGTCGCTTCATCTGGGGGTGTTGGTAAAGAGAGCTTCATCTGTCGGGCCCGAGTTATCCTCATCGGGTGTCGCCAGTATTATGGGCATTTTCGTCACCTATATATGTATGTATATATATATATATATATATATATATATATATATATATATATATATATATATATATATATATATACATACATATATATAAAGTCATTGTAACCTGGCTTCCTGTGGTGTCGGCGTTTTTTAGTCGTCTTTGACCCTTTGAGCTTTTATTTTGGTGCGGTGGGTATCTCGAACATTTGTGCCTCTGATGTGTGGTACCTGTGGTATGTCGCTTCGAAGGTTTGTGTCATTTTTAAGTTGATGACTCTCTGCGCTGGCTGCACTGCTGCACGTAACTGTATCGATGTTATGAGCGCGTTACCGAATTAATGCAGTTTGGTCCTGCTTGCTTGAGTGTGGTTCTTATTTGTGCAACAACTGTAGAAGCTGTGTCTTACCAAAGTTGTTGCAACGTGCGACGGTAGCTTGGCTATGTGCCCCAAGCATATAGTTTTGGTTATTCCCATGCTGCAGAGAGTGGTCGCTGCTTTTCTTAGGACCTGAATAACAAACTTGTTTTTCATTATTTTCAACGTGCGGCATCATCTGTGCGTAGAGTGCCGCGATATGTGTCCCATATACATAATTCAATATAGAAAATAAAATGGTCTTAAATTATATATATATATATATATATATATATTTAGGGTCATTCAGGGAGTATTGTACTTTGTTCGAGGTTTGAAAGAGCTCGGCAAGAAAATATTTTTTCCTATGGAGAAAGGACGCGAAAACGTTTGTTTAGGAGTGAGGATCAAATTTATAAAAGTCGTTATTCTGCCTTATTTTCTTCTACATAGTTGTACAAAATCTACGTTTGCGGGAGAACCAGTCAACGCATGAAGGAACCAATCATATAGGCGTGCTCGGAGAAAAATTCTGACGGATGACACTTCACTAGCTTTCGTAGCGAAAAGCGAATAGCCAGGTTGAGAAAAGTCATAAAAAGTCGATATGTTGTTATGTCTTACAAGAACTCTTTTTGTGTAAAAAATGATACAATTTTCCATTTCGACCAAAAATGTGTGCCCAAAAGACCAGTCTCATGCAATAGCAAATTTAAATCTCACCATTTTCGTATCAAAGTGATGGTGTTGCGTTACGTAGTTATCAAGTAACTAAGCTTTTTCGATAGCCATATCGAAAGCGAAGGCATACATACTTGCATAGGGTGTATGAGAAAGTTAGGTACATATTTTGAGGTTTGGTAGGACTCGGCAAGAGAATTATTTTACCTAGTGGAAGGACGGGGCGAAAACGTCTCAGCAAAATGTTACGATTCTGAACGTGAAAACTTGCACGTAAAACATAACAACTATGACTGTCGAAAAAGCTTAGTTACTTGACAACGTAACGCAGCACCATCATATTGGTACGAAAATGGTGGGCATTAAATTTGCTAGTGCGTAAGAGTGGTCTTTTGGATGTACGTATTTGGTCGTAATGGAAAAAAGTTTAAATTTTTCACGAAAAGGCGTTTCCGTAACATATCGACTTGATATGACTTTTTTTTAATCTGGTTATTCGCTTTTCGCTACGCAAGCTAGTGAAATGTCTTCCGTTGTGCAAAATTTTCCTCCGAACACGCCGGCATAATTGGTTTCTTCATGCGTTGACTGGTTCTCCCGCAAACGTAAATTCCGCACAACTATGTTGAAGAAAAAAGGCTAAAAAACTACTTTTATAAATTTCATCTTCACTTCTAAACAAAACGTTTCCGCGTCCTTCCTCCATACGAAAAAATTATTTTCTTGCCGAACTTTATCAAACCTCAAAAGAAGTACAATACTCCCTGAATGACCCTGTATATATATATATATATATATATATATATATATATATATATATATATATATATATATATATATATATATATATAAAGTGTGTTGCAAAAAATTAGCAACTCATGTTTTTTTGTGATAATTTCGGCTTGGTTTATTTGAATGGCTTGAAATTTTAAGCGCATGATGTACATGACGAAACATGAGTATAGTGTTGATTTCATTGCAATCTCAACATCGGTTCATACAAAAAATAAAAAAGTGTGAAAAAAGAGTGTTGCAAAATATTAGCAACAATAGCGCCTTACAGCGTATTCGATTCTTAGCAGGGCTGTATGACTCATTTGAAACTACATATTTTATTCTAGAAACGGGTTTTTCGTCCCTTCTTCTGAATCAAATCGTAAACTCGGTCTTTCATGGAGTTAATGAGCTGTTGTAAGTACGAAAGTGGAATATTAGTCCATGCTTGCTGGACAGCTTCTTTGAGGTCCGACAAATGATTATATTGTCGACCATTTGCGTAAATCTGCTTTACCAAATGTCCCCAAAGATTTTCAATAGGATTCAGGTCTGGACTTAATGCCGGCCAGTCAAAAAGTGGCACTCCTTGTTCTTGAAAAAAGGCTATAGTGCTAGCCGAGGTATGAAACGTGACGTTGTCTTGTTGAAAAACTGCGTCAGGTCCCCCAATTCTTCTGAAGTGGGCTTCTAACTGGGAACCGATAATGCGCTGGTACATGTCAGAATTGTTTCGGCCCACAATCTCGACTAGATCAGACTTTCCATTATATCCAAACGCGCCCCAATATTTCACAGAGCCACCACCGGTCACACGTTTCGAGAACCATTTAGGTTCCTTCCGTAAGTCGTGCCAATAGTACTGACAGCCGTCAGGGCCATCGAGATTAAATTTCTTTTCATCCGAGAAGACGATGTTTTTCCACTCGTTATCCCAAGTTTGGTATCTATGCGAAAATTCACGCCGTGCGACAATGTGCTTTGGTTGCCGTCGCGGCATAAGCTTCCTTTTCGCGTATCGCACGTTTTTGTCAGAACTTAACACTCGGTACACTGTGGATCGGTGCACTGGCACTTCCAAAGTAGTCCTGATCCTGGAAGAAGACATTTGGTCATGAGTAGCCAACTGTATGATCCTTCGCCGATCTCGAATAGCCAAACTGGCTTACGCCCACTGTTAGATCTGCGCCTTTGGTTCACTCCAGGGTGTAAGAACCTGCTGATGGTGCTTTTATGCCGTCCTAATCTGGTTGCTATAGCAGTTACTGTATGACCGAGCTCAGCATATGCCTCAATTCTTGTCTTTTCGTTATCCGAAATATCCTTTGTACGACCCATGGTTTAAACATAAGTTTAAACATAACATTCGTCGTTAGTTCGGAACAACGACTAAGCTGTAGAATATTTTGCAGCTATATAACAATTGATTTAGCTAGACAATATTCCTAACATTTGATCCCTGGGATCGAATATCAGCTGTAGTATCGACTATCCTTTACAAACAAGAGCTGTGTTGTTAGCATGTTATTGTTGCTAATATTTTGCAACACTGTTTTTTCACACTTTTTTATTTTTTGTATGAACCGATTTTGAGATTGCAATGAAATCAACACTATACTCATGTTTCGTCAAGTACATCATGCGCTTAAAATTTCAGGCCATTCAAATAAACCAAGCCGAAATTATCGCAAACAAACATGAGTTGCTAATTTTTTGCAACACACTTTATATATATATATATATATATATATATATATATATATATATATATATATATGTATATATATATAAAGTGTGTTGCAAAAAATTAGCAACTCATGTTTTTTTGCGATAATTTCGGCTTGGTTTATTTAATGGCTTGAAATTTTAAGCGCATGATGTACATGACGAAACATGAGTATAGTGTTGATTTCATTGCAATCTCAAAATCGGTTCATACAAAAAATAAAAAGTATGAAAAAACAGTGTTGCAAAATATTAGCAACAATAACATGCTAACAACACAGCTCTTGTTTGTAAAGGATAGTCGATACTACAGCTGATATTCGATCCCAGAGATCAAATGTCAGGAATATTGTCTAGCTAAATCAATCGTTATATAGCTGCAAAATATTCTACAGCTTAGTCGTTGTTCCGAACTAACGACGAATCTTATGTTTAAACCATGGGTCGTACAAAGGATCTTTCGGATAACGAAAAGACAAGAATTGAGGCATATGCTGAGCTCGGTCATACAGTAACTGCTATAGCAACTAGATTAGGACGGCATAAGAGCACCATCAGCAGGTTCTTACACCCTGGAGTGAACCAAAGGTGCATATCTAACAGTGGGCGTAAGCCAGTTTTGACTATTCGAGATCGGCGAAGGATCATACAGTTGGCTACTCATGACCAAATGTCTTCTTCCAGGATCAGGACTATTTTGGGAGTGCCAGTGCACCGATCCACAGTGTACTGAGTGTTAAGTTCTGACAAAAACGTGCGATACGCGAAAAGGAAGCTTATGCCGCGACTGCAACCGAAGCACATTGTCGCACGGCGTGAATTTTCGCATAGATACCAAACTTGGGATAACGAGTGGAAAAACATCGTCTTCTCGGATGAAAATAAATTTAATCTCGATGGCCCTGACGGCTGTCAGTACTATTGGCACGACTTACGGAAGGAACCTAAATGGTTTTCGAAAAGTGTGGCCGGTGGTGGCTCTGTGAAATATTGGGGCGCGTTTGGATATAATGGGAAGTTTGATCTAGTCGAGATTGTATGCCGAAACAATTCTGACATGTACCAGCGCATTGTCGGTTCCCAGTTAGAAGCCCACTTCAAAAAAATTGGGGGACCTGACGCAGTTTTTCAACAAGACAACGCCACGTTTCATACCTCGGCTAGCACTATAGCCTTTTTTCAAGAACAAGGAGTGCCACTTTTTGACTGGCCGGCATTAAGTCCAGACCTGAATCCTATTGAAAATCTTTGGGGACATTTGGTAAAGCAGATTTACGCAAATGGTCGACAATATAATAATTTGTCGGACCTCAAAGAAGCTGTCCAGCAAGCATGGACTAATATTCCACTTTCGTACTTACAACAGCTCATTAACTCCATGAAAGACCGAGTTTACGATTTGATTCAGAAGAAGGGACGAAAAACCCGTTTCTAGAATAAAATATGTAGTTTCAAATGAGTCATACAGCCCTGCTAAGACTCGAATACGCTGTAAGGCGCTATTGTTGCTAATATTTTGCAACACTGTTTTTTCACACTTTTTTATTTTTTGTATGAACCGATGTTGAGATTGCAATGAAATCAACACTATACTCATGTTTCGTCATGTACATCATGCGCTTAAAATTTCAAGCCATTCAAATAAACCAAGCCAAAATTATCACAAAAAAAAACATGAGTTGCTAATTTTTTGCAACACACTTTATATATACATACTTTTAATTTATTAAGAATACAAATAAAGCAACAATTGGCTCCTGAGAACGTGTGCACTAGGCATATTACTCTGTCTTGTATAGAGTGGGTTAGGACCACTTCAGCAGCGTGCCGCGTTGGACGTCGAGGTCGAAGCGCTGTCTCAAGAAAGCCACAGATCTCAGATTGTCTCCGGTTGCGAGGTTTAGCTGCTCGCCGACTATGTGGAAAAGTTTGCGAGTAAGGTTGCCTGGCAGCGCAAGATCTCGGAGGCTAGCGGTTAAAACTCATGTGTGTAACCTATTGAGGTGTATTTTGCGAGCTTTCTCGTCTCGGGTAGATTACCGGCGTGGCCTGCCGAGATCGCCCCGCCACCGAGCATTGAAGGTGCTAATGAGTCGGTGACAGTGGCGTCCCAGACAAGCATCCTGCTCCTACTGAAGGGAGTGAGAGTCATCTCATCCGGGCGCTTACCATCGTCGGCAGAGAGGCCCTGGGGCTCTAGGATGCAGGGAAATCCACTTGACCGAAGCGCTCGGCCGAAGGTGTCGTTAATATCGGCATCGTGGTTCGCCGTCCCGCACTCATAATGCACGATAACCTGTGATGGGCTAAATTGTCAACGGGGTGGCCATATTTACACTGATGGGGGAGACAAGGTTACAGCCGACACAAAAACCTACCCCAATTCGGGTTGTTTCGTCGTCCAGGAGGGTGCCCAGTAAATGCACTTGGAAGTGCATGCAATTGCCGAGTGTGCCGAGCACTGCCGAGTGTGCAAACGTATTGTAATTGATCTTTAAATCATCGCAATAGTTTCTATATATATATATATATATATATATATATATATATATATATATATATATATATATATATATATATATATATATATATAGAAAAGTAGTAGACGTGCTTCTATATATATATATATATAGAAGAGTAGTAGACGTGCGGTGACTAATCGTGACGAGGAATATGATGATTCGGCATCTGCCGCGGACGAGGCATCCAAATAGATTATAGCGACATTGGCCACAGTGTTTGTCACCGACAAAGCTGGCTTTCAACAAAACGTTCAAGGTTGCTGAATCAGCGTCAGCCTAAGCATCTGCTACGATGGAAATAGAATTGGCACAGGTAATCAATCAATTCGTCAATAAGATTCAGCTGAGCTTATAGATAAACGGGAAGCCTTTTGTTTTAAAAGTATCTTTCACGGGGAAGCTACTGCCTCTCTGTTGCAAGTTGGCCAAGTTATTTTCCTTAACTGAACCTGAATTCAAAGCTGTTTTTTTAAACGAGTGTTTTATTACTGCAGTTGAGGCAGAGGAGACAGTAAAGATTATCTCAGTCAGACTAAGTGTCATGATTTGGCCAGCTACTGGGCAAAATTAAGTAGTGTGGATCGCGGATTTATTGACAGGAACATCCTCGATGCTCTTTGAGACGCTGGAGTTATCTCAGCCAAAAGACAGGTGATCAAGCGAAGCAATGGCGATGTGCTATCTAGCATTCTCGCGTCCAGAGTGCTTCTTCAGCTAAATAAGATACCACCCGCTGAGGTTTCTCTCACTTTCCGCTCGTATAAGGTAGTGATGTCAGCTGGTACTCCACTATCTTGCTACCATTACCGAAGGTTTGGGCTTATGGTGGCAAAATGTCGCAGTAAACTTGTTTGTCGGCATTGTAGGCAGAAATGGCGTTTTGCCGTCAATTGTAAGAATTTAACGTCATTGTAAAGGACCGCACTCGCCCCTCTCATCGCCGTATCCACTGCGTCGTATCTAGTGCCTGCGAGATTGAGAAACGCAATGTATTGATGAACTCCAGATCATTTAAGTGACTGTGGAATCTCCAACGGCCGTATCAGTCAAGGTGACTAAGAAAACCCGTGCCACTGGAGGCAACGGGTTTTGCTACAGAATGTCCGCAAGATCACTCCAACTTGGTTTAAATTGCCCGCTGATCATATGCGGCGGTGGTGAGATCAGTAGCTGTCGACTCGGCGTCAGGCTCAGAACTACGGGTGAACTTACCCGGCGTTATGACTATTCCGAAGAACACTTCCGAACTGATTCCCAGGCTTGAAGCTACAGATCGTTAGCGCTCGACAAAGAAACGCAAGAAGTCTCCTATAAGGAAAGCTGGAAGCAGCGACAAGATCTTGACAACGGTAATGTCGCCTCTCAAGGATATCATAAAAATGTTTAGCCTTAAAGCTAGGCGGCACTGCCGTCACGAGATCGTAGACCTCTTAACACCGATGTTATGTGTTTTTTTGAAGCTATAGTAGCCAACAAATTGTATCTACATAAATTATGAACTTCAATTACCTTGCTACGCAGTACCCGGGGAATATCAGAAAGTGTTTGCTTGGGACGACATTCGCTTGGAGGTGGCTATGACTTTATCACTGTCTGCAGAATGATGATGATGACCGTCCTGAGGGGGTGGGGGACCAGAATTTTCGTAAAAACTACCTCCGCAACATAATCTTTTTGATTTGTTTGAACGGGAGACTGTAATGTCAATATATTGGCTACGTAACTACGTAACGCAGCACCATCACTTTGGTACGAAAATGGTGGGCATTAAATATGCTAGTGCGTGAGAGTGGTCTTTTGGACGTCCATATTTGGTCGCAATAAAAAACTTTTACGATTTTTCACAAAAAAGCTTTACAGAACATATCGACGTTTTGTGACTTTCCTTAATTTGGCTATTCGCTTTTCGCTACGCAAGCTAATGAAGTGTCTTATGTTGTGCAGAATTTTCCTCCTAACGTGCTTATATGATTGGTTCTTTCGTGCGTTGACTGGTTCTCCCGCAAACGCTGATTTCGCACAACTATGTAGGATAAAAAAAGACCTGTATAAACTTCACTTTCTCTCCTAAACAACACGTTTTAGCGTCCTCCCTCCATTGGGAAAATTATTTTCTTGTTAAGTTCTACCAAACCTCGAAATAAGTACATAACGATATGAATGACCCTATGTATACTACATATATACCCAATGCATGTATTGTTTATTAACCAGTATTTGGTTCATGCACTTAAGTGCCACAGTTTTTTCTGCTGCACCATTTTCATCAGCAATATCGTTCTTGTACATTGTTGGAGGTGATACAGATCACACGAGGTTCCGCATAGTTTGCATTCGCGCTCGGTCGATATGTCATACAAACCATGTCGTATACATATCTTTATATAAAAGCGATGTATTTCAAACCCGGTAACGAAGTAGCTGTTTTTATGGACCCTTCCAGTAGATTGTGATCGTCACTCTAGTTTCACTCAAAAACGCCAATTAACATCCGCAAACGTATACTTCAATTCAGCAAGATCATAAGTCGTTCTGAGGTCCTCCGCGATGGGTATTGTCGAAGCCAACCGATAGACAAGCCGGTTCCGGTTAGTGCGGTGGATTGCTAGCACTCTTTTCAGAGAACTGGCTTTGATCCTGTCGAGTATTTCCAGATTCGATCTCGATAGGTAGGATGACGCATGATTTTTAACCCGTAAGCAGCAAACGGCGCAATCTTTAAATTAAACACTACAAAAGCGACATCCAAGGACAACCGGTAAAGCTCTGGGATGTTATGAACCGACAGAATGTCCTCGTGAGCTCTTACCTCAATATGTTTAGTAAAATAGAATAGAATTGACTACTCTAAAATATATAAAATGATGAACAACATCTACTGATGTTGATCTCAAGCGTAATGCATCTTTTCCGGCAAGCCTGCTTTCGTGGCGAAAGTTCATTGCTTTAGTTTTTGATACATTTATGACTAGAGCGATAAAGTCAACTTTGCGGTGATGCAAGCTGATGATTGCTGCAGGTTAAATTGACTTCAAATATACTTAAACATGCAAATAATAAATGGTTGAATAAAAAGCTATTTAAATAACAAAGAAATTTTAAGTCCCCACTAGGTCTCAAGTAATTTCTGTGTATGCATGATTGAGTAGATGACCTGTCTTGATGATGACCCAATCATGGCACATCATGCGAATCATGAAACCTTTAAACGATTACTTTTGGGGTTTTCATATTTGCACTGCTAAAGTCGGTGCACGACTTAAGCAGTGCAAATATAAAACTAGTCATAGGTTTAATAACTATCACCTAGAGTGCAAGTCTTTCATTTGCTTTTATTTATACGGGTTTTTGACGGCTGCGTGTTTCTTGGCTGTTACAGAACTATTAATGTTCATTAGGCATTCTCGGCCAATCCCGCAGCGGTGGTCCTGGAAACTGTCCGCAGTGTCAGATTTGGCTTGGAAATCCGTTGTTCCACAGTCCGTTGATGGCAAGGCCTTAAAGCGTCGCAGCTCCCCCTACGCGTCAATGCATTGGCAAAGAAGATCTATAGGCGTAGAATATGTATGCATCGCGTCCACGCAGC
Organism: Dermanyssus gallinae; assembly: GCA_003439945.1. Classification (NCBI taxonomy): domain Eukaryota; kingdom Metazoa; phylum Arthropoda; class Arachnida; order Mesostigmata; family Dermanyssidae; genus Dermanyssus; species Dermanyssus gallinae. The sequence goes on along the minus strand of QVRM01002562.1, from coordinate 139,666 downwards.
GCGCGTCATTCTGATCATCAACAGGCACGAGGACGGAGATCTTTGATCGTCTCGATACAGTCCTGAATGCAAAACAACCACAATACAAAACGTACAAATGATGTACTCTCCAGGCTAACTTCGACTCTAAACAAACACTTACTCGGCTCAAGCGAAATCATGCACATCCTACGTAACGGCGAGTAAGCGTTCATTCATAAAGAGGTTCCATCCGGCATTGGTATTTGACATAAACATTATAGTATTCGCTTCATGTGCGTGCAAAGCTTTTTTGCATTCACGGTTGTTTGTAGTAGTAAATCGTTTATTTAATTTTATATAGATAAAATGTCGCTATTAGCTACATACGGTCATTTGAGTCTATGATGTCATACTATCTTAAATTTTATTATTGCATATATACTCTTACATACTAAGAGGTAAATATATATATACATATATATATATATATATATATATATATATATATGCCTGTAGCAGTGTACGATCATTGCGCTCTCGAGCGTTAGCTTAAGTTTGATTTCTTCAATGCCGTGTCTTGTAGACAAAGGTTTGTCGAAGCGTGCAATCGCAATGTATTTCCGATTATATTCTGCCTTACGACCGTTAAACTGCTGAATTTACTTTTACCTTGACTAAATTGTGCGATGCACATAAATACGTACCCCCGTAAACTACCCCCCCCCCCCCTGTATGTAACCAGAACGACAGACCACGGCTTATGTTCCATGTTCTATGCAGTCTTCTTTGCCGCCACTGTCGTTTATGTTTTATATTTATAGCATCTTCGTCGTATTGTAAGCTGTCTGCTTGTTCGTTTTGTTATCGTTTGTTTCAGTTCAGGTAATCTAAGGAAATAGTTTCCAAGCAACCACGGTCTGACGTTCTCGAGAGTGTGCGTGTGACCTCCCGGCAGTAAATCTTAGATCAATATTTCAGAGGGCCGAAGAGGAGTTTTTTTTGGTATTGCTTATACTCTATGGAACTTTCCACGCTATTTTTTCTGCTATTGCTACAGGGCCAATTGGTTTCATTGCTGCATTTCTTAAGGTAGCTTAAGAAAAAAATTAACTTACTTTTGTTTCGATGATTTGTCTGCAGGTATTGCACCCTTTGCACCACTTGTATCTATCTTCGCGATCTGATAAAACGCCAAAATGTTAGTTTTCTGCTCCTTAGCCTACAGTTACTAATTTATGACGTACACATATATTTTTTTACATAAATAAAGTAAGGTAAAATATAGAAAGCGCTAAACCTATTTTTTTTTTATGTAACTGTCTTCTACGACCGTTAAACCCATTTAAAATGAATATTTCCTCAATTAACTTTAAATTTCAGTAATTAATTGGTAGGCGAATTTTTACCAATGGTAACTGTAGTGTTCACCACCCCCATGGCTGGGCGGCGATCGTTACGAGTTCTCTCGCTCAAACAACACACGTCTTCTGCCTGGCTCGAACAAACGACTACTAACTCATTTATTCTCATGCCTCCTTATATACTCACAGATTGCCCGCGCATTTAGTGACTTCCCGCGTCTTCGCTAGTAGGGTGGCGGCATCTTCTAATTGGCGCCATGTATTTAGCTTGCTTCGGCATTGCCGCCAACCGACGCTGTCTATGCCCGCGCTGCTTAACGGACACTGCTATCCTACAGTAACAATTAAAGGAATTTTGCAGAATAGGCTATCGCCCGAGTTTGCCCACATTTGTGAATGTGTTTACATCCTGTAATTCCCAGCATTGCAAAACGGTGTTTATTAGGTTTTATGTTCTAGTGGTGCTAGGAGGCTTAGCCAAATACACATGTATTTAATGCATCCGGCAAACTTAAACAAATATATTGTTTAAGTTTGAATGCAAGATAACTCTACTATACATCTTAACAGACGAGAAAATCTGGCATTTATGTTTTTTGGTACTTTAAGCACTTTTGGTAGAATAGGCTTTGTTAGAAATAGCCCCAAAAAAAAACGGTTATTGCTATAATGTATCATTGTGCTATATATGCATATTCCATAACAGTGCAATATTCAATTCAATTCAAGTGCTCCTTTATTGATTGCAAAGGGTAGATAATGATATACATGGTTATTTACAAAACATCCTGTATTCACTATATACAATGCACAATATAAGAGGCATAAATAATCTTTACTATATCATAGGGCACAATAGTACAATTGCGTGATATATGTAATAGTACAGTTTATTATATTGTAACGAAGTTACTGTGTACGCATCATAGCGCAATTCAAATAAGTTCTAACCGACCACGTCCAACGGCTACAACGCCCGCGCCAGAATCTCAACGTACACAACGTTCACCGAATGATGCATGTCTCAACCGAACAAGACATGTCTCAACCAGCCAGCCGAGAACAGCCACAGCCTTTCGCGCCGAAACCCCAACGTCCTCCGCCGTCCAAACGATCATCGGCCGACACCGGGAGAGGGTCGACCTATGATCGGCAGTCCAAGTCAAACAGTCACTTAACCTGTATTCCTATACGAAACAAACACAAACTGCTGTACATTTCGACCGATTGGAGAGCGGGTTCTGACACCTTTTGGGGTGTCAGCACGCCGCGGTGCCTCGTGAACCAATAAATAGACTGAGCAGCATGGCTTAACCCCCATCCGTTGCTCGGCCGTGCTTTGTATTAGACCGTATGCTGCGTGTCGTCATTCATCGTTCCTGACTCCCTCGGGCTACAGTACCCGTCCGGATGAGTCTACATTCCCAAGCTGACTTAGCGTAACACAACAACGTTACAATATTATATCACTAGTTCATGGTATATCGCCATGCGCCACGAAAATATATTGTTGATTCGGTCAGATCGTGCAACTATGTTTGACGACATGGTTTGAGTACTGCGCAGATTGTTGTTGTGAATATTGAAAACAAAGGAAAGTCTATTCGACTGAGAGACTCGTGCGTACATTTTAAAATCTGCTCCCAAGTGTCGTTCTGATATAAATAGTAGATCGAGAATGCTACGCTCTACCTTACATCTCAATGCAGCACGTCGAAAGAATTTAGACTAAACTTTTTGAATTGCATCATTATGTTTCTTTAAATACGGCCGTCATACTTCATAGCTGTACAAGGCTACTAAAAAGCGGATATAGAACATTAAACATTCGATAATAAAACAACGAAGCAGTATCATATTGCATTTAAGACTAGCAGATTGAATAGTTTGCGTGATGTGAATGTTAAAATCTAGCTCCGGTGTTACCGTTACCCCAAGATCACGAATGCTGTTTTCGGTCCATCAAGTCATCCATCAGTCTGGGGTGAGGCTGCATTTAGTTGGAAGTTGATTTATTTTCTTTAAGATACTATATACCGACACAAATAAATGTCCATCTCTCCGAATGTTGTATCCGACACAATATATTTTCATCTCTCCGAATGTTGTCTCTGAACTATGTGTGCACAAATGATCTAGCTGCACGTCATACGTTCATAAGCATTCGTGAGTCAGCGCTATACAATTTGCTTGAACGTTGTCGGTTTGTTTGTTTGTCCACGGGTTGTGTCTTTTGTTGTTTGTCTGACCCGTTTCTCTAACGCGAACTCTCATAACTATCTTAGATGTGCACGCTAGTTCGATTCAGATTTTATTGCGGTTATCTGCGACTGCTCAAGTATAGGCGAGGTACGAACGTTTTGCGGCTATTTAGTTAGTTAGGTTAGTACTGAATGAAAACTTACATTTGAAGGTCTCCATAGCCATCTCCGTTTTGATACTTAATGTTATGCAGCCATTGGAGGCGTGGTACTCGCATAGCGTAGTAGAGCCGTACATGATATCCTCACTGAGAATGTTGTCTTGTGGTCGAGTATTCGCCTGTTTTACACAAGTGCAAATCTCATAATACTAGTATTGTTCTCTTTATTACCTATTTTAACAAAATAATGATATAATATTTGTAGTATCGCTTGTAGAATTAATCGTTTGTAGTATAGTAGATGAGAGTACAATACGGCTCAGTGTTTGTAAGTGGCGTCGGATCAATGGACACGAACCGATCGCATATAATTCGTGTGAGTGCTCTCTAAGCCTACTCTATTGTACTGCCCGTAGTAGTTGATATTGTAGAGAAGTAATGAGAGACAAACAAGGATAAAGGTAAAGAGCGACTGAGGCAAAGCAGACATTGCATAGATAAGTGGGTAGATAGACAGGAAAGGGCCAAGTAGGATATGATGGCAGCTGAATACGTCGGGTTGGTCTCTAGGTACGAGCCGACAGCCATTGGCTTTGTCGTTCGGTGACGGGCAAGGACTCAAGGATGAAGCCATAGCCAACGAATGTACGTACTGAGAGCACCGGTTCGGATAACGCGAAAACGCCCAAAAGCAACGCGCCCATCATGAGCGCTGCACGGCAACACTGCGTACACAAATGTGGGCCAACTCTGCCCCACGCTGACGACAAATGAGATGAGTTGAGAGACAGTTTCACGTTCTCGCGCTCATTAACAGACAAGCCAGCCCACTTGAACGCTTGCCTTCTAGAACCGCTTTGTTCCTCGTTTGGCCATTAAAACGCGTAACAAGGCACGCAGCAGCGGCACAGCTGGGAGCAATTCCGCCAAGTTCGAATCGGCTCATATGATGATGCAGCTCGCCAGACGCCTTCCTTCATCGGCAGCCCAAGCTAACAGCAGGCACAGCACTTGTTTAGTTGCCCGTTCATCCGCAGCAAAAACGGAAACCGTAGTAACACTACAATTGCCTGACGTTCATGAGAATTTTTACTATTCTTGGCAGCAGTTTCAGCGGACGTCGTCACCCGATAGACTACGTGACAAGATAACATCCATAGCTCTCTCTCTTTCTATATATATATATATATATATGTATATATATATATATATATATATATATATATATATTTATTAACTATATACGCTTTTACAACTGAATGTTGTTTCACATCGCGTTTCGGCCGTCGTCGCCCGGTCGAGACTCGAGGAAACCCATAGCTTCATATAGAACATATATTATTATATATTCTGTTTTTGTTAAATGTATTGACTACATACACTATTCCAACTATGTTATTCCACATAATTACAATATTGCAACGAGTACGCAGTAATCAGGCCTACTAATGTTATTATTGTGTTGGCAAAAATCTCAGCCCGAATTATTTTCTTATTTTTCTTTTTCAATTAATCCGGGAACCAACAGAGCAGACCAATTTAACAATCATTGACGGGATCATAGGCGTTTTTAAAAGACAGAACGTCTTTATTTACAGGTTGAAGCGTAGGGAATGCTGGAATGCTGAGAAAGTCTGCAACGGCGGATTGCTCTGTGATTATCTGGCTACACGCCAGACCTATCACGCATGATTTCGATTTGAGCGATGCATTGTGGCACGAACAATAATGGCTTCTACGATTATTATAACATACATATTTCTACTATTATATATTCGCAAACTAAGGACGACGTCAATAAGTTTTGCACTCACAAGCTCTGGTAATGCTCGTATTGCACACCTTTTGCAGAACCTTTTTAGGATTATTTCCATTCCATTGACCTCAATCACACAAAGTCTCTGTGTCTGCAAAACTATGGCGGGGCTTGAGTGTTTTCAATTCTCTCGATCGTCAGAACATCTAGATTCTACAGGAAAGTAGACTACCCTTCCATATGCTGCGGCAATGCATCCTGCAGTCCGAGGAATTGCAGTGGTAGTCGGTCAATAAGGCGTTCGTCTTTGTCGGACCTTTGTGACAGCAGTAAGGCTCTTGTTACAGCTAAAAGACTTGCCTTGTCAAGGCTTGTGGCAGTATCAAGCACAGGCCATTCTCTTTTACGGCGGTGGGAAAGGGGGTACCCTGGGAGTGAATCGGCATTTATCTCGACGGACTGTCCCTTTGTTCTAGCGGGGGTGAAACGCTCTTCAAGCGCCCTAAAGCATATTTCACGTATTAGACTCGTCCTGAGTGTCCGTAGCTTCATCTGGGAGTGTTTGTGAGTCGGGCTCGAGTCTTGATCCAAGTTTACGCTCGAATAGTCCCTTCCTTTAGCCAGCTAATGTGCGAGTATGCCTCACACTTGCTATTCAGTCGGCTGAAAGCCGTTTTGCAACGTTTAAATGTTCAGCGCGCTATGGCTTGCTTGAGTAATGCCCGGTTTCTCCTATACTCTTGCACTTCTTGATTGCGTTCGTCTGCGTCTCGATGTTTTAGTTTGAGAGCACGCCTCGCTTTGCAGCACTCTTTTCGTTTGTCTGCAATCTCCTGCGTCCACCAATATTTAGGCGGAACGTGTCCTCGCCTGGGGTGAGCGCTGTTGGTACACCTAGTCTTGCACACCTCTACAAGGAGTGCTTGTAGATCTTCTGCAGTTATGTGGGAACTGGATAGGGCTTTTATTTTCCTGTCGAGTTCTTCCTTGAACTCGTTTGTAAGTCTGAATCGCTTCTTAAGGGGAGGAACTGATCGAAAGTTTTGTATCCTCAGTCGAGTGCAGAAATGGTCGCTCAGGTTTTCTTCGTCCACTAGAACCTTCCAGCTTATAACTTTTGGCGCGAGGATGTCGTTACATAACGTGATATACACGTAAGACTCGCTGCCGTGGCGGTGGAAAGTAGCTTATTTTCCGTCGTTTAATACTTGAAGATCGAGTGATGCTGCCCATTCTAGTAGAGTTCTGCCCCTTTTATTGGCTCGAGGTGATCCCCAGACTTCTGACGCTGAGTTAAAATCCCCGGTTATTAGCACTCCGTTTCCGGTTTTCGTGTAGCGTATCGATTCTGCGAGGTCATCTAGAAAGCGCTCGAAATCCTCGTGCAAGCAGTTGGGGCTGATGTAGGCAGAATATATTCTGCCGACTTCTTTTACTTCGATCCAGCAAAACCCATTTCCGTGTCCTCTCTCAAGCACTTGCACATTATGTTTAGTTATGAGCGCTGCGTCTAGCATTGGGTCTTTGTCCCAAGGTTCTGATTCTTTGGTTTTCCTTCTGTTGGGTTCGCTAAGGGCCATAACGTCAGTATTTCTTCTCCATGCTATTTCTTCTATCATATTATGGGCCGGCCTGCTTCTATTGCAGTTGGCCTGAATTATGCTAATTTCGCTAATCATTTTTGTGCGGAGGAGTCGCGCTGGGTCGAACCTCTAGCCGCGCCCTTGGGCCCCTGTGTCCTCCATTCGTAGGGTCCCTTTAAGCCAGTGGCAACAGCTTGTTGTTCGGTCGTAGGCTCCTCGTTCTTCTTATTTGGCTCTGCATGCCCTGTCTTGTCCCTGCTAGCTTGCCTCACAGTTTGGCACTCCTGCATCTTAGTTTTAAGAAGTTGGAGATATTTGGGGCATGCTGTAGATCTAGCTCTGAGGCCCTCGTCGTTGCATACGTAGCATTTAGGAAATTCCGCCTTACAGTCACGGGCTAGGTTGTCCTCCGGCCCACAGCGGTAGCATTTCTGCTTATCTGCCTTCTTGTTTTTACATGCAAAGGCCGTGTGCCCGATTTCATGGCAGTTGTAGCACGTGGGAAGGGTTATCTATTCCTCGACTCTACAACTGGTTCCTCCGACGGTCACGATCTTCTTCAGTAGGATACTGCGGGCTTCAGTCCTTGGTAAGGTGACCAAGCACTGCCAACTGCCTCTGTTCTTAGTAGCCTTGGGAGCTTCCGTGCGAATCCTGGTAGACTCTTGGATCTTCAGTATCGTCCGAATGTCCTGTTCTATAGAAAGCGCCGTAAGTAACGGTTGATTCCGCGAAGCACAACAGTTGCTGTAAGGCCGCTGTACTGCCTAGTGTCGACCTCTCCGCCCGTCTTTTGTCTGAGGACGTCTGCAAACGTTGTGCTGCTGCCTGGGCTTTTTTCTTCAACTCTTAGGATGATGTCCCCTCCCTTATTAGTAATGACCGTCCCTATTTTTACCCCGCTATTCGCCGTGTTGACTAGTGGGCGCATTTTTTCAATCATGCCTTCTGACGAAGAGCCTGCGGCAGGTCTGATTCTAACAGAAATGTATTCCTTCTGCCCTGTCCGCGAAGTTGCCTCGACATCATGTTGGCGCGGCACACGTCCTTCTCGGGTGATGTCGATTTAACACCCTATCTTCCTATAGCATGCTTCGACTGCATTTCTTATGGTGGCTCCTCCCTATTGTGGAGAAATGTACAAAGCCATTGGGTTTTGAGAGCCAATGTTGTGTCCTTTTTCTAACGTCTTGTGAAGAGCTGCTAGGAAGCCAAGTGGCGTTTCCTCTAGGTCGACAGCGCCCACCACTAGTATGCTAGTCGATGTAGCAGACGCCTCAGCATCCTGCTCCTCCTCAGGTTCGGGTTCATCTGGGTTTTCTAGCTCGAGCTGGGCGCTATTTTTGAGGATTGCGACTCCTCCTGCCCGTAGAGAGGCCGCTTTTTTCGCCATCGGGAATTGCCCTGCAAGTTTCTTGAGCAGAGACTTGTCCTTTTCGGAGCCTTTCGTAATGAGCATTACTCTGATTTCACGTGAGGTAGTGATGTTATCCGTAGTGAGACCAGTGATCTTGTACATAGACAGCGGCCACTCCTCCTTGATAAGGTCTATTAGACCTTCAAGTGTTGCCGTTTCGGCCATCTGCTCCTCGAGGTGTTTCGTCTTGACCATCTCAATCTGCTCCTTTCTTAGCTTTCCCTGACAGGCTTTGCATCGTAGCTCTGCAGCGGGTGGGGTGCTCGATGAGGGCCATGCCTCTTTCTGGGCGGCAAGTCTCTGCAACTCTAAGGTGAGAGGCGCAGCTTTCCCCTTCCAGCTCTCAGCTACCTTTGTGAGGTCTTGCGTACGCGCGGCATTCTCGTCGGCTTGCTTCCGGAGAATTGCTTTCTCCTCCCCAGTTTCCTTTTTGTATTTATTTAGTTCCCATACCGCCTTATTTAGGCGTGTGATAGCGGCCTTAATATCCACCTGAGTGGTTTTATGCTTATCTGTTAGTGCCTTGAGGTGTTCTGTAACTGCCTCTAGGTCTTCTAGAGCTCTGTCCTACTTGTTTGGAGTGGGCTCCTTTTCTTCGGAAGACTTTCTCGCAGCCTTGGCCCTACTGGTCGTGCGGGCTCGGCTGCTTTCAGCCTCCTTCGGGTCTTCTGGCGTGGTTGCCATCAGTTTCTTTCGTTGTCCTCTTACGCTTGCCGCATCTCTGTAGTCATCGTCGCCCTCTGTATCGCGATCCGAGTCAGCATCCAGGTCTATGGCAGGTTCAGACTCTGCTATCTTGTCGGCCTTAATTTCGGCTGCCTCCGTCTGCTGTCCCCGTTCAGAAGAGTTTTCATCAGGGGACTCGCCTGGACCCCTAAACGGGTCTATTTATATGTGTATTTTTTCCTTCCCCTTTACTCTCTCTCTTTTCTTTTCTATTTATTTAGTTATTTTTTAGGTTTGTTTATTATTATAATTTTTTTGTTTGCTCTTTTTTCCTCTCTTTCTATTTTTTTTCAATTATATGATGTTGAGTTATATTATTTATAGCCTTACTCAAAATTCTAAGTTAAAAAAAAAAACAACGCTGGGGATTGAACTCAGACCGGTCTTGTTTAGACCGGTACTGTAGTCGCCGACGCAGGAGTTCGATCACTGTTCGCGGCGACTTGCCGTGGTTGTTATGTACAGTGCCAATAATTATGTAATGGCTTATATACACAGTTATTTATGTACACAGTAAGCCGCGCCTGTCTGTACTACCGATCGGCTAGAGTCACTGCTCGATCGATAGGCGACGTTCGAATTTCGAACGCCTCGAACACATACACTTCTCTTTTGGGAAAAAAAACAACAAAAGTCAAGTTTATCACAGTACCTTTGCAGTGATTACTAATCGCGTTGGGCTCCCTACCACTAAGCCCGTCGAGTGCAATTGGTCAGCCTGTTACAGGCTTCAGGTTCCTGCACTCTTCGACCAAGTTTTACGGAGCAAAGCCGAACGCGAGAGAAACAGAGAACTCTGTCAGCTGTTGGGTGCGGTCTATATATATATAAATATAAATATAAAAAATAAAAAAAAAAATATATATATATATATATAAATGCAAGCTATTTACTTGCTTTTATTTATTATGGGTTTTTGGCGGCTGTGTTTTAACTGTTCAATCGAACTATCGATGTTTATTGGGCATTCTTGACCGATCCAGCAGCGAAGGTCGGTGAAGGGTCATCAGCTGTTAAAATGTGTGGTTCGCAAATCCGGTATTCGGTAGTCTGTTGATGGCGAGACGAATAGCCTTGAAGCGTTGCATCGCGCCCCTGTCCGTAGATGCATAGGCTAAGAAAATCTATCGACGTAGAACATGTGTGCATCTCGTCCCGTCGTCACGCAACGCGCGTCATTCTGATCGTCAACAGTGCTCCGGGTGAAGCTCTTGTAGTTTTTTCAAACAGGCCTAAATGCAAGAAAGTCCCAATAAAAACACACAATTAATATAATTAATGCCATTAGTTCTGATAACAGTGCACACAGCCGCACTAACAACAGACGTCAAACTAAACTCACACCCTCACTGCGTGCGATCGTGGCCATTGCGGACGTACCATACACATCCGTTGAAAGACCGATGGATTCGTTAGCAATTTTAATGTATGGGTGCCGCACGAATTCGATTTATTATTATTATTGTTAAAGCGTATAGACCATTATATCGGAAGCCAGGACATCACCTTCTAGAGGGATGGAATCATGAACTTGCCTGAACGTTGGGCTAAGGTAGTTAAAGAAAATGAGCAATACAGTATTCAATAAAAGCTTTCCGTTTTAACGACATATGTTTTCAAAAATTAGTGAAAAATTCGAAATGTCTTATGGATCAAGCATATATATATTTATATATATATTACCTTAAAGATAAGAATTTACTCATGCAGAGCAACTATTATTGTCGGTTTAAGAAAACTACTATCGTCGATAGAATCCGCCTCATGTACGTGCAAAGCTCCTTTAAGTACTTTTCTGGATTTACTGTTATTTGCACTAATAAATCGTTTTTTTTTTTGTATATAGACAAATAATAAATTACATATGTTCGTTTAAGTATGTTGGTTGTGTTTCATGTTCTCTCTACTCTTCCTTGTCGTCACTGTCATTTATTTTTGATATTAATGGCGTCTTTCTCTCTGCTTTTTCGCTTTGTTATCGTTTGTTTCAGGTCAGGTAAATGTAAAAAAACTATTTCCAGGCAGCCATGGTCTTATACCGGAGTGTCCATATAATCTCCCGGCAGTATATCTTAGGTGATTGCTTTTGGGGTCTAAGGAAAAGCATCTTCTAGGTTTTGCCTACAGCTTAGAGAAGTTATCACAGTATCTGTTCCGCCCTTGTTTCAGGGCCAATGGGTTTCATTCATTGTAGCTCTTTTTAGAATGTCTCCCGTTTTGTCTAAAAAAGTTGCATTTTTATGTGATACCTTTTTAAACAATAGAATGCGCTATTTATACATCCTAACATGTTCGAAAAACCAGGGAAGTATTACGCACAACCTACTACCCAGGTCGCGCCGCCCGGGTAGCCTATATATATATATATTTAAAACCTTGACAGTATAAAATAGTTTTCTTACTTTATTTGTAAGGTATGATGGGCAGCTGTGGCAGTCCTTGCACTCCTTGATTGTGCCGTCGCGATCTGATGGAAAGCCACAGTGTTAGTGTTTTTGTTTTATGACGCATACATATATTTTTTTTAATGAAATACAGTGAGCGAAAATATAGAAGGCTCTATATAACTCTCTCGTCTCGTGTTTTATGTTCTCTAATTTATAAGAAATATATATATATATATATATATATATATAGGGTGGTATCGAAAATTTTAAGATCAATATTAAGAATTGTAGAGCTCGTTAAAGTAAGTATATTTCCAAAAAAACATGGTATCTATGTTTTTTTTTTATCTCAGTGGTTGCCCTCTAAGCAAATTTAGATAAATGTTGTTTGCATCTTTTTTGAAGATATCTGTATACAGTCCCTGAAAAAATATAGGGCCATCCATTTTTGCCACATTTCACGCGTTTATTGTAACCAATCGTGACTCTGCGCCCTCGGCGAGGGCAATTGCGGCGGCGGCCGACGTACAAACGAACGTGCGAAATGTGCAAAGCATCCTCAGGAACCCACATTGGCAAAATACACAAGAAAAAACAACGATTGACCGCTGAAAGCTCGTCTTGACTTCGCCCACAATAAAATGTCATGGACCACTGAGTGCCCACGATACGATGTGATTAAAAGTTTAACTTTCATGAACCGGATCGACTTAACTATTATTTGCACGATGTCCGCAAGGAAAAACGAAATTTGTCAAAACGTCACTCAGGTGACGGTTCAGTGGTGATCTGGGCTGCTGTCGGGTATTACTCAAAGTCATCGATTGTGTTTTTAGACGTTCGTGTTTATTCGACGCGCTACAAAGATTTACTAAAAGAGCAATCGGCGCATTTCAAGCTGATGGGAGGGCCAGACTTCGTTTTCACAAACGATAACGCTCCGATTCACACCGCCAGGCTGATCGGAAGCTGGTTCGACCACCGTCACATTGAAGTCTTTCGCTGGCCTGCACTCTCACCTGAGCTTAATATGATCCAGAATTTGTGAAGCTGGCTTGAACAATAAGTTTACACCGATAAAAAACAATGTTCGAGGCTTGGCACGAGCTCTTGCAAAACGTCATTTAAAATTTGCTTAACACTAACCAAACCGCACTTTTGAGGTTATCCGACTTAATGGGGAGTTCATTAAGTATAAAGTATAGTTCCTAAATGCCGTGAAATTAGCCTAATTGCCGTTAATCCGCTTAATTAATTTGTTAAAACAGGTATCTTGCTAGTGGCCTTATAATTTTTTCGCGGTGTAGCTGTGCCAAATGTGGAAATCTCGTGGTTCAAAGTAATCTGAGACCCCAAATGTCGATAGAAGTGTTCGTTGTTACTCTGTAAGCATGTATCACTGTAATCTTTGCACGATTGGTTATAATAAATGCGTGAAATGTGACAAAAATGGGTGGCCCTATATTTTTTTCAGGGACTGTATAGGGGTGTGACTGAAAGGTTTTTAAAGCGATGCATAGAATTGTAGAGCTTGTTAAAGCAAGTATTTTTTCAAATAGAACATGGTCTCTAAGACGTCTTGTTTCGGAGTGAGGGTGAAATTACTAAAATTTGTGACAATAGTGTTTTTGTCCGACATAGGAGCACAAAATGTGCTGTTGCGAGACAGCCAGTCCTCCTAGACAGAAACTAAGCACACGCTCGTGTTCGTGATAAAATTCTGCTCCACCTGAAGAATATGCAAGGCCGGTCAGAAGACGTGACACGGTCGCTTAGAAAAGAATTCGCCAAAAATGAAGTTCTTTATTAACGTTCACGCCAAATACTTCAAAATCATAACCCTACAACCACTCACAGCGCTAAACACGGACATACTCAGCCAATGGGCAATTCAACGGCGATCATTTTGGTACCAAATTTATGTCAATGCGAGCTGTGGTTGCGGAGTAATTACGAGTTTTCGGAGGGCATGTCGAGATTGAGTGCATGCATAAATTACCTGCACAGATAAACCACTCGTCAGAGCTCTAGTAAAAAGACACACCACTATTTATTTTCTTACAGTTCCGACTTGAACGTGTCTCTGCCAGCCTCTATACACTTTTGGTAGCGCCTGCAGAGATTTTGATGGACTTTTTAGAATATGCCAGGCGTTGCCTTTTTATATATATATATATATATATATATCTATGTATATATATATATATATATATGTGTTTGTGGTGTGTGCGTGAACGAGTATGGACGTGTTTTGATCGGGCTCCCGAATAAGTGCTCTGAAAACGAAGTTTTTGGATAATTTAGGGCTAGCTAGTGTGCAAAAATAGTGGCGGCGTGGTCTAGGAGATTAGTGCGCTAGTCATGGTTGTCATCTACCGGTCCCCGGTTCGATCCCTGTTGTTGATGGAATTTTCTTTGAGCAATCCTCATTGAGATTAGATGAATAACCATACCGCTGAGGGTCAGCGGCCATGCTGCCACAAGGACTGTTAGGGAAACCCTAGATATCTTAACATGTCCGGCTCTCGGTGCTTTGAAAATATACCTCAGGTTGAGTTCCAAGCCCGTAGGGGACGGAGGATAGTCTAGAATTAAAAACAACCTCCCTAAAAAATGTTTATATTCTAGTGTGCAAAAAGCGCCCTATTCGTTCAGGAATACACAGAGACACTACGTGACAAAGTAAGTTAAAAAACTCAGTGAACTACGTAGGTTGTTTTTCAGTGTAACCTAGTGTTTACTCAACCCTGAACACTACGTGGATAAACAGCTGCCTAACCCGTGGGCGCGGCCATCTTGGTTTGGATGCATAGCAGAGTTCACGGTACGTAGACACAACACAGACGCGCGAAATTTGAATATCTGCCGGCGACGAACCAGTTATCGAAGTAGAGTCGGGGAAAAGATAAAGGAGTAATCCGCAGAAATCAACTAGCGGAGATCGAAATAAAGGAAAATACGGTAACTCACGGCAACAACAACTCTTCATGCATCCACTGCTTTCTCGAGGAGTTAATTTTGGCCTGAGGGTTAAGTGCGGCCCGTGGGCTGACTGCGGCCCGGTGGCCTTCCCCGGGTAGCAGAAATGGATCCCTTCAAGAAAGGCGGTGCCGTTCAGAGGTCTCCGGTTATGGCGACGGGGAGAGAGACGAGTTCTCCGGTGGAGACGGCGGACGACAACATGCCGGGTAATGTTCGTTCGGAGGCAGCGGTTTGTGTGGACTCGGCCAGAAAGGAGGAAGCTTTAGAGGTAACTTCCCAGGCAAGTTGCTCCAGAGCAGAAGATAAGAGGCAGGCGGAGGGATCACCCGAATTTTTGCCAGGAATGGAATCGATGCCTCCCCACCTGGCTAAACTGGTCAGGATGAAGACCTTGAAGAAGAAAAATAAAAGCTATGGTGTCAAGGCTGATGACCCTCCAGCGAACTATGCAGAGTCATTTGAGAAGGTAAACGAGAGCGCCGAATCGCTGAAGGAATTAAAAGAGAAACACGGCACTACGCATACTGATATTAAGAATGCCATTACAAGATTAGAGCTAGTAATCTGGTGGCTTAGCGAGCAAGACGTTAAAAGGAATATCTGCGAAAATGAGCTGCGTAAGAATAATGAGGAAATACTTGAGCAGAATACTGTGCTCAGTACACAGATACGAGAGTTTACAATTCAGCTAAACGAGAAAGAAGCAAATAGCAAGAAGCTGGATATTTCGAAGGAAACTGTTAAAGTAGGCACAGAAACGATAAGCCTTTCTGGTGTAGAAGGTACTGTACTCTGCTCTAGATGCAACAAGCAAGTAGAAAATGAGCGAGTCCAACAGCTCAGACATGTGAGCTAGCCCAACAAGTTGAGGATGCTCTGGACAAAGCGCAAACAATGGACGACCTTGCAAGCTTAGTGAATAAGAAGTGGCCTAAAGCCGTTTTCAAGAACTCAGCCTTCGCGCGGAAAAGCTTTTTCAGAGCAAGCCACTCACGCGCCATGCTGGTGACTCAGGGATCTGAAAAGGATAAGGTTCTTCTTGAGAAACTCAAAGAGTACCCGTCTGCTGCGTCACTCATAAATCTTCCTGTTGGTGGAGTCGCGGTCTTACGAAGCAGCGAAGCGCTGGAGATAGTCGATGGCGCATGCGAGCAAGCACAGACACAGGTGAGCCAACAAACAACCATGAGAAAGCTTGTGGTCGGTATGGTTGGAGCCGAAGAGACACCTGCCGGTTTTTTGAACATTCTTTCGAAGATTATAGAGAACAGCAAGACCCCCCTGGAAACAGAGCCCCCTGTCCTGCATATATCTGAGGAATGGGACGGGTTATCAATCAGACGTTGAAGCTTGTTGCAGGAAAAATTCGTGTTACATCGAATTAGCGGAGATAATAGGCATGAGGACCCGCAGTTCTTCTCGCGGGCGTAGCTCCTCCCGCGCGAGAAGTGAGTCTGTACCGTCCGCTGGTCACAGCACCGTCAGGATCAAAGTGAAAGAAGGATCAACCATTGAGGAGACCCTCAATGAAATCAGAGACTATGTTAAGCCGGATGAAGCCGGTGTGAAACTCAATCAGGTTACCAAGACAAGAGACGGAGATCTAATAATAAAGGTCAATGAAACCAAGACAGGAGGAGGAATTACGTTTGCAGGCATAATTCGCAAGGGCACGGATGTGGAAGTGGATGTACGCAAGACGACGGGACCCCTAATTACGGTGCTTCTCCGTGACGTAGACGCTTTTCTGAATGCCGCCAAGATAGAGGCAGAGTTGCGCACGAAATTAAAGCTCTCCGCGGCTACGGTTCTCCGCACTGAAGATCCTCGAATGACCAAGAGACGGGGATGGCAGTGCCTTGTTACGCTACCGCCGACCGAAGGCAGTAGACTTCTGTCCTATAACCGGTTACCCCTAGGCAATTCAAATTGCAAGCCAGAGGAGTGGGTCTCATTACCCACTAGCTTTAACTGCCAGAAGGTAGGACACTTTGCCAGAGAGTGTACTAATGATAAGGAGCCACAGCGACGCTGCAACAAGTGCGGTGAACTCGGCCACACATTTAAAGACTGTGAAAAGGACTGCCCCCACTGCTATGTCTGTGACGTGGATGGCCATACTGCCAGTTCCATGTCCTGCCCGGCCTTCAAGAAGGCGGTCCTGGATCGTAAACAAGTTGCTCGGGAAAAATCGGCACGGGACAGAATTCAGGCTGAAAAGGAAGAGGCCATGGCCCGCAGGAAACATCAACGCAAAAAAAAGAAGCTAGAAAAGATAGACGCGGAGGAGTTCATCACTCCGGGTTCCAGCCACACCGCCAGAGGCTTGATTGCGGCAACTAGTTCAAACTAGGCTATTCATGGATAGATGTGGCAGGCATAGGCAGGATATACTCTTGCTACATATGCCCAAATATTGAACTAGAGGCCTTTGAGGATTTTCTAGACGAGCTAGCAATATCAATTGGCGAAGCTCCTACACCGGATAGGGTGCTCTTAGCAGGAGCCTCCAATGCAGCGTCAGAGGTGTGGGGCTCCTCCCGTGCAGATAGAAGAGGTTTACTGCTGATGGACTGGATGGCGTCTAAAAACATGATTGTCTTAAATGATGGAGCTGATCCGACGTTTCATAGAGCAGGACAGGAGTCAAGCGTAGACTTGACGATCTGCAGTGAGATGATGGCTGTATTGGTCACCGGAGAGTACTTACTGAGGAGGAGAATCTGAGTGATCATCACTGCATCGAGTATACAATTACAAGGAACACCAGACAAATACCTCCCGTGCCTCGGCAGCGGTTCGCTATCAAGAATAGTAGGGTTATTAAAGACGCAATACGAAATATCTTCGAGATAGACGGGCTCCCAAGGAATGCAATAGAGTTAGAGAAGGCTTTGAGAAATTCTTGCCTGAAGGCCTGCAGGTCAAGAACACATCCTAAAAGAAGAAAGCCGGTGCTGGGGAAACGCTGGTGGAACAAAGACATTGAGAAAACCCGAAAAGAGTGTTTAAGAGCAAGGAGGGCCATAAAGAGAGCTAGAGGGAATGCGGATATACTAGAGAGGACAAGTCTACTGATGAGATTGTTTCCCCAGCACGCAGACTTTCTTAGAGGAGTTTACGAGAATAACCAATTAGAGGAAAAATCAGAAATGTATGCATCTGAGGTTTCTGTTGTAGAAGTACTACAAGTAGCTGAGAGAATCAAACAAGGTAAAGCGCCAGGGCCTGACGGCATTCCTCCAACGGCTGTGAAAGCTCTGTTCGAGGAGTTCCCTGAGGTTGTAGCAAAGGTGACGACTAAGCTTATAAAAGAAGGAAAAATCCCAAAAGCATGGAAAACAGCGGAGGTAGTCCTTGTGCCTAAAGGAAATGGCGGTTATAGGCCTATTTGCTTGACTAGTTCGTTAGCAAAGGGCGTAGAGGCTATTGTAGCAGAGAGGCTTCGAGTCTTCGCCGAAGAAAACGGCCTGCTGTCCGATGCACAATACGGATTTCGAAGAAACAGGTCGGTTTTAACGGCTATTAACAAAGTAGTAACCAAGGCAGAATCGCTGCACAGCTCCACGCCTAACACCCGCAAGTTATACCTTGCAGTGCTGCTGGACGTGAAAAATGCTTTTAACAGTCTGCCTTGGAAGGTTATTTTGGATACACTAGTTAAGGGGAAGGTTCCACAATATCTGGTAAGGCTAACCTCGGACTAAAGATCGTGTCATCACTTGTGAGGGCAAGGAGATGCCTATGACGGCGGGTGTCCCACAGGGTTCCATCCTCGGGACCCTACTGTGGAACATAGCGTACGACGATGTACTCCGACTACGTAACCTCCCTGTCGGAGTTGAGCTTTTGGCATACGCAGACGACTTGGCTGTGACGGTGCAGGCTAAGACGACTACGGAGGTAGAATTATATGCCAACAAAGTCCTAAAACTTGTAGAGGAATGGATGAAGGAGGCTGGGTTGGCTCTCGCTTCGGAGAAGAGTCAAGGTATTCTGCTGATAGGAAAGAAGCAAGTGCGACCTATCAACCTTGTCCTAAATGAGGTCCAGATAAGGATGGTCAGTATAGCCAGGTATTTGGGCATATATCTGGACGGGGGAATGAGGGGTATGCACCATGCTAGAAACGCTGTGAAGAAAGCGAAGAAGGTGGCCAACACAATAACCAAGATCCTTCCTAACATTCATGGGCCAAGTAAAACAGGACGCAGGAGACTTATTATGTCGGCCGTCGAATCTATAGCGTTGTTTGGAGCACCGGTGTGGTTCACAGCTGCTAAAAAGTCGCAAGGGCTTATCTGTCAATAATAGGAAAGGCCTCCTCGGACATATGCATACTCTGTGACCTAGGTGTCGTAGATGACGCTGCCCATACTCTGTTGGTCTGTCCGGTCTTTGCGCAAGTCAGAATAGAGACTAAATTAAAAGTTCTGGACCGACTGAAGTTGGGCGGAAAGCTGAATTGTACGAACCCTCTGGACCTGCCTACTCAGGGAACTGCCCGGTTTGTGCGATTCATTTGTGAAAGCACCTCTAACTGGCATATAGGAGCTGCAGTGGCACGAGAGGTACTGGTTAGAAAGGGGAACCTGGAGCGCCTCAGGAGAGACAGATTTGCAACAGAACGGACAGAATACGCCCGTGCCTCTAGAGGAATCGTTTCGCAGGTAGAGGAACGCAGTATTATGGCTATAGGGCCAAGCCTTGAGAGGTCTTCGGCCAATTGATTCGAAGAACACTCACCACTCGTCCTGTCGGTTCGTAGTACTAATAAAAGGAGAGCCGGGCTGACAGAGAGTGAAGCTTAAGGTGGGAGGTGCGTTTAGTGGGCATAGGGTCTGAAGCTCCATCTACTTGCCCTATGCGTTAGAGCCTAACGCATTTAAATCCTCCTCCTCCTCCAAAAAAAAAGATATATATAGAAATATATATATATATATATATACAGGGTGTTCCTATTTGTGTGTCCAAAACGCTAGGGTATGGTCAAACTTGGTGAGAAAATCATTTTTGCCAATGGGTGGAAGCCGGGAAAACGTTTTGTTTAGGAGTGAGGATGAAATTTATAAAAGCAGTTATTCTGCCTTTTTTCTCCTACATAGTTGTGAAAAATCTACGTTTGCGGGAGAACCAGTCAACGCACAAAGGAACCGATCATACCGGCGTGTTTGGCGGAAAATTCTGCACAATAAAATATACATTACTAGCTTGCGTAGCAAAAAGCGAACAGCCAGATTAAGGAAAGTCATAAAAAGTCGAAATGTTACGTTAACGCTTTTTTGTGCAACATCGTATTTTTTTCCATTACGACCGAAAATGCACGTCCAAAAGACTACCCTCAGGCAATAGCAGATTTAATGCCCACTACATTCGTACCAAAGTGATGGTGCTGCGTTACGTATTTGCCAAGTGACTAAGCTTTTTCGACAGTCATAGTTTTTATGTTTTACGTGCAAGTTTTCACGTTCAGAACCGTAAAAATTTGCCAAGACGTTTCCGCCCCCTCCTTCCACTAGGAAAATTTATTCTCTTGTTAAGTTCTACCAAACCTCAAAATATGTACCTAACTTTCTCATACACCCTATGCAAGTATGCATGCCTTCGCTTTCGATATGACTGTCGAAAAAGCTTAGTTACTTGGCAACTACGTAACGCAGCACCATCACTTTGGTACGAATGTAGTGGGCATTAAATTTGCTATTGCCTGAGAGTAGTCTTTTGGACGTGCATTTTCGGTCGTAATGGAAAAAAATACGATGTTGCACAAAAAAGCGTTAACGTAACATTTCGACTTTTTATGACTTTCCTTAATCTGGCTATTCGCTTTTTGCTACGCAAGATAGTAATGTATACTTTATTGTGCAGAATTTTCCGCCAAACACGCCGGTATGATCGGTTCCTTTGTGGTTCTCCCGCAAACGTAGATTTTGCACAACTATGTAGGAGAAAAAAGGCAGAATAACTGCTTTTATAAATTTCATCCTCACTCCTAAACAAAACGTTTTCCCGGCTTCCACCCATTGGCAAAAATGATTTTCTCACCGAGTTTGACCATACCCTAGCGTTTTGGACACACAAATAGGAACACCCTGTATATATATATATATATATATATATACAGGTAGTTCAACAAGTTCTTAAAATGAGCTTTTCAAAATTCGAATTTTGGCGCGCTTTCACCGCTATTGGAAACGGCAACTTTTCGAATGCTAGCAGTCAAAATATTATGATGATTGGCCGTTGCGATTTCGTTTGATCGCTTTTCCCGTGCAACGTATCGGCGTGATTTTGAAAAATGGAGAAAAAAGAGTTTCGAGTGGTTATCAAGCATTTTTCATTCAAAGGTTGGAATGTGACCCAAGTGAAAACTGAGTTAGACGAGGTGTACGGTGACTCTGCGCCATGTTTTGCCACTGTTTCCAACTGGATTAATGAGTTAAAAAGAGGTCGCAGGAGCACCGAGGATGAACTACGTTCAGGACGCCCAAAAACGGCAACTTATGAGGAAAACGTGGAAAAAGTGCGGAAAATCGTTGCCGCAGATAAGCGAGTGAACATTAGGGAGATAGCGGAGGCCTTGGGGATCAGTTTGGGTAGTGTGCAGTTCATCCTGCACGAAAACTTGAAGATGAAAAAGCTCAGACCAAAATGGGTGCCGCATTTGCTCACTCAAGGCCAAAAAGATGCGCGTGTTTCCGCTTCACAGCGAAATTTGGCCAAGATGTCGAAAAATCCGTCGGATTTTTGGCGCAGATTCGTGACCGTCGATGAAAGCTGGGTCCATCACTACACTCCCGAGACCCAAGAAGCATCTCGTCAATGGTGTGCACCTGGTGAAGGACCTCCGAAGAGGGTGCGGACAACGGCATCGGCCGGAAAGATTCTTCTCGAAGAATTCTGGTCGACTACCTTGAGAGCGGTAAAACGATCACGGGAGAATATTATGCAAGACTGTTGGACTGCCTGAAGCAAGAACTCATCGTGAAACGGCCCGCTTTGCAGAAGAAGGTTGTCCTGTTTCACCAGGACAATGCTCCCGCACACAAGTTGCGGCAAGCAACGGCAAAACTGGCCCAACTGAGGTTCGAACTTATTGAACAACTTTCCTATTCTCCAGACCTGGCCCCCTCTGAATATTTCCTCTTCGGACATTTGAAGAATAGTCTCGGTGGAAAGCATTTCTCCAGCAATGAAGAGGTTAAGGCTGCTGTCAATGCCTATTTTCAGTCTAAAGACGCGGAATTCTACTCAAGAGGTATAAATGCTCTGAAATCTCGGTGGGAAAAGTGTATTGAGCTTCTCGGGGAGTATATCGAATAAGAAAAAATTAAAAACAAGATTTGGAAAATTCTTGGTTTTCATTTTAAGAACTTGTTGAACTACCTGTATATATATATATATATAATTAAATATATTTAAATATATCTATATATAATATATATATATTATATATAGATATATTTAAATATATTTAATTATATATATATATATATATATATATATATATATATATACAGGTAGTTCAACAAGTTCTTAAAATGAAAACCAAGAATTTTCCAAATCTTGTTTTTAATTTTTTCTTATTCGATATACTCCCCGAGAATATATATATATATATATATATATATTTTTTTTTTTTTTTTTTTTTTATAACATATTTATTAAAATGACATTTAAGTGTTACAGCGAGATGTTATTAACTATCAACACTAGGGCTTGTGGGGAGCGCTACCAGTCGAGCTTATCCTCGAGGCAGCCCCTCATTGTGCCCATTATTGCTGCCGCATTGCCGCGTTGAACTGCCAGCGATAGTCGCTGAAGTAGAAACTCAAGTGCTCTTTTTTCCCCTGTCGCCAGTTTAATTTGTTTGCCAATCTTCTGTAAAAGCGACCATGCCCCAGGGCCGGGCCCCCCGAGTGTCTCGAATACTAGCGGCACGAAAATGAACTCGTTGGCGAGCTGGGCATATTTGTTGGTCTTTAGACGCTCAGCCTTGCGTGCTGCGGAGCCAGCGGAAGATGCACTGGCCTCCAGGTTCGACGGGGCGAGCGTGTCGGTGATAGTCGCATCCCAAACAAGCGCCTTTCCCCTTTCAAAGGGGATAAGGGTGAGACCGTCTGGTCTCTTTCCATCGGTTCTCAGGAGGCCGGCGGGCTCTCGGATGCACGGTATTAGGGCGGATCTGAAGGCTCTGGCTGTAATCTCATTAACCTCGCTATGACGGCTTTGGCGTCCTTCGCTTCTACTGCAGGACAACCCGTGAGTCCCCCAGATGTCTACCTGTGTTCCACACGGACACCGGTGTTCCTCGGTTAGCCTTGTCCCCAACCTCAAACCAATGCACAGACGAAAGCTTTCGTGATCTAGTAAAGTGCCTAGGTTTGAGGAGGGGATGGCTTGGAGCCATTTGCTAGCTCCTTTCTGGACGACCGCACGTAGTCGGGCTTTGTCTGCCGTGGTTAGTGCGTCAGAGAGCAAGCGCTGGTACTTCATGGAGACGATGAGGTCGTCATAGGACCTCTGCAGGTGTTTGTTTGTCTCCGGGAGTAGGCCTGCGAGGTTCTTGAACTTCGTATCCGCAACTTCTTTGGTGTCCTGGAAAGCCTGCAGGGCCATGGGTGGGCTGATGTGCCGAACAGTGCTCTCTGAGGCGTGTAATGATGAAGCGTGGCAGCTCGCTGCTAGGTCTGCTGTAGAACGAATCCCCAGGCCTCCGAATCTAAGGGGGAGAGTAGCTTGAGCCCAGTTGTTGTCGGCCAGAGTAAGATTTAGAAGGTCACTAAGGCTGATCCTTAGGCTTTCGTCCAGGTCCCGAAGAAGATCTTGGTTTGGTCCGACGTCCGTGCTGCGGAGGATATGGACGATTCTTGCTGAGCCCAGGGACGATTTCAATAGGTGATACGCGCTGTGGGGACTGAGCAGGTTTAGCCGGGTTAGGCGGGAGCGGAGGCTCTCTATTTTACCTGCGAGTTCCGGACGAATGGCGGCAGACCCCACTGGGGACCCCAGGAGCGTCATGTCTGCTGCCTCGACGAGTTTGCACCCGGGAAGAAGGGCCTCCAAGGCGGATAGGTTGGGGTGACCTTTGTAGATAAGCTCGCACTTCTCGGAGTTGAGCTCAAGTCCGCTCTTCAGTCCGAAGTCAGCAACTCTCTTGATGTCTGCTAGTACTACAGGTGCTTCTCCTCCAATAGTGCCGTCGTCTAGGTACCAGAGGTTTAAGGGAGACTGGATAGAGTCGACCAGTTCCTTAATGGCTAAGCAAAACAGTGGCGGACCAAGGGGGTCTCCCTGTTGTACGCCGCTGCATGAGAAAATCGTCTTATCATCAAGTGAAAGCTCCGACCTGGATCTGTAGGCTTGGTCAACCAGGGGGGCCGCCTCTGGCCAATCGACTAGAACTGTCTTCAGTACGTGGTCACGACGGATCTGGTTAAAGGCGTTCTTGAAATCGAGTTTGGCGACTACGAAATTGTTGGGTGCGCTGGCGACGAAAGCTCTTGTAGTGTGGACTGCGGCTTCGATGCCGTTGGGCGTATTGAAGCCAAGCTGGTGAGCTCCAAGCTTCTCGCGCACCAAATCTGCTCCTAGTTTCACTGTGATCTTTGCCGCAATTCTGCGGAAAACTGAGGAGATGACGATTGGGCGAAGCGATCCACTCGGCTTTTTTATTGCGACGAGGCGTCCCCCAAAAAGAATAGGGCGGATGGCCTCAGGAACTGTTCCACTTCTGATGATGTCCACCACTTTTCCTAGGTCACGCAGTAAACGGCTGGCAATATTTGCGTTAGTTGTGGCAAGGAGGTCTCTGAGATGGCGCGGCCGCAAGCCGTCCATACCTGCAGTGGACCCCGCCGGAAAAGTCCACACAGCCTCGCGGAGCAGTTCTGCACTGGTGATAGGTGGATCGGCGTACGGTGGTCTTGGAGGCAGGTCGAGGTCGGCCGGTTCTCTAGGATGTTTTGAAGTCATTTCCGTGTACGCATCGGCTGCGCAGACCGGGCTCCCCACAGAAAGCAAAGCTCTCGCGGCGCCTCCGATGTCACCTTCGCCTAGCAGCTTAGTTGCTCGCCTGGCGGCAGCTTCATCGTCGTTACGTTGCTTGCTCCGATGCGCCCTTGGGACCGATTCGGATGGGGGCTCACGGCCTGATCTGTGGTCCTCGATTCTGTCTCTGATGAATGTAGCCCAAGTGAGATTGTTCCGCTTTCGGGATGGGGTTCTAAGCACTGTATGCGCAAACAACAGTAGGTTGGCCCAGCTGCGTGTGTCGTTGTTAAGGTGCACTAGAGAAAGTGTGTCGGCCAGCGCTGCGGCCACTGCAGGCCGGGCGCTTTTGGGGATTGTGTCTAGTCGTTTGTATGCCTTTGTGTACTCGACGAGTTTGTTGCGCAGGTGGGTGCCATCGACGTCGTCGACGGGGTCGCTGGCGGGGGGTGGGAGTGAGCGATTGGTGTCCGAGTGCGCTGCCGTCATATGCCGTTTGATTCCCCTGCTTGTAAAGCTCTTTTGGCAATGCGTGCAAATAACCCTGTTATTGAGGGGAGCGGGGGTTAGACTACCCGTACCCGGCCCGAGGCTGGATTGGTAGTCCGCCTGCGGGGGGTCGTCCGAGTGGCTCGGACCGGCCTTATTTCCGGAGGCGTCTTGGGGCATGGCGCTTAGGACCAACGGGTTTCTTCACTTCGAAAGCTGATAACAGCCTGATGACTGGACCCAGAAGATTGGCAAGGTTACGAAGTGCGCTGGCTGCCTTAGGGTCGAGCCCGCTTAGCATCCTTGCAGCGCTGGCGAGTCCTGCGAGGGGGTCTGCCTTCCGATTAGAACGCGCCCTCGATGGCGGCAAGTCTATCCAGGTAGTGCCAGAGGCTCGGCGACGTCTCATCTGGCGGGGGCGTTGGCGTTTCGTAGGTTTTAATGCCTTGAGTGGGGCGAGCGTGATGGTCTTGTCGGACGTACCGTCGGAACTGGGGGCAACGATCTCACGGACCACTGAGGCATAGGAACGAAGAACGTTCTCCCCTGTCTCGCACGGTGTCGGATTTGGCCGGACTACTGGTTTTTCTACGATAGTGGCAGCAGGGTAGTCGGACTGGACCTGGCGAAGAACACGTGCACCGGTAATAATCTTGCTCTTTTCCCAAGCTATTGCGTAAACCGGACACGAAGAGGACGCCGATCTGTGCGCACCTCCACAACTTGCGCATTTTGGAGCATTTTTGCAGTCCTTGACTAGATGTCGGTTACTGCCGCAGTTCACACATGCCACTTGGCCGCTACATGCAGATGCGTGATGACCTAAGCGCTGACATTTGAAGCATCTAGTGGGACGTGGTGGCTCGACTGTCACCGCGTGGGTCTGAAAACCGAGATACACGGTGGCCGGCGGGGCCCCTTTGAATTTGAGTAGCACCTTCCTTGTAGGAATAGTAGCTTGTTGTGGGCGGGGACCTGTTCGTCTGCAAATGCGCTTGACTTCTATAACGCCGGCGGGGCTAAGTTCCTGCAGGATCTCTTCTTCCTGAAAGTCTGGGCTAACATGGCTGATGGCACCCCAGATATTGTCAATATTCCTTGATGTCGCTTTGACTTGCAACCCAGCTAGTTCAGTGATGCCCATTAGTTTGCGTGCGTCCTCGAGCTTATCGACGGTAGCTGAGATTTGTCCATTCCGTGCCGAAATGTTAGCGTCTGCCACTTTTAGGTGTAGATCCTTGCACATTCCTAACATGTTGCCTCCGGGCAGTGTGCTGCCGTCCTCAGCTGCACTGAAGGTTACGCGGAAAACCTTGTGTACACCTGATTCTACCATTTGCTTAAGCTTTGCTAAGGCTTCTTCATTTTTTCTAATATTGCGCTGCCTGCTTTTATTTACAACCTCCTTGAAACCTTCTTCTTCTTCCTGTTCCTGAGGTGCCGCCTCGGTGTTGATAACCTGCATTGAGTCTTGGGCATCGCTACTCGGTCTCGCACGTTTCACACCGAGTTGTCGGCATTCCTTAATGTCCGCGGGCGCTGTTTTGCCATCACTTTCGCTCGTGGGCGATGCGGCCGCCTTTGAGGTATCACAATCTGCCTCGGTGTTGCTCTCCACAGAGGTGGTGGTCGTCCTCAGTCGTGATATATCAAGCGAGTCTGGTGGCTTTTCCTGTACGGATATCACGAGCTTCGGCATGTCTGTGCCGTAACAGGCGCCGGAATACCTAAGCAAGCCAATGCTCCAGTAAATAAAATAAATAAAGTAAATAAAATAAAATAAAATAAAATAAAATAAAATAAATAAATAAATAATATGAATAAAATAAAATAAATAAATAAAATAGAATAAATAAAAACGGAGCAAGCAAGCTTGGGTATTGAACCCGGTCCTGTTGAGTGGTGGACGGTGGCGCTGCCACTAGGCCACGACGCCTTCTGGCTTTGGTAGCTTCTAAGCTACAAACACTCTCGCCAGGAATTATCAGTGAACTTCTGATCTACGATGACAATCGCAAATAGAACTCGGTCAGCTGGAGGGCTCAAAAGGAAACCGATTCCTAAGTGACGCGACCACACTGCCTCCGAGCCTGTAGATTCACCAGTCGAGCCTTCACTACACTCACAGTCGTTGGTGCGATTATCACTGTCAAAGTCGAAGTTAAACCTCAGAAAAAGCAACGTTTTCCGGGAACCGACAAAAACACAACAGCCCTCTGCCGAATCGAACGTTCGAAAAAAAAAAAAAAAAAAAATATATATATATATATATAAATATTTAAATATATCTATATATATCTATATATATATAAATACACCAATACATTTTATTGTTACGCAGTGTACGAAAGAGAAATAGAAGAATCTACAATTGTATGCCGCGTTAAAAATATCGGATGTAAAAAGAATTAGAATTAATTGAAATTTATGAATCACAATTTTTCAACGTAAAACGGAAATGTTGTGCATACCCAAGAACGTGCACATAATTAACCAGCTGCACGTCATACGTTCATAAGCATTCGTGAGTTAGAGCTCTACATGTTTATTGAACGTTGTCGGCTTGTTTGTCTGGAACTCATAACTATCTCAGATGCGCACGCTATTTTGATTCAGATTTTACGGTTATGCGCAAACATCCCAAGTGGGCGAGGTGCGAACATTTTGCGGATGTTTAGTGCTGGGTGAAAACTTACATTTGAACTTCTCCAAACCTCTGTTTGTTAGGATCATTAATGATATGCAGCCGTTGACATTTGTGGAGCCGCATCTCACATACAAGCCGGACATGGTATCCTCACTGAGAATGTTCGCTTGTTCTTGAATAACTGCCTGTTTACCACAAGTGCAAATATAATACTATTAGTATTGCCGTCAGTATTACTTAGTTTAACGAAATAATAAGATAATATTGCTAATTTTGTTTTTAGTAGTACATACAATTCCGTTAAACGATTTTCAATCTGCGTGATTCGAGCCGTCGCTATCTAGGTTTGAAGCGTAAAAAAATGGTTCAGGGGGGGGGGGGGGGGGCTGGCGTAGAACGAGGACGTCGGATCAATGGACATGAACAGGTCGCATATATGTCGTGTAAGTGCTGTCTTGGCGTACTTTATTGAAATACTGCCCGTAGTTGTTAAGAATGTAGAAAAATAAAAAGAGGCAGATCAGAGCAGATTATGTGGCGTCGTGGTCTAGGGGACTAGTGGGGCGCTAGTCATGGTTGTCATCTACCGGGGTGTCGCCGGTTCGATCCCTGTTGTTGATCGAATTTTCTTTGAGCGATACTTATTGAGGATAGATGATAAACCATACCGCTGAGAGTCAGCGGCCATGCTGCCACAAGGACTGTTGGGGAAACCCTAGATATTTTAACATGTCCGGCCCTCGGTGCAATGAAGATATACTTCAGGTTAAGTTCCAAGCCCGTAGGGGACGGAGGATAGTCTAGAATTAAAAACAACCTCCTTAAAAAAAATAATTCTAGATAAGAGCAGAGGCAAAGGACGACTAAGGAAAGGCAGAGATTCCATAGATAAATGGGTAGATAGATAGGAAAGGGCCAAGCAGCACTTATGGCGGCTGAATACGTCGGGTTGTCTCTACGTACAGGCCGATAGCCATTAGCTCTGTCGCTCGGTAACGGGGAAGGACTCAAGGATGAAGCTATGACCAATGGATGTACTTACTGAGAGCACCGGTTCGGATAACGAGAAAACGCCCAAAAGCAACGCGCCCATATTAAGAACTGTACAGCAGCGCTGTGTACACGAAGCCATGTTTATCGATGTCTTCGAACGCTGCACGTTATTGCACAAATGTCGACCGACTCTGCCCCACGCTGACGGCAAAATAGATGAGTTTAGAGTCAGTGTCACTCTTATACTTATTAGACAAGGCGGCCCACTTAAATGTTTGCCTTCCAGTACCCCTTTATGTTTCTTGGCTATCAGAACGCCAAACTCGGATCGGCTCATATGATGATGCAGCTCGCCAGACGCCTTCCTCCATCGGTAGCCCAAGCAAACAGCAGACACAACAATTGTTTATTTGCCCGTTTATCCGCAGCAAACACAGAAATCGTAGTCGCACAAAAATATATTGGCGTTTATGACAATTTTTATTATTCTTGGCAGCAGTTACAGCCGAAGTCGTCACCCGATAGACGTGACAAGAAAACACCCATGGCTCTCTCTCTCTCTCTCTCTATATATATATATATATATATATATATATGTATATATATATATATATAAATATATATATATTTTTTATTCTGTTCTATTTAACATTATAATTTATCAACTACACACGCTTTTACAACTGAACGTTATTTCACATCGCGTTTCGGCCGTCGTCGCCCCGTCGTGACTAGAGAAAACCCACAGCTACATATAGAACATATATTAATGTATACTTTGTTTTTACTAAATGTAATGACTATATACTCTATTTCAACTATGTTATTGCACATAATTACAACATTGTGCACATGATTTCGGTTTGTGTCATGCATCTTGGCACAAACAATAAATGGCTTCTACGATTATTTATTTGCACACTAAAGGACGACGTCAATAAATGTTGCAGTTAGGCCCCAGTAACCCCCCTCCCGCCCACCCCAGGAATCGGTAACTGCGTCATTGCTTCGAATCCATGGGAGCGGTGATGTACCACCCTCAACACATCTGGTCAGCACTAAGTATTTCACAACAGCGACATTTTCTATGGTAATAAATGTTTATGCTATATCAAAGATATCCCAGACAACCATCAACTTAGCGTTTTGCACTGCTATGAACCGAACGATGCAGAACAGAATTTAAGTGATCGAATAACAAACTGCGTGTTATATTTGCGCTGAAGGACTTCAAGGCTGACAGCACAGCTACACCCCATCTCACGTCATTTCACTTCCACAACACGGTCTAGCTTTGTGAGGGATGATACAGATGGCTCCCGACAGAACATGCAATTGATTAAATTATCCTCCTGATCAGATCCCGTGTAAGGTCATTGTCGAAACAAAGTATCTGATCCAACAGCCAGTTAACAAAAACCTACCCTTCACGCTAAGCATGCTGAGCGTCTGGTAAGGTTACAGAGACGAAGCGCATTATAAGCTTTTGTACAACCAAGAAACGTTTAACAATAAAACGTAGCACCGAAGCTCAATACTCAGAAGCAATATATTTCAGAAAACTGCCCAAACTGTAGTATTATAAAAGCGTCGTGAGCCGTCATGTAAATATCGGCTGGCAGACATCTGTAGTTATTTGTCGTATACTTTTAAATTTAAAATGGAGTATTTATCTTACCGTACTCGCTCTATAGTCCTGCTCTTACACATCTAAATTACCATTTATTTTGCTCATTTCAAGATTTTTTGTAAAATTAAAATGGTAAAAATGTATAGAACATCAAAAGTAATTTGTTTGCAAATAACTTAAAACATTGTTCATATTTGATGCACCTATATTTAAATATACTATTTTTATATTAACATATATACTCGGGTCGGGTGATAAATGATAAGCGTTTATTATTGCAAAAAGAAACATTTTTATTAAGCAAATCCCCCCTACGTCTCAAACACGTACTGTGTATGCATGATGGAGTAGTTCATCCGTCTTAATGATGACCCAATCATGGCGCAGCGTACGAATCATAACATCTTGAAACGATTTAATTTTGGATCTTCATCATTGCACTGCCACTAGTGTCGATGTATGTACCAGGTTTACTGACTATCACCTAGAATGCGAGTAATTTACTTGCTTTTATTTATTCTGGGTTTTTGGCGGCTGTGTTTTAACTGTTCGATCGAACTATCGATGTTTATTGGGCATTCTTGACCGATCCAGCAGCAAAGGTCGGTGAACGGTCATCAGCTGTTAAAATGTGTGGTTCGCAAATCCGGTATTCGGTAGTCTGTTGATCGCGAGACGAAGAGCCTTGAAGCGTTGCATCGCGCCCCTGCCCGTAGATGCATAGGCTAAGAAAATCTATCGACGTAGAACATGTGTGCATCTCGTCCCGTCATGCAATGCGCGTCATTCTGATCGTCAACACTCACGCGAACGAGTCTCGTGTAGCTTTTCCCGACAGGCCTGAATGCAAGATAGCCCCAACAACACAAAACAAACAATTAATATACTCGCCAGGTGAACTTCCACTCGAAACAATTATTTACTCGGTTTAGTCCAAACTATGCACATCTTACGTAATGGCAACTGAGTGTTCAATAATAAAAAGGTCGTATCCGACTTTAGGTGTTATTCACACTAAAGTGCATTCGGTTGAGTTTGTTTGAAGCAAAAAAATTTTGCATTTTAGATTGCACTTAGCGTTCTCAGCTGAAGCGGGACAGCGTACCCAAACCGGGATTTTTTATTTGAGATAATTCTTCGAAGCATATATATGAATCTTGTTAAAATATATGTATATATAAATAAATATATAAGAATATATATATATATATATATATAATTGGGACTTTCTTTTATCTTTTATTGGGATGTACAGTACTGTACATTTATACACTCTAACATGTTTGAAAAGCCAGAGAAGTAGTACATATTTATTTATTCACCATTATATTGGTAGCAGTATACATCTAATGTTATGCGAAGTCTACACTAATCCTATATAGTGTGTACGACATTGTAGTGACGTTGTGTCTATTTCGGTGCACACAAGTATATGGTATCTATTAATATCACAACTTCCACAAAATCTACACACATAACCATCGACCTCAAAACACTGTCCACTCAAACACATGTGGTGATGGTATCCGTGCCATGTCACTTGACAAATTACTGCTCGGTTCTTCTGAGCTCCTCTCTTCCATTTGTCCGAGCAAAACGCTGGTCCGTCCGTATAGTTATTGGTCGCAAACTTCACCTTGCGTATCTCCCGAAACTCCCTATATACTGTGAGTACGGCTTCACTAAGGAGTAGTCCGTCTAGGGCAAAGTCCTCTGTAAGGGTTCGTTCGCGACATAGTTCAAGAGCGAATGTAGCAGAGGCGTTTTTGGGTAGACCTAGCACGCGCTTGATATAAAGTGCCTTTAAACTGTCTAGCCTTTTCAGATCGCTTACAGTCAGAAAAGGTGCTAATGCAGGCAGGCCGTATCGTATAATAAGGACAATTTTTAGCCTGAATATGTTTAGCGCTGTCTTCAATTCGATATCTCGAAGTTCACCGAGAAGCATGACAGTAGCTGTCGCCTTGGCTAGTATTTTTTCGACATGTCTGCTAAAAGAGAGTCTTAGTGTCAGTGTAACGCCGAGATAAGAAAAGTGGCTGACAATCTTCAAGCAATGCCATTAATTTTGATGCGGCGGTCGGCTGCGGCGTATGCCCCTCCTCGGCTAAAGCGAAGGACTTTTGTTTTATCTATGTTGATTGTTAGCCTGTTCTCTTTGCACCAATTAACTGTTATGTTTAGGAAATACTGCAGATGTTCACGCGATTTTGCAAAGATGACTAGGTCATCTGCGTAGAAGGCGTGCGCAGCTTTTGCATCGCGTAGAAAATCCGATAGGGTTGCTATGTACATTATAAACAGGAATGGGCTAGCAGGATCTCCTTGGGGAAATCCTACCGTTTGCGTTATGGTGTTGTTGACATAATGATCTCCGTTCTTAACTATGATGGAGTTAAAGTGAAGCATGTCCCAAATAAGATTGTACATTGCTCCGCGTATTAAAAATTTGCTACGAATGACTTCTAAAAGACGGTCCCTTGGAACAGAGTCAAATGCGGTCTTAAAATCTATAAATGCGGTATACGTCATTTCTTTACTTTGACGACGTTGTTGCACATAGTTCAGCAGAAGGTTAATAGCATCTTCGGTTGATCTCCCGGGAAGGAATCCGTGTTGCTCAGCGGGTAGCTTTTCTTTGGCGCTGTTATATAACTTTGACACTACAAGTGATTTAAGTATTTTGTACAAAGTGCTTGTCAGTGCAATCCCTCGGAAATTTGTCGGGTCAGTAGCGTCTCCCTTCCGCTTATATATTGGGTTCAAGAAACTCTTCCTCCACTCGTCAAGTATCTTACCTTGACTAAGGCACTTATTAAAAAGACTTGGTAAAACTGGACATATGGTACTAAGATTTGACTTAAAATGTTCATAGAATATCTGGTCCGGTCCTGCAGCTTTATTGTTTTTCTTTGCCTTGATTGCTTGCGTAACTTCCGCTTTACTAAAAGGTATAAACTCTCCTGGGTAGTCCATGTCGGGCAGTGTCACCTCCCTCTTTAATAGGTTTGTAAAATGGGTTTGCCACTCCTTGTCGTTAATTAGGGGGTTAGCTTCTTTAGGTCTCTTGGGTAAGAGCAGCCAAGATTTCTTTACACTTTTTTGTATGTACCTTTCAATTGCAGGGGTTGATTTTCTCCGTAATGGCGCTTCTTGGTGTTGGAGCATGTGCGCGTTTATTGTGCGGCTTAACTGTGGCATTGGTGCCACCGCTGATAGGCCTTGAGTGCGCGTTAGTTCAAATTTTACTTGACAGTGCTTGCGGTGAGCTGAAGGTATTGACCTAATTTTACAAACAAGTGTCCCCGGCTGGCACGCTGACGATAACACAATGTCTACTGCACTTGAGCCGTTCCAGCTTAGGTATGTAGCGACATTATGGTCGTTCTCTATTTGAAGTCCTAGGTCTTCTATGCCTGCCGTGAATGCTTCGTGACGTTTATTTTGCTTTGAAAAATCGCAGTTTGTGTCGCCTGCGACAATGATATGTTTATTTGTGTTTACACATAGCATGACGCATTCTCCTAATTGATGTAATACATCTGTGACTTGCTTTTCTGGTGGGCTATATATACATATCAGGTAATAGTCGTTGAATTCGAACACTGTTGCTCGCTACGTACACCGTACAAGCCGGATCCACTCAGTGGTCCTTACCGCTACACGGACTCTTCATTTTGAACGCCCTCTGCCCTGCGGTTTTACTGCTTGACCGTGGAAAACTTGATGGTTTGGAAAAATTGTGTGATTTGTGAATACTACAAAGGTCTCGGTTAAAAACATAAAATCAGCCTTTATGAAAAGTTGTTCTCCGGCTAACGCGCATAACGAATCAAGAGATTCTACATTCCACAATAAACATTTTGATCTATATTGTGCCGGTTGTTTTTTGTGTTTCTGGTAATTGCTGCCTTATAGGTGTTGTTTTGTGTCATGTTGTACTCGACATATCGTCGTCGTCATTGTCATTTGGGCGACTACGTTTCCCCCCCGATCCATACGCAATTTGCGCGGTTCCAGCTATTCTGTATGGCTTCAACTGACCCCGATAGGGACAGAAATGAGGCCCTGCGGGCCATACTGCTGGGTCGAACAGTTCTTTGAAGTTCGCTGCGTTAACTTAGACGTGAAAGCTACTGTAGTACGCCTGATGTAGTCCTGTCAGTTTTGTTATCATTACGTCCACACACCTATGATACGGGTAACGTATTCCTTTAGCACGTCTAACGAATGTGACAGCTGGAGTCGGCCGACAAATAGAGCTTTAGTGCGCGGTCGGTCGGGGATATCTTGGTCTTCTACCGCTTTAAGGTGTGTCATCCTGTTAGTGCCGGTTATCGCGCGTGCTACACGGCCTTTCGGTCCGAACTTCTGCCATGCGTTGTTCTGACGTGTGCTTCCCTCTCTCCCCATTGATGTGCGCACGTTTTGCTGTAGGTCGTTGTGAGAGCGCTGACGACGTGGAGTGTCGGCTGTTAAAGTTGAGGGTGTATGTGTCGCGCTTTGCTGATGTAGATGAGAGTGGTGGGCGTTTCGTTGATGTTGAATCTGTTTTTGATGCTGTTGTTTGAATGACTGGCTTTGAGTGCGGTGGCTTATATCAGCTGATTTCGGTACAACTTTAGTCATATTAATATTGATATTGGCCAGCTTTTTTGTGAGCTCGTCTATCCGTTTTTTTTCAGACTTTGTAGTTCAATGGCGCAGTTGCAGTTTGGTTTAACTGTTATACTGCTGGCTACCACAAGCAAAACCTCCATCCAGAAACAGGACTTGCAATTTGTTTCATATTTATCCGGAATTTGGTAAGCGCAGTGAGTGTGTACGGGTTTTGAACATTCCTCGCAAACAGTACGGTCACTAACCTGCGGGAATTGGCCCCCACAAGTAGCGCAGAGTGGGCCCGGGTTCATTTCGACGTCTTCACAGAGCAGCAACAGCAGGACTAATGCTGTCGCCCTAAGAAGGTGTGTCTTTGTGAGTCGTCGTGGAGGTAGGTTGATGTAGATGTTTACCGTGGACTCCAGACGTCTTGCAGTGTTCGTTGTAACTCTAAAAGCTCTCACTGGGTAGCTTGCCTGTTCTAAATCATTCCCTGGCCGAGTTTGGACCAGAAAGTATACTAATACGAGAGCGCGCAAAACATCGACCGTTCGCATGCCGCCATCTTGGCAACTGAGAGCAGTATTATGCACAGCATACTACCCAGGCCGCACCGCTCGTATATATATATGTGAGAGATTCTGATTCCACTCAGTACTATATATATATATATATATATATATATATAAATTGGCCTTTAAAAAAAAAGGAAACCGGCCTTAAAGGTAGAGATGGATGTTCAGCGACCATGTTGTAATGTGCACTTAGGTGTTAGTTCCCGAGAAGGTCGAGAGGCGGCGACGTGAGACGTCGTAAGTTGCGGAGTGTAGCCGCTTGAACGGCGCTTAGCTGGCGTCGAAGTTTTCTTTATTTTTTTAATAAACCTAACGTTATCGAAAGCCATATAGTTGTACTCTGTGGGACCCTCTACTACGTAAGTAAAAGATAGCATTTTCTGCTAACATATATATATATATATATATATATATATATAAAACTTTAAAATGACTGCATACAAAATAGTTTTCTTACTTTATTTCCAATAAATGATGGGCAGTCTTGGCAGTCTATGCACTCCTTGATTGTGCCCTCGCGATCTGATGGAAAGCCGCAGTGTTAGTGTTTTTGTTTTATAACGTATACATTTTTTTAATCAAATATAATGAGATAAAAATTCTATATTTTATTTCACTATATTTCGTATATAATATAGAATATATAAATCGTGTTATATATGTTTGTAAAGTAAGCGTTTTTCCAAGAAAATATGGTATCTGAGAAGTCTTGTTTCGGGATGAGACAATTTCTGACACTAGTGTTGTTGCCGACATAGGAGCATATTGGCCATTGCGAGGCAACTGGTTCTCTTATATAGAAACTAAGCACACCGTCGTGTTCGTGCTTCCTGCTTTCTCTGAAGAACATATGAGGCTGGCCAGGAAATGCAACATGGTCGTTTAAAAGAGAATTCGCAAAAATGAGGTTATTTTATTAGCCGTCACGACAAATACCTCACAATTATAACCCTAAGACTTTTCGCAGCAGTTAAAATTAACATATAGGCAAACGCGCATTTCATGGTATGATCACTAGGTGAGACCCCTTTTTATAGAGGTTTTCTACCAGATCCTTATGCGCCTGAGAATTACGTTGGCTTCAAATCGCCCCAAGTGTGCGTGAGTTACATTTAGTAGCTAAAAGATTGTCAATTTCCCTAGGTATTCCGTTATTATTAAATATAGAGTCGCTTTTATTGTTGCTAAAAGTTCACGGTCTTGTGGATGCCATCTGGCCTTTTTAGAGGAAGGGGGCTGAAATATTCTCATTATATTCGCCCGGATGACGACAGTGTAAATTAAGACCTGATTTAGAATTAAACGACTTTAAGCAAGTACTAAATGGACATTTATAATTTGGTTGGGAAACGTGTGAAGTACTAGGGGGATTAAAACTATTTTTAGAAGCAGGAGTGTTATTTTGTGTGAAACTTAAAATAAAATAGTTGGTCCGTGATCGATTAGGAGTTGGGGAGGTGGCACGAACTTCCCGTTGATTGTAAGTCATCTAATGTGGCTCGCGAGGCCCGCGCCTGATTTGCATACTCGCCCGCAAGTCTGGCAGCTGAGTCTTGTGGCGGTGTTTTTGCCGATATATATATAATTTTTTGATGTATAGATCAAAACCGTACACGGCCTTAGAGAAAACAAACGAAGCCATGGTCATCGCACATACCGTCAATACAATGAATTCAAAAAAATAGAGTTATACTATTTGCCTGAGCTTCGGTTTATCATCCTGGCTTGTTTCTTAAACGCTAACGCAAAATTATTCCCATTCGCACGCTATTTTAATCATGTAGCCATGCGCGAACGTGGAGGTATGAAAGCTTTGTTGTTATTCGGTGCTGGGTGATAACTTACATTTGTAGTACGTGGAAGCCCAGTTCGTTATGATACTTATTGTTATGCAGCCATTGTCATTTTCGAACTTGCATTTTAGAAGGGGGGGTCTGATCTTCTTATTGAGAATGTTCCCTCGTGGTTGAACATTCGCCTGTTTTACATAAATGCAAATATAATTCGATTAGTATTGTTTTACACTGCGGCTTACTTTGGGTTGTTTTTACGTACGAGCCAAAAGCCTAAACTATCGCTCGGTGACGGGCAAAAAATCCATAAAGCTATGGCCAACATATGTACGTACTGAGAGCACCGGTTTGGAAAGCGCGAAAACGCTTAAAAGCAACGCGCCCATCATGAGAGCTGCACGGCAACACTGTGCACACAAAGCCATGTTTGTCGATGTCTTCAACCTCTACACGTTTTTACGCGAATGTCGGCCGATTCTGCTCCATGCTGACGCCAAAGCATTTTTATTATTCTTGGCCGCAGTTTTAGCTGACGGCATTATCCGATAGACTAGTCGTGACTAGAAAACACCTATAGCCTTATACACACACATATATATGTGTATACATATATATATATATATATATATATATATATATATATATATATATAGGTGTATTTTTTTAAAGAAACGCATTTATTTACAGAATGAAGGGTACGGATGCTGAGAAAGCCTGCGCGGCGCCGCATTGTTCTGGCTACACGCCAGGCAGATTGTAGAGCATGATTTTGACTTGTGCGATGCATTTAGGCACAAGCATTATTTGGCACACGCTCATAAGTTTTGAGAGTGCTTGCGGAATCTATTCAGGGATCTTCTATAAACGCCCTCAATCATGCCTCTATGTCTACACATATATGAACACTTTGGGGCTATAGTGTTTTTAACTTCCTCGACCGTTAACACATCCAGATTTTAGAGGAAAGTAGAGGAAGTACTACCACTGCATATGGTGCAGCAATGCATCCTGCACTCCGGGAAATTGCGGCGGTAGTCGGTTGAAAAGGCATTTGTCTTTGTCGGACATTTGTGACAGCAGCGAGGTTCTTGTTGGAGCTAGGATACTTGCCCCGTTAGGCTTGTGACAGCATAGGTGCTAAATCTGTCTTACACTTCAAGACGTAATTGTTATTCATATATTACAATATGTATGTGGGGCACATATACGGAAGCTTAGCTATGCCAATGGGCCTAGCGGGTGTGTATTCTGACTATCACGTGTCCGCTTCGTCTAGGCTAGGCCGAGACCACTTCAGAAGAGTGCCACGAACGGAGGCTGCGTTTCCACGTTGTATGTCAAGATCCAGACGTTGTTTACAAAAGGACGACGATCTGCGCGGATCAGCTGTCTGGTTCGAAAACCAGGAGCACCCAAGGTCTCAAATGCGAGAGGCCAGAAGGCAAGGTGGCCTGCATAACCAGCTTCGAATGCGCCGCCACCGACCAAAGAAGGTGCTAGGGAGTCGATAAATTATCTTTGCATAAAGGGTGCATAATGTTTATTGGTTAGCTCCTC
This sequence comes from Dermanyssus gallinae, assembly GCA_003439945.1. Lineage (NCBI taxonomy): Eukaryota > Metazoa > Arthropoda > Arachnida > Mesostigmata > Dermanyssidae > Dermanyssus > Dermanyssus gallinae. Next base: position 100,855 of record QVRM01002562.1, on the reverse strand, counting down.
TTTAGGGCAGAGGCAGCTTTTAATTCCTCTGGCAGTGAGAGAAGAGGGGGGGCTTTATGTCAGCCACTGATATCGGACTCTAGTCTTGATCCGAGTGCGCGCTTGGATATTCTCGTTTTTCAGTCAGCTAATGTGCAAGTATTACCCACACTTGCTATTATGTCGGTTTGAAGCCGTTTTGGAACGTTTAGAAATGTTCGGCGCGCTTTCGCCGTCGAGTTGTCGCACGCGTGGTACCGTTCGAATTGCCGCACGCGGCGGGGCTTCGGATTGTTGCACATGACGGCGGTTCGAATCTGCACGCCGTGTTGTTCGAATTGCCGCCTGCTATATTAAGTATTCGAAAGTACGAAGTTAGAAGTTGTATATTAAGTATTCGAAAGTACGAAGAAGAAGCGAATTGGCAAAAATAGAGGTCCAAATCAAGAACTGCGACTTGCCAGATAAAGCAGTCTTGGTCGCGACTGGTCAAAGGAGGTGTGCCAAAGTACGCTATGAAAGCAAGTATCCACAAGCAGAGTCTCCTAAGGTCCCATGGAAAAGCATGTCTACACTTTTAAAGGCTTGCCGGTGCGGCAGCGGCTATCATAGACAAGCCTATGTTCCGGTCCGTGCAGGAAATGGTCGAACAGGAGCAAGTCTTTCACTAGGCTGCCCAAGGATCAATTAAAGTAAAAGACATGCGACTTCTTGATAAAGTTCTGGAGATGATCAAACGGCACTGGAACGCAACGGACTCGCTGCCCTGCTATATGACAAACGAAGCGGCCAAAACCGAAACAAGAAAGATTCTCGAGATCTTCTTAGCTCGAAAGAAGAAACTGTGGCTTGCAGTCACAACAACAAAAAGTGGAACGAAAGGTAACCTTAATCAACACAAGGGAAAGGTAATCTTAACCAACACAAGGGAAAAGTAACCTTAACCAACACAAGGGAAAAAGAGGTCAGCAGAACTATCCATACAAAAAAAATGGGGTGGTACCCACCTGATACTCTTTCGCAGACCCTCTGCGAAAAATGGATCCGACTAACCACAAAGTCTAGGCTACGAAGCATTTTCAGCTAACGAACGATGATATGCGTTTTGTTATCAAGGACAATGAGACAGGGAGGTCCTTGAGGCCTTAATGAAAAGAAGCCTTAAAGCTACACTGGGTGCCACCATTCAAAATAAGCTGGTGATAAAGCATCTACTAGAGGGTACATCCAAATCAAATATAGTCAAGTCGCTTTACCTACTTTCGGGAGTAAAGGGCTCCTACGAACTGGAAAGTCGCAGTAGGTGCCCTCGGGACGATGGTGTGCGTTCTTAAGGGTTAATGACCGGGTGGCCGCAACGGACCTCTATCGTATAAACGACGCATCCGGTGGCTGAATGAATTAATATACAGTGCCGAAAGGTCGGGCACACAACAACGGGCTGCAGAAATGAAGCCGTCCAACAAAAAACATGTCATAAATATGGCGTTCTAAGACACATTGCTAAACGCTGCTCAGCGTGTTATAACTGCGAAGGGGCAGGGCATGCAGCTAACTGGTCTAAGGTACAGAGCAAAAGTATTAACCCGCCAGCTAACGGCAACTTTAAAAAAGAGGGCAAGATTACTGAGCATGATCCTCCGGCCCTAATCACCTCCGGAGAAAAAGATCAGGAAGGGTTTAAAAAAGTATTATCCAGATCGCAAATAAAGGTCCTGAGAACGAGAGGTCCGGTGTCCCCTTCATCGAGACAACCAGCCTCGAAGGCCTCCGTCGGCAACAATGTTTAGTCTGATTCAAAGCAACCGCAGCAGGACGGTCCATGCCCTTCTGGATGATATTGCTTCCAATGGGGAACGGCGCTGGCCCTGCTAAACGAACCTAACGTTGCAACCGTTATCAGCAAGGGCTGGGTATGCGAGGACGAAAGAGCCTCCTACGTTGTAAATGGATCAAGCAGATCTGCAAAGTGGATAAGGGGCACAAGTTTTACCTGGATAGCATGTAAGTATATTGGGCAGTTCTATTCTTGCTATAGTAGCCCTATCGGCAATTTGCAAGAAATGTCGCAGCTCTTAGCCAACATCTACGAGTCGACAGGGGACGCTGGGACTGTGCCCACATTAACCACGGGACACTTTAACGCCGCTTCGGCAGCATGGGGATCAAAAAGCACTACTCGGAGAGGACAAGTGATGGAAGAATGGGTCGCTACGCACAATCTAGGCACAGTAAATGACGGAGATACGCCAACCTTCCATAGGCACGCTAGTACACTACGTGGACCTTACGATATGCAAGACGGGTCTTATAGACAGCATCAAGGAACAAAAGGGCCGCCTAGAACCGCTGAAGCTACAAGCTTTATGTTACACATGTTGTAAGCTGGAGCAAAAACTCCGCAAATAGTCTGCCTTGTCTAGGCCTCAATTCTAGTGGAACACGTAAATTGCCAAGCGCGGGCCGAATGCTGCAAAGCACGACGCCATCTAAGAAGAACCGCGGTTAATCTGAAGTCCCGAAAGTGGTCACATCGGCACTTTTGGAATACAAAAGATGCAAAGCACAATGGAAAATCAACATTGAGGCACTCGAGGTACCCTTAGAAGACATACAAGTAATCACAAACTCCGAACTTCTGGCAGCGGCAGAGAGAATCAATGTGGGCAAAGCCCTTAACTTGAACGGCACTCTAGCAGCAGCCATAAAACTGCTATTTAAGACGTTTCCGTTCACGGTTGCCAACGTGTTAACCGCATTATCAGCATAGGTAAATTTCCAATGGCATGTAAAAAGACCGAGGTTGTTTTAATACTTAAAAAGGGCGGCTCCTTCAGACCTATTTGCCTCATCAACACCCTGGCAAAAGGAGTGAAGGCCGTGATCGACGAAAGGCTAAGAGACGTCGCCGAGGACAACGCCTTTTTTGGAGGCTCAATACAAGTTTAGAAAATGCAGATTCGTCCTCACGGCCATACACAATCCATACTAGGGCCGCTGCTCTGAAACCAGGGGTCCATACTAGGGCCGCTGCTCTGAAACCCGACAAACGATGGAGTGCTCGAGCTTAAAACCCCCCTCCAGGAACCGCACTTAGTGTGTACGCTGACCACCTTGCGGGTACAGTAAGGGCCAGGGCCGCGGCTGAATTAAAGCTTCGGCCAAATTAAGCACTTACCGAGATTTTCTTCTGGATGGAAACAACCGGCCAAATGCTAGCTCTAGCCAAAAGCAAAGCCATTCTTCTTATCGGCAGGAAAAAATGCCTACCCATTCGATTATTGTTGGGCGCCAATAAGATACAAATTGTAAAAACGGCAAGATACCTCGGAGTTTACCTAGACCAAGGTATGACCGGTAACCCTCACTTTAAACAAGCGGTAGCAAAAGCAGCAAAGGCCGCGACCAACATTGTCTGGCTGATGCTCAACATCCACGGGCCCAGGGAAGCAAAGAAGGCTTATCATGTCAGTTGCAGTCCATTGCTCTGGCTCATGTTCCAGCCTGGCCTACGCATGCAACTTCCACGCAGAGGAATCGGGACCTGCTAAGAGGAACGCAGCATGCTCCTGCATTGCGGACTACATATGCATATACGACATTCAGTACGCCGGCTGCACTAGTGCTAGCAGGCACTGTTCCGTAGGACCTAAAAGCAGTGTTACGTACCTAACGCTTATTACTAATTGACAACAATTAGATCTGGGGGTAGATCGCGAGGATCCGAGGTAGCCAAGCGAAGGTGGTACGTACTGGGGTTTGGGTATCTCCCCGAAGGCGAGATATCCCGCGGCTACCTTATAGAGTGGCAACTAACCACTCCCGTTGACTGCTGGTTTGCGAGTGACTATTCGGTCCGATCTCGGTTAGCACTACGAACCACGCCTCACCTTTCGCTTGTCCCTCTCACCTCTTGACCTAGTTTATTCATCGTACAAGTTTCACTCTTGTTCTCTACACAGATTCGTGTTTCTTCTTAGTGCGCATCGTAGTGCGCGTGGTGTCGTCGTATTCTGACGTCAGGTCAGTTGACCTGTAGCATATTGATCATATCTGAGACGAGTGGCGTCTGCTGGCGCGCTCCAAAATAACTAATACTGCGGCGCTAAATGCTCAACGCTCGATATCGAAAGATGTCGTGCGTAACACTGCCCCCGAAGCGGTTGCATAGCGTTGGCGTGCAGGCGCTTCTGTACTTGATGTGTATGTGTGAGAGTAGCGGCGGTCTCGTCACGGCGGTGTTGGTGGTATATGACCGCACGAATATTATCCTTAAATGGTAGGCTAACTTCGTAACGACCATTTGGGAGTCTACGCACAGTATCTTTAAAAAAAATCGTGAGCTCGTGTGCAGTGTGTGGTTGGGTATCTTCAGTGAGGTCGCCGAGATCTAATAACTCCGTGTCCCATAAAAAATCAATATCTTGTTTGTCTGAACGTGTATGTTTTTTCGATAGAGAGATAGTGAGCAGTGGCACTGGACTGCATGGTTGCATCGCATATAACGCACAGAGGCTAGCTTCTATATCGGCGTTGTTAAAGGATGCGGTGTTCTTGCCGTAAAAGAACCAACCCATTTTTGTGTTCACGGCTACGAGCTTGCCAAATATGCGCTCATCGCCCAAAAGTAGTTCTGGCAGATAGTCAGCTCCAATGAGCACATCGATTGAGTAAGAATAATCACCATCAATATGGTCGGCTATGTGAGCTAAACCGTGTGTGTCGCCAACTACTGGAAGTAAACCCTTGGTTATTTCGGGGATGCCTAAGCAACTTATCGACAGTGCTTTTTTTTGGCTGAATCTACTTTGAACGTGTACTTCGTATATGTCGTATGCTTGTATTTTTGAGACGTTGCCTCCTATGGTGTATGTAATCATCGATTGGAAATTGGTTGGTTTTGTTTTAAGAATATCGATGAGTCTTTGTGATATATATGAGCGTTGCGCTCCTGAGTCGAGTAACACTCTACATATTGTGCGCATCTTGCCTGATGCTACACGAATGAACCCAGTCTGTAGTAGTGTTGCGTTAGAGTCTGTAGAGTTTTTGCATGTGAAATTACTGGTAGATGTCTGATTGTGCGATTGTTGCGTGGAAGTGTTTGTCGGTGAAGTTGTCTTTGCGCACATAATAGTGTAGTGTTTGCCCTTGCACTTCGCACACTCTATGTTCTTGCTTCTGCACTTGTTAGCATAATGATTTTTTCTTAGACACTTAAAACACGCATTCTGTTGCTCCAGTATTTGTTTACGAGTGTCAAGCGATAGCACTTTTCTGCATTTGTGAGATTCGTGAGTACCACTGCAGAATATACACGTGTATGTAGAGCTCACCGAAAACGCATATTCACGCCTGTCATTGTTGCTGTTAGCTTGTGTGTGATTTTTGTTTGTAGTGTTAGGGTAGTGTGTAGATGCGTAGTGTTGTTTGAATTTTGGTGAATTGTTGTGTGTGAATGAGCTGCCTATAGCTTGGCTGATGCGGACTTCTTCTTCGAGAAACTCTAGTAGTGCTTCTAGCTTGCATGTGGTATATTCGGGTGATTTACATTTTTCATTGTAGCTTCTAATAAATCTGGCTTTTATGTTCACAGGCAGACAATCCAGGACCATCGGTGATATGGTAATTGATAGCGTGTCGCACTTAGTACCTAGACTATTTAACGCTCGAATGTTTTGTGAGAGTATTGAAGTAAAGTAACTTAGTTTTTCGTGGCGGCGAAGATCCAACGAGGAGCATAGACGACGAATCTCTCTGATGTGCTCTTCTTCTGCCGTCTTCTCCAGTCCAAATTTTCTCCGGATGATGTCGAGCGCGGTGCTGTACTGCGTAGCGGAGAAGCCCAGATGCGATATCTCCCGTGCGGCTGGACCGACGAGTGTGTCGCGTAGATGTTTAAACTTCTCGATGTCCGTGAAATGTGGATTGTCGTGTGCGTAGAGTGCGAAAAACTCCCACCACTCCTTGAAGCGTTTAACGTCCCCTGCGAACTTCGGAATCTTGTGTGAATTGTCGTGGGTGAAGACTGGAAGTGCAGGGGAGGGCGGGGGTGCGTCGTTACTTGCACCTTTAGAGATGAAATCTTGCAATTCGTGGACTATATCAAGACCATCGAATCTATATTGAGCGGTTCGTTCTTCTGCCGCCTCTCTGTCTTTCTGTTCCATATTTAATAGGAATGGAAGTAGCTTATCATTGAGCTTGTTCATTTCGAGTATCAACTCCTCAATATGGCGGAGAAGCTGAGCCGCTTTCTTCTTAGAGTCTTCGTTGTAAGTAGCATCGTGAAGGAATTCCGTTATTTGTTGCTTCTTCTTTGTGAACGAAGCGCGGGCTAGTCTTCTAGCTTCGCGATATACTCGCGCTAGCTCTACTTTAGACTCTTCAGACATGGTAAGAAGGTGAAAATACGACCGACCTGAATGTCAAGAAGTAGATCTGCGCCGAACCGTGAACGGTGATGCTGCTACAGTGCCGGTTGCACTAGCCACAGTCTTTACGAAGGCTACGTGAGCCTTTGAATAGAGGCGGATATTATGCAGTCACAAATTGCGATGTTGACTGCGCCGGAAGTGCGAGTCCTTCATAATCTTCTGACACCAAATGTTACGTACCTAACGCTTATTACTAATTGACAACAATTAGATCTGGGGGTAGATCGCGAGGATCCGAGGTAGCCAAGCGAAGGTGGTACGTACTGGGGTTTGGGTATCTCCCCGAAGGCGAGATATCCCGCGGCTACCTTATAGAGTGGCAACTAACCACTCCCGTTGACTGCTGGTTTGCGAGTGACTATTCGGTCCGATCTCGGTTAGCACTACGAACCACGCCTCACCTTTCGCTTGTCCCTCTCACCTCTTGACCTAGTTTATTCATCGTACAAGTTTCACTCTTGTTCTCTACACAGATTCGTGTTTCTTCTTAGTGCGCATCGTAGTGCGCGTGGTGTCGTCGTATTCTGACGTCAGGTCAGTTGACCTGTAGCATATTGATCATATCTGAGACGAGTGGCGTCTGCTGGCGCGCTCCAAAATAACTAATACTGCGGCGCTAAATGCTCAACGCTCGATATCGGAGATGTCGTGCGTAACAAGCAGACAAGCGGAAACAACTATGGGACAACCTACTGCTCGGAAAGGAAGAAGCTAGAAGGGAAGAAGGGCAGGCTCGATGGCAGGCTGGGTGGAATGGGACTTCAAGCGGTGAATCAGGGACGTCTTTCAGGTAAATTATCCCCTCAATCCAGAAATGGAACGAACGTCCTGGAGGAGAGCCCACATACCACATGACGCAATTTCTGATAGGACATGGCAATTTTCAGACGTATTTGCATTGGATACAAAAGGCATCTTCGGCGGTGTGCCTCCACTGCAGGACGGAAGCTGATGACGACGCCTTCCACACTCTAGCCGTTTGTGAGGCATTGCAGACGACTAGGGATAGGCTAGCAGACGCAGGGGTCAAGGAGGCACTCCGAAAGGGCATGCAAAGATTTGCAAGCTACATCTGCGGTTCGGGCGAAAATTGCGAAAAGGGAAGATCATTGGCGGAAGGGATACTGAGAGAAAACCCCAATTTTAAAACAGAACGGCTTCGGCGACCCTCTAGATAGCAGGAAGACAACACTGCTTACAGAAGGCCGGGTTCACGAGTTAATGGGCAAAGCGTGTCTAATGAGGCGGGGAACCCGGGGATGACCACGGCCGCTTGATCCGATTGGCACCCGCCACAGCTGCTGTCAGTCCGTAGTACCATTAAGTTAAGATCCGGGCTGACGAGTGTAAATTTTAAGGGAGGAGATGTGTCTAGTGGGTAGGGGTCTTGACGGAACAAGATCCCGTCGGGGCCGAGTCACGCAAATCGCAGGTAGGCTGCCATGCTATGCCCTTCCCGCCAGTGCGTAAATGCATTCACCGTATTTTAAAAAAATATATATATATATATTTTTTTTCATGGTATAGTCTTCTCCGGACGGCAAATATATTTTAATTCAATAATTCCTCATTGAGCTTAAAATTTCTATAATTAGACATTTTAAACAATTGTAGCTATTAACAGTACTTTGCAGGAAAGGCTATTGCCTGTGTCTTCCCGAGTGTGTCAACATCCTACATATTACATAACGGTGTTTTTTAGATTTGTAATGTTTTAATTGTGCTAAGAGACTCATCCAAATGCGCATGTTTTTAATATATCGGGCAAAATTAAACAAACGTGTTGTTTAAGTTTGTAGATATTCCTTTGTAAATAACTTTAATACACACATAAACAGATGGGAAAATCTAGAATTTATGTTTACTAGGCAATAATTAAGCATTTAATCGGCAGTGTTACAACAATCTTATAGCACTTCTGGTAGGGCAAAGTTTATTAGAAGTAGCCCCAAAAAGGGTACGGTTCCTGTGTCAGAATGCCATATATGTATATTCCATAAAAGTGCAATATATTTTTATCTCTCCACATGTCCTCAGTAGTAGTCCAATTGGCAAATTCTAATATATTTCAAGTGCATATTTTCTGAAGATTTATTACTGGTTCGACATTTGACTTAAATGAGGCACCGTACAATAAGGCACAATATTTTAGGTGTGAAAAAAATAAACGCATCATGCACGATTTTATATTCGTGCATTATGCATTTACTATTACGACACATTGCCTTCCACATTCGAAAGAGGCAATGCGTAACTTATGCAAAAGTAAAGCTCCTGTCCTAAACTTGCTCGTCATATGCTTAATACGAAATTCTTATTTTTTGTTATTCTGGAAAGCCAGACCAATATATTTATAGTTGTGTACCTTACCAATTATTGGACAATTGCAGTTAACCTCATTTTGCGTTCGTCTGCTAAGGCGACAAACGGTCGTGTTCCGCAAGAGCTCTGTAAATATTCGCCTCGTTTTGGTGATCCTACCTCGTTTTCCTGGACAAGCTTTGTGTGAGTGCTCCTCCTCGCTCCCAAGTGCCTGATGTGGTGTGCTTCTCTCATTTTTTTCGAGTTTCTTCGTGGTTTTCAGCCGTTTTGGTGTTTCCGACCAAACGCGCTGATGGACGGCGATGCGGATGCGGACGGCGAGAGCAGCGGTTCGAGCGGGTATCCACTCGAACTGGCGTCTGCTACGCCATTCTCGTCTGCTGCGCTGGCGGCGTTGTCTGTCATGGCGGCGGAGGGTTGCCGCAGGATGCGGTCACGTTTAGAATTGTTGTCCAATGCACCTACGCCCGACGTGCGCTGCACGTCGCCTGTGACGTCGGCGCCCGTCTATGGTGCAGGCGATGCTGCTGTTTGACCGATAGAATAGCCTCGCCCAGCTGATAACGACACAACGACGGCGGAGACAATGACTACTGAGGCCGCATCAGGTGTCTCATTTGCGCAAAAGCCTGCTGTCAAACGCGCCCGATCTGCCTCAGACACGGAGGACTCTTCTAACAGTGCGGGGGTTTCACGGAGCGCCAATGATACGGCGAATGACGACGGCTTTGTGACAATTGTGAACAAGAAATCGGCTAGACGGGTGCTTAAAGCTGAAGCGGAACTTTCGCGTTTCCGTGAATCGGTTGTCAGTGGCGCCGGTCTAATTTATACAGTGCGATTTCTGCCACAGGATTCGACGGCTTTGCTGCTCGAAGCTCCCAGCAAGCAGCAGCAGAGCCAGCGCCCGAACTTTTCGGCTGAACAACTGTTGAAGGTGTTCAAGGCGCTCCATGACCTTGTGCCGGCGGCAACGTTGGCAGGGGGTCCCAAAGGGATAACGGCCACGGTGTCCACGATCTCGGCCGCAATCAAGGTATTAGGAAGCGTGACGGTCGTGGGACTATGTTTTTCAATGGATCAGTTTTGGGGCGTTATCAAAGACGTCAACCCGGCCTTTTCTGACAAATGCCTCCTATCCGAGCTTGCCTCGTACGGCGCGGTGAAAATAAGGAAGGACACGAGGCCAGGGTGGAAAGATAAGCAGAGCATTCGAGTGCCGTCTAGCAGGATACATGTTCTGTTTAAAAGGACACTATCTACTAAGGTCTTTATTGTGTGGAGGAATCATGATGTAACGATTGAAGCATCGTGGTCGATTGTTTGCTTCAATTGTAACGTACTGGCCGCACGGCAACTCGTTGCACTCGCGCCCGTGCGTGTAGAAGATGTGGTGCGCACCACTATCTTGCCGCATCATGTCGAAATCGTTGCGTTGACTGCAGGGGCCCTCACCCTAGAGGGGACTCGTCTTGCCCACTTTTTGCGTTAGCTCGCGAGAAAAGCAAGGCCCTGCTTGGGTCGCGTATGTTCCAATATGCGCAGTTGTCGGCGCCGGCAGCCACCCTGTTACCGCCACGGACCCCGTACCCCTCGACCACGCGAATCGGCATCTGGGACCTATGCGGCGGCGGTACGCCGTTTGGTGATTCCAGTCTCTTCGGGCGCGGACCCGGAACCTTCGGCAGCGCCCGTTAAGGTCGTGCTCCCCCCTTCCGGCCGATCCCTGCCCCCTGAATTTTTTTGCTTCGTTCGAAGACGCAAGGTCTGCTGTCCCCCGCACCCACTTCCCAATGACGGACCGCGGCTTTTCTACCCCCTCCCCAGAGCGCTTCAGTAGCAAGTAACCCCTCCAAAAGGATTACTTGTCCCAGATGCGGTCGGGACTTCACCCGCCGTGGTCTCCCCATTCATCTGCGACTGTATCCTCCGCGCCAACACTCCCGTCGCAGCCGAGACAGCCGCTGGTCGACAGGCTCAGCCTTGCGTCCCAACAATCAAGGGTGATGCGCGTGGTTCCCCGGGCGGTGAGGCCCTTGGTTGCCGAACACCTTTGCGACGTCCTCGACCTTGTGGCGGCCAACAACGACCTCCCCTTGTGGGAGTCGCTCCTGTCATTCGCTTATGTGGTCCTTCAACTGCCACTCCGCACCTCGTCGTCAATCTCTTTGGCAGCGGCTGTACGATCGAACCTCTGTGCATTTTGCGATGGCTGGCGTTTTGAGTATCGCGTAGGAGGTATTAGAAGAGCCAGAACGGACCCGTGCGACTCGCCTGAAAACTCGGCACGCCGCGTTTCGAGCAAGCTATTTGAGGGAGACGTTTCCGGGGCGGCCCGACTATTATGCTCCACCAACTCATTTGCCTCGGGGAACGCAGTCCTAGCTTCGCTTGCCGCCAAGCACCGCCGCACTTGGCTTTTTCCCTCTTGAGGTCAGAGCGATCGTGTTCGGTGCCAACCTATTCGCACTGCGCAAAAAGGACGCATCAATTTGCCCCATTGCCTGCTCTCTTACGTTACGGAGCATCGCAGCAAAGATAGCCTGCCGCGAGGCCAAAGAACTTATTATGGAACAACTTGGCCCGCACCAGCTGGGAAATAGCATGGCGGGCGGAGCGGAGACTGCCGTACATGCAGCAAAAGCCTTTATGCAATCAAGTCCCCCCGGTACGGCACTCCTAAAGTTGGATTTTCGCAATGCATTCAACACCATCCGTAGGGATCACCTTCTTCATGCGGTTCGGGATACAGTCCCGGAGCTCTTTACCTTAGTGGAGCACGCGTACAAAGAGCCATCCGTTCTGTTGTTTGGCGCCGTGACGTTGTTTTCGGCATCGGGCATACAGCAGGGGGACCCCTTGGGACCGGCCCTATTTAGCCTGAGGATACGTAAGCTGGTTAACTCCGTTCAAGTGCCATTCAACGCTTAGTACCTAGACGATGGCACACTTGGTGGACCGATGGCGGACTTGCTCGATGAGGTGCTGACCCTGTGATGACCAGGACAAGGCACGCCTTCTAGCTGTCGCTCGCCCAGGAGCAAGCGACTGGTTGCATGCACTACCCGCTGACTCACTGGGTACCCGACTTGATGACCAATCCATCCGGATATGCGTTGGCCTGAGATTGGGAGCTGATTTGGTTGAGCCACACAGATGCTCTTGTGGCGAGCCCGTCGGGCGACTCGCCAAACACGGCCTGTCTTGCGCTCACGCAGCGGGTCTTGCAAGATCGCTGCGGAGGGCGGGGATTCCCTGCGTCCTGGAACCACCTGGGCTTTTATGAGACGACGGTAAGCGCCCCGACGGTATGACTTTGATACCCTTCTATAAGGGTCGTTCTCTGGTGTTGGATGCGACGGTGACCGGCTCTCTGACCCCTTCTCTTGTCGGTCCCGGCGAGTCTCGCCCGGGGACTACCGTTTCGCAAGCTGAGACCTCAAAGATAAGAAAGTATGCGGACCAAAGTCGGGCGCACCACTTTTCGACATTCAGGTTCGAGACGATCGGTGGCCCTGGGTCCCTCACGGTAGCATTGATCTCTCGGGTTGGCGGCGCGTTACAGCAGGCGACGATGGACAATACGGCGCACGCCTTCTTCTCCCAGCGACTGTTTCTGAAGATCCAAAGAGATAACGCGACCTCAGTGCTCGGAACTATGAGAGACTGGATGGACCCGGACCTTCGCGCCAGGGGGCGGGCAGGTCTTCCTCACGGGCATGAGTGATAGAGCGGCTACGGCGCGCAGAAGGAGCAACTAGGTCGACGAGCAGCAACGTCGTGAAGCAATATATATATAATAATATTAAAGTGTGTTTATAACTAAAAAAAAAAACGTTCACCTCATTATTTAAGCTCGAGGCGGCAAGAGAGGCGAAGCATAGCCTGGTAGCATTAAATCTGTTCAACAGCAGGTTTTCAACTTTCGTATTAGCACAACAACCTGAGGAAGCACAAAAGTGGCAGACAATGTTAAGTTGTTGCTCAACAGCGTACCCCGTCTTGATGTTCATAATTTTCGTATATTTTACATTAAGAGATAGATTATTGATTCCGCTCATGTATATTGTGATTCGCAACTTGCCAATCTTAGCCATGGTACTTGTCACCTTGTTTATTAGTTCATTATTGGTATCACTCTCAATTAGAATGCATGTATCATACGCGAACTAAAAAATGTTCATATCACTGCAAAATGAGTGTAGATCGTTAATATACATATTAAACAGTGTTGGTACAAGAAGGGAAATCGTATTTTGTCTTATACAGGCGGCTCAACGCCTTTAATTAATTTACTAATCATATTCTATAATCTACACAATCAATTATTTTCTGTAAATCCGACCAACTTTGTTTTTTTCTTTTCTATCATTGCCCCAATGAAGTTTCTAAATTCAATCATTGCATCTTTAGTACTTTGCCCTTCCCTGAATTTCAATTTCATTTTCCAATGAAATCGATTAATTGAGAATTTAATATTTATTTTGGCAAATTTTGCTAAGTACAGTCGTAGTAGAAATAGGTCTAATGTTATGACGGCAAATTTTACCCCTTTTATTAAGGGCCGTAACTCAAGATGACGCAAATATAGTGGTAAAGGTTCCAGTTTGTAGACATAATTTGTAAAAATGTTCCAACAATAGTGCCAGAACATCTGCACTTTCATTTACAAGCTTCGTAGAAATCTTATTAATTTCATTAGTTTCTGAGTTTTTTAAAAGTTTAGTCTAGTCAGCACTTTAGCTGAGGATGGTGTTTCGAGGATTATTTTGTTTGTTGGGCCTTTGAGGTCAGTTAGAAGTGTTTTAATATTGGAGCCTGCGGAATCCGCAATCTTAGTTTCAATCCCTGCTAGATGTGTCTCGAGATAATTTAATTTGTCTTTAATCGAGCTTTTAGGTGGATCTTGCAGATTTTCAATGAGAAGCTGTTTAGCTGAATCAGATTCTGTTCTTGTAATATCTTAACCATTCGTCGCCATTATATATATATATATATATATATATATAATTTTTTTGTGAAGGTGGTGTTAAATGCATTTACACACTATTGCTACGAGTCTCTCTCTCATGCAGTGTGGGATTCGACTCCAACGATTGGATGCTACTCCGTTGAGACCCATACCCACTAAGCGCACCTCTTCAGTTAAGCTTCACTCCTTGATAGCCCAGATCTCCATAGAACAGTACTATGGACCATCAGAAGAAGTGGCAATCGCCCTTTCAGATCAATTGGCTGGGGTCGCCCTAAGGTTTCCGCACTTGTCTAGCGCCTGCAAGCCCACTTTCTTCGAGCTGCACTTCTCTACGATTGCTCTGGGGTCGAAGCAGGAGTCGTGTCTGTCTGTCTTTGCAGTTTTTGTATTTTTCCTGGAGGGTTTCTTCTGTCGTAGCTGATCCAAGTTTCCAGGCCTGCTTACTATATCCATATATATACACCGCCTTGAGTCGATGCAGAGTCGAATTGCAAACTGTTTCATCTTCATCATCACCAACATCGTCTTTATTATTATTGTCATCGTCATTTTCATTACCATAATTATCGTCACCATCGTCATCGTCGCTGTTTGACGACGCTGGTCATGGTAATGGCGTAACTTTCACAATCTTGTCTCTGAGACCGCCATTCACTGTAACGCTCTTAGGTTCTGAGACCTTGCATCCGAGGTTCTGTTTTGAAAAACGGTATAGAATGGGCGCGTTCAAGCACACCGTAGAATCTAGATCATATAATGTGCAATCACACTTCCGACTGACTATGTACTGTGCTCTTTGGTCTCTCCTCAGGTCGCTGAGCAGTCGTATGAATTTGAATTCTGCTCGAAGCCGACCGATTGATGCATGGGTGGTCTTGCTATACTCCTTCGTTCAGTCGATCGCTGCTGCATTTCAAATTGGCCAGGCCTCTTAGTTTGAAAGTGTGCTCAAGAACAACGCAAAATAGGTCTGTCGTAATTAAATCGTTCGGGGCAGCACGGGGAGCAGCAAACACCTGAATACCTGCTCGCTCGTGAAGCGCAGAGTTGATCCCATCATGTAGATTTTGATTTGTTGATTGATTGATTGATTGATGTGGTGATGAGATTGATTGATGACTGTGGTGGTGTTCTTCTTCTGCACGGCGGCAATGTACGGAGTTTACCCTCCCGTAACAGGCATTCGTCGTTAGTTTTTCTTACATGGCAATCTTGCTTGGCCTATCTTATCTCAGTTTAACTTCCGCCGAATGGCGTAGTCAAACTAGCACTACAAGTGCTAGCACTAATTGTAGGAGAAATCGCAGACGTTTTTTGTCGAGCCTGGTGGCCTTTTGCATTTGCGTGCGCCTCGCGGCCAGAGGAGATATATAAGTGCGCGGGTGTGATCCCCACCGTGGCACATTGCGTATTTATGGGATCCGTCTCACGATGCAATGCGAAAGCAGACCCGTGGACGGTAAACGTTGGCTGAGTGTCAGCGGAAAAAAGTTTAAGGTCTCTTAGATTTGCATCGCACGGTTCTACATTCACTCATCACTCTCCACTTATCACTCTGATATGCCACTTTACGGGTACACGCCCCTGCAATATAAAAAAAACAAAAGGGAGTCCTTTGAGTTCCACACACACACACACGCAACCGATCTTGTCGACTAATAACATGCACAATGTGATACGCTCTTTCGGCAGGGCGTTCACCGTGTGATGAGCTTGGTCGTGATTACAGTGCTTGGCCTGGTCTCGGGTCATACCCTCCCGACTTTCACGGAAATGGCACTTCTTTGCTGAGTTGTCTTGGGCACATAGCTTCCCCCAAATACAGCCACCATCCGGCAATGAACATCGGCCGGTGAGTGGTTAATATTTATCGTCAGACAACACTTTCCACAGTCGGAAATCTGATAACGCCTCGCTGTTCCTTAATCGTCGTCTGTTGCAATGGAAATGCCTTGATGTTCTCACACGCACTGCCACGTCAATTGGACGGGACACAAAACTACTAACTTATCTCCTCCATCATGCGCAGGTACGCGGGCATGCGCACAATCACACCGGATACTCCGTTCCCATCTCTTAATGACTCACTACGTTATCCTAAAGCGGCATATTTATATTTCAACTGACTTAGTTGTTACGACGCTTGAAACCTTTGTTTTTAATTAGAAAACCCCCGTATAGGTATCGCTGAGTGCGATTCAAAGAAGCGCGTCCTAAAGCCTTGACGTGCAAGGGTAAGTAACAGAGAAATTCGCGGTATCAGGTCGTTTTAAAACTGTAAAATGCCCGAGAGGGAGTCGTACAAGGAGACTAAAAGTACATTAAAATTATGAACAATTAACAGACCACCTTTTTGTGTTTGCTATGATAAAAAACGGCGACGTCACCGTAAGAACGATCCGGATTATTAAGGTGCTTAGTAATAGCTGAATTTTTAATAAGGAAAAATTAAGAGTATGTGACCCACTCCATTGTCGATCGTGTAATGCCCACTAAAAACCACCCCCACCCCTTCCTAGTTCAGAATTATATAATAAGACGTTAAGACCAGGAAAGGGAGGCCTTATGCTTTAACCTTCTCCTAAATCTACAGAAACCTTGTGAACTGAGAGTGGGGCTGCATGGGTCACTGGTAGGGTAGGTTGACTAAATTAGGAGCGTGACTCTAGACGTGTCTTCTGCTTCATGATGGAATTTAAGAAGGAAACAAGCAAGCGTAGGTCGGCAATGCGGTGCTCCAACCCACTAAAAACCACTCATGTTCCCCTTCCGCCCCAGCAAGGAGGCGCTTTTAGCAATACTACAAACTTCTGAGAGGAGGTGTAATAGCCCGGTTCACTGTTCGCGCTGGCCTCCCGTAGCTAGAGAGGGCGTCAACATGCGCATGCGGTTAACCCGCTCTTTCTCGGTTAAAACACACTTGATGACAGTCGCAAGTATGCACAAATCATTAAGTAAAGTTGTCACCTTTGTGACTAGGGCAGGAAGGCTAGGTGGAGACGACGAAGTGCAGCCGCGTAGGTTCTGCAGAAGTCGGCGCTGGGCCTCCCAAGCAGAGCAGGATATTCTGGTGTATCGTCTGCCGAATAACTACAGTGGAGACATGTTGAGTTCACTGCCCTGCCAATTCGGTATTGGCAGGAGCGGAACTGCCCATGTCCCGTGTGACGTGGTAGTACACTTCCCCTTCAGGGCAACCAACAATGTCTGGGAGAAGGGCTTTCGTTCGCGCCTCGGAACATCCGCACTGGATGTTGTTTCACTCTTCTTGCCAGCGGTCTAGTTTTGCCTGGCGCTCAACGTCCTTGCTTGCTTTGTGTCAGATCTTCCCAGAGTCGACGTCGTTTCTTGGCTTTAAGAACCCATGGCACGGTACGAGCTAGCAACGGGGTTGCTTCCGTGCTCACCGTTCGGTACGCGCTGACAATACGCAGGGGTTGGACCCGATGCGCTATTCGAAGCATGCACCTTTGTGAGGCCGTTGCCAACGAGGCTTTCGACCATACTTGAGTGCCGTATAAGACGATGGACTCGGCTAGCGACATCAGAAAACGACGTCTGGACTGGCGCGGGCCGTAAGAGTTGGACACTAGACGAGCAAGGTTGTTAGCCGCCTTGAGGGCTTTTCTGCATGTGTGCTGTAGGAGAGAATGCCCCTTGAGGCCTCTCTCCAAGGCGACTCCGAGGTATCGAACGGAGTAAGACACGCTGATGGCCTGCTCTTTAATCACGAGCTCTAAAGGCCTGCAGCGCTAACGAGTTAGAAGTATTGCTTCACTCTTCGACGGCGGCAAGGATCAGTCCCGCTGATTTCATCTAGAAGGCCACGTCCCTGAGAACTTCGTTTGTATGCCGCTCGAGCTCTTCAGCCGATCTTGCCTCGTCGCATGTCACGTTCCAGAGCAACGGTTTGAGGATAGAGCCTTGCGGCATTTTAGCAGCGCCATGACACGGGCCAACTGCCACGTGACCGTAATAATTCCCTTCTACAGAAATCAGGTGAAAATCGCAGCAATCTCCTCCGGAAGTTTCAATAGGAGGGCCTTCGTGGCAACGGCTGGGACCCCGTCGGGCTTAGGGGCCTTCCCCATGCTGATCCGTGCTGCGGCGATGATTATTTCCACCTTGGTGTTGGGCGGGATTTGGTCTGTGACGTCTCCTAGATAGCGAGAACAATCAAACGTAGGGGTGGCTGGGAAACAACGCTGAAATATTTGTCACCCGCTTCTCTTACGAAAGTGTGTCCTTTCTTCGGAGGCCTGGGACTCATTGAATAAGCCGACAAGGGCAGACCCACGGATCGTCTTCAATCTCTTCTACAAAGACCCTTCAGGACGAGGCCTTAGTCTCGTGCTGATCGTTGCCGCAAACGGACTTCTGCTCCGCGACACTTTTAGTCTACTAGACTTTGCTGTTATCGTGACATCCGTGCTAGGTGATGTGATCTGTGCGTTTGGACACTCGTGATGTGATTTGTGCGCTTTGACACCCGTGGCGTGATATGTGCGCTTTGACACCCGCGTCTCGTGCGCAGAGCCCGAGAAGCGACGCGGATGCGTGTCCGCATCTCGTAACCGCTGTGAGCCAAGTGTCGACCTGTAGTTCTATTTGTGGCCACTGCCGGCCTTGTCCGCCTACCCGGCGGTAGCATAATCTAAGGCGCTCGCGATAATACCTGCTGCATTTCCCGAGATATCTGAGAGAAAAAGGGGTGCAATCCCCGTACGGCCGTGGCGAGGCCGCCCCCTGATCCTCTGGTGCCTACCAGCAAGCACATAGGGGGCGACCTCAACGCGCCCGTAGCGGAGCTAAACCGTCCCGCCATAGACGTCGACGATGTAGAATCTCGATGGGGATGATTCACTGTGCGTCGAGCCTCTCGGCATTCGAAAACGTCCGTCGGATACCACGATGGGAATCCATTCTGACAAGAAACGCGTTTCTGACGTCGTCGAACAACACACCGTGACACCCAAGACGACCTTTGCAACCGGGATGACGGATTGCGCTGAGGCTAATCTCAAACAAGGCTTTGACGCGGAGGCAGCATACGGCTGGGCGTTGACGGTCCTCAAGGGACATGTTAGAATAGTGGTAGAGTCCTGCAAGTAAAGAAACACCAGAATTGAGCTAAAAGAAATATCAGAAAAGCTGGACCTGGATCTCCACAGGGTCGAAACGGCAATGGATTCCTTCAAGGTTTCTCTGCGGACCTCGCTAAAGGATGCGGAGGAGAGGATCGGGAGCCTCCGGACCTCATTGGAGGCGGTGCAGAGCGAACGAGATGAGTTGCTGGCGCGGCCTTCTCAATCCTCGGACCCTTTAGCAATCTGCCTGCGATGTGCTTTGGCGGACCCTGAGGCTGCCCGAGTGTATTTAGAGTCGCGGGCCAGGGAGACTAACGGGCCTGTTCTGGCCCCCGGGCTTCCTTCGGCAGGTTCCCCATCTTCGGAGAGAATCACTTCTCTCAGGGAAGTGAGGGGCGTGCTGGTCGTGCCGGGAGCAAAGGCTGACTCAGAGGTACTTGCCGGCCTCGCCGGGCAATTCCCCTCTTTACTACGGCTGCTTACACAGCCCCCAGGTACGGCGGCGGTGTTGCATAACACAGATACCTGGGAATCCCTCGCTGGGACCCCAGGCAACGGTGGCGAGAATCGTCATCTTGTCGTAGGCATTCTACATCTCAACAAACCCTGCGATGAGGCTGCGATTACCCTGTTTCGCTCTGTTATCGAGCGCATGACCCAGTCGTCACGGGACGGCCTTATAGAGCTTTGCCGGGCAGACACGCCGCAAGGGGGTCGGCTGCCAGCAAATGAGAGTAGGGCGCCTCTACCGGCCTCGGCCCTGGCGGGACAAATGTCTGTCAGGGTCGGAGAAGGTCGGACCTGGGCCGACACAGTAAAGAGCCTCCGGGCTCACCTGGCCGACAATGCACAGGTGGAGTCGGCCGTGAGCGGCCTCGTTAGGAACAGTGACGGTGACGTCATTATCTAATTACGGGGCATCACCCGTAAACTTGGGGTTCAGTTGGCCGATAGCATCAGCAAAGCTACCGACCATCAGGCTGACAGTCGAATGGGTGCCGGTATGCGAGAAGTGGCCTTATGGGGCATTAATCCTCTGATCAGCGCTAAAAGGGTAGAGGCAGATATCCGTCAGCTACTAGGAGCCACCGAGGCAGTTCCCATAGTGGCGAGACCACGACCCGCTGGTACACGCTGCTTAAGGTGACGGCCCCTACAGCCAGGTGGCTCCAAGCTCAACAATCTATCCTGATTGCGGGCAGTAGGCGCAGGCCCGAGGTCTGGGAGAGATTACCCGCATGCTTCAACTACCAGAGACCCGGCCACAAGGCGGCAACCTGCGAGGCACCCAAGACGGCCGCCCGCTTCTGTTGCCGATGCGGATCGCCAGATCATGCGGCAGCTGCGTGTAAGGCCGAGACGACACACTGTATCGTGAGTGATGTCTCGGGTCACAGAGCCGACGGTATGGCCTGCCCGTCATACCGCACACAGCTGCAAGAGTCGCGTAAGCGGAACGAGCCTATCTCATCTGGAGAGTCGAAAACGGGTGCTACGGCGCAGCCCAGGCCTGACGCTTTACCTGGAGCATCTAGAAGCGCTGAACCGCCGTCGAATCGGGTCCGGCAACAATTTTGCCGTAGGACCCTCGCGTCGATGTATGACTGGCAAAAGGTGGGCAATGCCACCCAGGTTGAAATTCCCCAAGCAGAGTAATGATCAAGTTTCTCCAGGTAAATCTCAATCGGTGCCGGGCGGCCCACGACCGGTTGGGCGCATATACCACAGAGCACCAGGTGGGTCTTTGTCTCATAACAGAACCAAATGTGCACATCTCCCGTTCTACACCTAACATGTACACTGATGACCAACGTAACGTGGCCATTTGGTGGACACGTCAAGACGTGACGCTCTCCCTCACCGATTGGGGTCATGCGGAAAGCTTTGTGTGGACGTACCTTTCACATAGCAATCTCGTTGTATATTCGTATTCTTTTTCGCCTAATAAAACTCTGCAAGACCTGGAGGACTACCTGGATAGGCTATCGGTATCAATAATCTTACCGATATCCAAAACACTTACTGCTTATCACGGGAGACTTTAACGCAGTGCACACTGCCTGGGGGGGGTCGCTGCGCCACCGACAAAGGCGTGACTCTTTTTGAGTGGATGTCCGAGCACAACATGGCCCTGGCCAACTACGGCGATGTTCCTAGGTTTGCGCGCCGAGGTCAAACATCGTTCTTTAACCTCACCTTTGCGGACCCAACCGCTCTGCGGCAGATACAAAACTGGAAAGTCCAGGAGAACAAGGAAACCCTAAGCGACCACCGCTACCTAACGTTTGAATTGGTCTCACCTATCACGCGTTGTCCCGGAACGCCGAGGCGCACGTGGCAGATGCGAAACATCAACAGAAGTGCTCTCCAGAGTTTCTTTAAAAACCGGTTCACTCGCTTGGCGGATACTCCATTAGACTAAGATGCCCTGGCTACAATCCTGGCGTAATCCTACGTGCTGCCTGCCGCGCGACTAGGGGCCCAGCCAGACGTGGCGGCAAGTGAGGCCGGCCTGCTAAAACGTGGTAAAACTCGGATATTCAGATAGCCCGCGTAGACTGTATACGCGCAAGCCGCAAACTGACACGTGCACGCTCTTGGCTGGCAAAACGAAGACGACAGGCGCACAGTGGTGACATTCTGGCAGATGCCGTTGTCAGGATTGAGCGCCTAGAGGATCTTTACCGTACGCGTCGACTCCACTTACAAAAGTCAATTCAGCAGGCAAAGATCAAATCCTGGAAGGCCCGGACGGGATCCCGCCGGACGTGGTGCGACTGCTGGGACAATCCTATCCCAAGCCTCTTGCAGAGCTAGTGTCATGCTTGTTGATACAGGGTCGCTTTCCCACCCAGTGGAAACGTACCCACCTAGTACTAATACCGAAGCCGAACGCCCCACCCGGCTCGTCAGCGCACCGGCCCATATGCTTACTCGACGCTGTAAGCAAACTAGTGAAAACGTGCTCGTTCAGCGCTTGAACGAAGAACTGGAAGAGAGAGATGCGCTCTCAAACAACCAATACGGATTCCGCAGGGGCCGCTCTACCCTTGATGCCGTGGAGCGAGTCATACAGGCGGCTCGCGCCGAACAGCGGCGGCCACTCTGGTCACGGAACTACGTGCTATAAATATTGCTGAACGTCCGCAATGCGTTCAACTCCTCCAACTGGTCGACAATAATGAGTGCGCTCGAGCAGAAGAGGATCTGCCTGCGGCGCATGCTATCGTCGTACTTGGAGGAGCGTACACTCTTGACGCAAGGCGAAACCCATCAAATAACGGCGGGGGTGCTGCAGGGCTCAGTACTCGGCCCAGTCCTATGGAACGTGGCATACGATGGTGTCTTGCGACTTGACGACTTGCTAGATGGAGTGGAGACAATCGCCTACGAGGATGATCTTGCACTGGTAATTACCGCTCGCACATGGACTATCCTGGAGGCCAGGGCGAACACGGCTTTTGATCGAATAAACAGGTGGATGACTGAACATCACCTGGAGTTAGCACCACAAAAAACCGAGGCCCTATTCTTAACCGGTCCCAGGCGGACATGGCCTGTATCCCTGGAGCTCAACGGGCACGTTCTAATGCCATGCTGCCACGCCAAGGACCTAGGGGTGACCCTGGACACAGGTTTAACTGGCGTACCACACATCAGGCAGGTCACGCAAAAGGTGGCAAGAGTATCGGCCAACCTGGCCCGTATACTTCCCCGGGAGGGAGGCGCGTCAGATCCCAAACGGCGCCTACTAGCTGCTGTTGCAGAAGCGGTCGCACTCTATGCCGCACCAGTGTGGGCAGACTTAGCACTCAGATCGGTCACGGCCCGCCAACGGCGCGTGGCAATACGGGTTAGCCGGGCGTACCGGACGGTTTCCACGGACGTCCTGCTTGTACACGCATGCCTGCTTCCATGGGACATGCTGGCGGAAGAAAAGAGCAGACGGAGATTAAACGAGGAGATATCGTGGACTGAGGCTCGAGAGACCACACTCGCCGCTTGGGTCGATATGTGGACCCACCCGCTGAACGGAGACACAAGAGGCACGTGGACGCGCTTCATCATCACGGACTTGAGCAAGTGGTACACGGCACAGGGACCAACGACATACTACGCTGCCCAGGCGCTGAGCGGACATGGCCAGTTCCAGGCATACATGATGAAGATCGGGAAAGCAGTGACGAACATGTGTGTTCTCTGCGACGCCGGGGTGCCCGATGATGCCGCGCATTGAGGCGTGTACGGCGTTATCTGCGTTCCGGGATAGCTCACCGTTCACCCTACGGGCATCTACCGCGCAGGCGATCGTCACACACATGGTCAATTCGACGACTAACTGGGGTGCTGGCCTAAAGCACCTCGATGGGCTCATGCGCAAAAATATCCGGCTAGAGAATATTCGTCGGGCGCGATTCGTCGCCCGGAACCTCCCAGATTTAACCCAGCAGGACCTACCTGCTCGGGTCGCACCCACAGACTATGGAGAGGGTTGAAGCGTGAGACTCCACTCTCCTGGTCGCGAAGTAATATTTCATAATTTCGAACCAGGAGGGTTCTTGGGGGTGGTTTTTAGTGGGTAGTGCGCTGGAATTAGATTGAGTCATGTACTCTCTCTTCTGCGTTTAGTCTCACACTACCCGCCAAAACATTGACGAGTGTGCGTAAATGCATTTTCCACCCCTTAAAAAAAATGGACGAGGCCTAACTTCTAGCAATGGCCTCGTTCCACCAGAACTTGGGTCTAACTGGGCACCTGCGGTGTGAGTGCAGGTACTGAAGCCTTTGCAATATGCTAGCAGCCTCCAGTAGAGGTTGCAGTCCTCCTGCTGTGGTTGACGGCCCATTTTGAGAGATTATTCTCTATTCCTTGGTCAAGTTCTTATGGGCTTAGTTGGAAGTAGTTTCGGTTTTGAACTAAGTGGACGTGCTTTGTGTAGCTCTCTACGCTTAGCTTCGAACGAAGTGGACGTGCTTAATGCAGCTGCCCAAAAAAAGGTTGTTAAATCTAAGTACGGTATTGATATGCTCGGCATTAACTCGGCATTTTCACCCTGCGATAGTACCGTGGCGTGGTGCATACCTAGGCGTATTCCATTCAATGTTTTGACGAAATAACAGCTATTGCTTGGTTCGTTAAGTTATCTTCTCTATACGGAGTTCACCCTGTTACAATATCAGCTGATCTGGCATGTGTTGCAGCGCATGTCGACTTGTGTGTGGTGGTGTTGTTGTTGAGCGGTGAGTTAACGCTACAACCGTCACTGTTATTCTAGCGGTCATATCTGCACTACGTTACAAGCGCTGAAGCAGTGAGCATCATGGATATTGCCGTTGTCAAGAGTCATTCTAACCGTTACTGTCAATATTATTTAAATTCCGGCAACAACTTTTTCTAAGTATCTTTATTTATTTTGTTGTTAGTCAAACAGACCAGCAGAATAACCATCATTTCCAACACGAGATGGAGGAAAGAACCGGACAAGCCCTACACGCAGGCCCCGGCAACTGCCCCCGAGAATCCAATCCTGCCTGCCAATCGAACCAGACGGAGAAGACAAGCACAGCTACTGAACCAGACGGGGAGGATAGAAATGACCGGCACCTTGACGAGATAAGTCAGATTTGCGAGGACCTGTGTGCATTTATTCAAACAGCGAGGTGCATGCATATACCTATCCGGCGAAAAACACCCGCCAAAATCAAACCTCTCAACCCGCTTAGTTCAAACTGCTCAGCTGGATGCACTCATCTCATAAACAGGCACTAACATGAGGCCAACATTTCGGGTTGCGTCAACCAGAATTGGCCGGACCCGGTATACGAGACGATCTCTGTGCTCAAAGTTCACCCACTTGTAATCTGATACCCAACGAAGACGATTCATCGGACAGCGTAACCTCGCAATTCCGCGTTACACCCCAGAATATACAATACGCCTTATTACGGGGCGCTCGACCACTCCAAGGCAGGTGAGCCTGACCGCTGCGAAGGGCAGCTGTAAAGCCAGATGGTCCTCCCGACCGGCGGTCTGCGTTCATGTGGTGACCCGCCCTTCATTTTGCCTATTGAGCCAAGGCAGCAGGCGTCCTACACGGTACTCCCAGGTTGCTAAAGCCCGGGGCATTAACCGTGTAGCCCGGGGCCGATGTGCAGCACACCTTCCCCGTATGGTTAAGTAGCCTTAACAGCCTTCGAATAGGCCACGACAGAATGACAATATAAATTCGTTGACACTCAGTCGATATCGTATGCCCTGCTTCCCATGTCAACAAAAGTGACCTCGGAAAAGTCAGTATTAGGAGTTTACACCGTCTGACTAACTTACATGTGGGCGCGTGAAGCTCCCCGCAGCACGCATAAGTCACGCCCCAGCAGACCACGCCGGTAAGAGAGTCATAGTTACTCCCGCAAGAATATGGCCTCCCAATTCTGAGGTATTTCCGGCGAGGCTGCCCCTGCGATGGGAAAAGTGTTCACGCTTAAGATATTCCAGAATCATCAATGACCGACAGCGGAAAACGCGTGCCTTAGTTGCTCTATGGTACCCCAAAAAAATCGAACATGAAGCTTTCCTATGACCTTCTCGACCAAGTCATGTCTAAGGCCTTTTTTTTTCTGGGAGGTTTCGGGAGTGCATGATGCACACGCGCCACTAGCAGCCTGTGTGACTAGTGTGAGACTCGCAAACCCACTAAACCCGGATGCCTCCCCACCCCCCCCCCCGGGCTCGGTATTACTTTGTCATTACATCGAATATTACATGGCATTACGTCTAAGGCCTCACTATTACGCAATCAGCTAAACTTGTCGAGTCTACCCCCATGCCCTGTTATCTATCTAAGCAGGGTAAGAGTTGGGGTTATCGTAAGCTTCTTGAGTACCTTGCACGAAAGCACGATATTCACATTGTAGCAGGTCCGATTAGGCTCGCTCGAAGCAAACATCTAGTCGGTTCACCAAAGCGTGTTGCCAATTTCACAACCTCTATCGTATTCAAGGAAACTGGGTCAGAGTCCCACGCAGGCACACTGAAAAAGCTTAGCTCTAAGGTAAAACCAGAGCAGTTCAATGTTAAAATTGCACGGGTTTAGCAACTGCCCAGTGCGGATGTGCGACCTTTGGTTGCAGAGGGCCCTGAAGGGGGCTACCTCATTTATTGAAGCTCTGAAGAACGCCGGCGGAGAAGACATCTCACTAAACCGTTCTTCTCTAAAACGAGTATTGTCCACGACCTCGTCGACGGCACCACGAGCACCGACCTGCAAGCGGCCTTCCGTCAGTCAGTTCCGCTCACAGGGCCTATCTATGTCGACCCGCCCCAATTGGGCGCAACTGGACGATGGTCGGCAATAGTGCGGCTTTCAGCAGCCGATCACGCTAGGGCCCTGCAAGCCAAGCGAACCAAGATCGGATGGTCGGTCTGCGTAATGTCAGATTGGACAACGATTCCCACATGTCAACGCTGGCAAAGAGTGGGCCACACCGCACATTCTTTCTTATTTGATCCAGTTGCTGAGAAGCGCTGCCATAAGTGCGGCGGACTCGGACATACAGAACAGGGGTGTAACGCTGCACTTTCCTGCTACAACTGCGGCACTCCAGGCCATGCAGCAAACTCGGCCGCCCGCCCCGCTTTCCGTCAGAAGATTGAGAAAAACTGATGCGAACGGTCGAGTAAAACATAACCGCAGCACAAGCACCACAGGTAAATACGCCAAGGTCTCTCCAGACGAGAGCTCACGGCCATCGGCACATCTCTATCCTGGTGCTAACACTGACAAAGACGGTTTTGGACCTTTGACCGGGAATTCGCCAGAGAGCCATCCAGTTCTCTGTAACTAACGAGGGGGCTGCCAAATCTGTTAACAAAAATGACTAGACATCTTAGGGTAGCCCAGTTAAACTGCAATTGAAGCAAAGGAGTCCATAATATGGATTTTAGAGTTAGACCGTTCGACCTGCATGCATTCGTAACGATTATAGCTCTTTCCACGCTCGAGCCTCGGGCTCAGGCTGGATTCTCACGGGTCGAAATTGATGAGGTTAGTCGCTTTCTCTTTCTGTTATTCTAGCCCCAATATGTCCATAGACAATATTTTTACCCTACTTGACAACCTTTCCGTACCCCCCAGACTATCTCCCTTTTATAGTATCTACAGGCAATTTAAATGCGGCTTCCCGATAACTCCGGCCCGTGGTACTACCCTTATCGACTGCCTCGTCGTTAAGAACCTCGTCATATGCATTATAGGGAATACACCAACATATCACGGAGTGGGTAGAGGCTCCGTGCTTGCCAATTTGCCGCGTGGTCAAGCAGGTCGACTAGCAAGTGAATAATTCTGTGATGAGGTTACCCACAGTGGCCACCACTGTCTAGCATTCGATATTCTCCTGAATCCTGTTTTTTCACCTACAAACACGGGTTTACCCTCACGGACAGTGCTGAGGTTTATTAGTCCTGCAGAGCTCAATGGAGCCAAGGGTTTCGCTCTGCTCGACGAGAGCCGCCAGAATTCGTTGCAGATGCTTTCTGCCTTTTTTGGGCCACATACACAACAAAAGATGTTTTGATTTGAGCCTGGAAACCTAAGAGGCTTCCAGGCGTGGGCTTTGGCGTAGAGCACTGCCGCCGTGACAGGTGGCTGTTGAAGTAGCTGTTGGAGCGACGGAAACTGTGCGAACTTTTGATGATGCCAGGGTTTTTGTCCTCTCCAGAGGCCACCAGCAGGCCCCTTGCTGCTCGGAAGGTGGCAATGCTCGCAGGGTATCCCTCTCAGGGAGACGCGGCGAAGAGCCCCGAGGGTCATATTAGAACTAAGACTTTCATAATGACTCAGCGGTACTTGCTATCCCGATCTTAGTTGAGAGGTAGGCCTGCTCTGCCTTAGGATCTGCCGGTGCGCGCTAAACGCTGGTCGCGCCAAGGCCGGAGGATTGAGGAGGGTCCTCTGCCCTTACTTCGTCTCCTTTCCTTTTTAGGGCCTGTATTGCGCTCAGGAGAGTCCCTTAGTCGGTTTCAGGCCGGTAAAGAAAGTTGGTTCTAGGTAAAGAAATGTGATACTAATCACTCTGCCGGGTTTCACTGCATGTTGGCGCACGTTTTTCTGCACGTCCAACTGCACGTTTTGCTGAACGCGCCTGTGGCACCGTGCACGTCGAGGCGCGCGTCCGAGTGCACGCTTGCCTCACGCCCACAAACACGCACACTCACGCTTCCACGTGCACGTAGCAACCACACGAAAGCAGACAGGCGCGGCACCAGGTTACTAGGTCAATCTGTTCTCAACGACGGTCAACACGAGACTGAGCAATAGCATCCTGATACGGTTATACTGGTTGTAGATCACCTCTCTGTAATGACAACTAGGTCATAGAACGAGAGTTCAGACCAGGCATGTAAACCCAAGCCTATCATTGGACCCTTGCCATTTTACTGGAGTATGTTCAGTACTTTAGGACGTTTATCGGAGGACCACGGTGCTGTCCCTTTGATGATGGCTGCCCGGTCCACACACGTGCTCGTTGGCTAATTCTCAGCCAAGGCGGCGAAGGAATTGAACAAAAAGTGAACTCTACTAGTTTATCTTCTATAAAGACAGGTCGTGTTTAAGCGTTGCGTTAGGCGTAGACTAGCAGCATTTTTTGTAACATGTACGACTTGTTGTCATGGTAGTTAAAGTTAGCATTTCGTTTGCCCTCTTTCTTAGCGCAGTGATTTCTCATCTTCCAAGGGCTTTTGACCCCAGTAAACTCACAGACGTACCTAATAAGCCCAGTTGACATCCTGGCGTATGTTTAAAACTTAACCGCCAGAGAGAGCCTCAGTAAGAATTGCATTACTTCTAGGTACGCCACGAACGCTGCTAGAGCCAGGCTGCGCTGGCCCGTCGTCTCCCTCCAACGGGCCGGGTGTGTGGATCTCTACTTTGGGCGCGGATCGGAGCTTTGTCAAATTACGAGTCGAAGGACATCGCGGTCGGACTTAAATTGAAAAAAAACATTGTGTGCGCTCACACCTGCGTGAGACGTCGTTGCGTCGGGAAACAGACGAACGTTAACGGCTGTTCTGTAGCGTCAGCTTAGGTAGGGGAGCAAGGCACCACGCGTAAATCGATACTTTCAATAGAGTGACCTACCATACATCCTGGAACCCACTGAACCTGAGGGGGTGCGTGGAAGGGACCTGACGGTCTGACTTTATCCTGTTCGGCAGCGGTTGCATGCTGGCTTGGAATGCGAGAGTTGATGACTCAGTAGCCCCTTCAGCAGTTAGTGCCGGTCTAGGCCAAGCGGGTAAAACCTGTATCTATAGGGTTTTACCCATTTGAGTTCGAGACCCTTGCAAGCCGAGTCCATTCACCTCCGGTTTGCTGCAGAATACCGGAAAACAGCTGAATATAGCCAGCGGATTAAAAGAGCAGGCGACCGAGGAACCCTTCTTGGATAGCTGGCCTCTACATTTTAACTCATAACAATGCACGCGTTTGCACGGAATCAAATAGTATGTCCCATATGTGACGCTAAATTAAACTATATATATATATATATATATATATAGACAGGGTCATTCATATCGTTATATACTTATTCCGACATTTGGTAGAACTCGGCAAGAAAATATTTTTCCCAGAGGAAGGAAAGGGCGGAAACGTCTTGGTTAGGCGAGGGAGAGTGAAGTTTATAAATGTAGTTATTCTGTCTTTTTCTCCTACATAGTTTGCGGGAGAACCAGTTAATACTATAACATAAGCGCATAAAGGAAACGGTTATACCGGCGTGTTCGGAGGAAAATTCTGCACAAGCAACAAAAGAAGACACTTCACTAGCTTGCGTAGTGAAAAGCGAATAGCCTGATTGAATAAAGACATAAAAAGTCGATATGTTACGTTAAGTCGATATGTTAACGCAGCACCATCACATCGGTACGAAAATTAGGTTTTCCCTTAATCGTTTTTTGCTACGCAAGCTAGTGAAGTGTCTCTCCATTGTGCAGAATTTACCTCTAAACACGCCGGTATAATCGGTTTCTCGTGCGTTAACTGGTTCTCCCGCAAACGTAGATTTTGCACAACTATGTAGGAGAAAAAAGGCAGAATAACTACTTTTATAAAGTTCACTCTTTTTCCTAAACAAGACGTTTCCGAGTCCTCCTTCCATTGGCAAAAATGATTTTTTGCCCAGTTCTACCAAGCCTCGAAATAAGTACATACCGATATAAATGACCCTGTATATATATATATATATATATATATATATATATATATATATATATATATATATATATATATATATATATATATATATATATAATTATGTTTTATTAACACCCAGGTTGGGTAAATTTTAAATAAGTACATCGATCTGAATCAGTGGTTTTCCTGCGTCACCGGATCTTCCCTCATCTTGCGAGTTCCGCTATTGATTGCACTGCTGGACATGCTGCGGCGTGGTATCTGTCACAATGGCCTAAGCATCTCGCGCACCTACAACACTCCTGAGGATTGTGGAATTCTTGTGTGCTGCATAATACGTGATGGAACCCGTGGGCTGCAAATGCCGTAGTGAGATGCCTATTTTTATATCCGGCTGCTCGCCAGGTTGTACTCCTCATCGCTATCGTCGTGTATATTCCTATGTCTATATCCTTTAATTTTTCACCCCACTTCATAGTGTAGGCCACGAAGGCCGTCGTCTTAGGTAAACCCCATTTTACTTGTAATTCCTGTGTCATTAGAGCCCCCCCTTCTAATATATGAACTATTCTATTCCTACAAGAGTTAGCTAACCCCAAAACCCGCTTCATGAAGAAAAATCGAACTCTATCTAGTAACTGTAGATCTGCCTCTCCTAATTTCTCCCATATAAGTGATACACCAAATGTTGCTATTGGTTCTATTTTAATCTTGAAAAGGGCGGACGCGGTATGTATTGACAACATTTGCGGGTTTTTAATTGCTGCTGCCGCTCTAATGGCTTTTCCTACTCTGGTTTCAATATGTTTTCGAAAACTGCTACCATTTGACGTTATAGTGACCCCTAAATAAGTAAATTTATTTACCAAATTTACTGTATTACCCCTGGCTCGAAGAACATCGTCTTTCGCCAATCGACCTCCTCTTCGAAATTTTGCTGCTACTGTCTTTTGCCAGTTAATACTAAGTCCCATCTCGTCCATATAATCGATTAGCCGCTCTAGTCCCTGCTTAACCCTAAATAAACTCCTGCCATAGATCGCAATGTCATCTGCATACATTAATGTATTTGCCCACTCTCGGGTCCACCCCTGCCTCACCCGGTTAGGTAGCCCTCCCAATAGTACCGAAAAAAGCAACGGGCTAAGTCCGTCTCCTTGGGCCACGCCTGTAGTTTGCTTTACTCTTCCCACAATCCCGATACCGTTGTCGATGTATACTGTAGTCTCCCCAAGAATAGTACTTAAAAGATTAAGTAAGCGATACGGAACTCCCTCTAAGGCTAACTTTTCTATAATCCTACTTCGTGGCGCTAAGTCAAAGGCAGCTTTAAGATCTATAAATATTGCGTATAACGGTCTTCTAGGTTCCGATAGAGTTTCCCAAATTTCTGCCAGCAACTGGCGCAGGGCCGTATGGGTCGACTTCGACCTTCTGAACCCATGTTGTTCTTCTGGTATTGCGTTTCTGGTTTCGAGGTAATGCTCTAGTCTATCTGATATTATTCCCGAGAAAATTTTATAGGGGCAACTCTTAAGTGTTATGCCCCTCCAAGATTCCGGCTCAGTTTCTATGCCTTTTCCTTTTGGTATGACAATCAAGGTATCTTCCTTCCACGCTTTTGGTACTTCCCCGGATTTTAGGCACTCGTCAAATAAAGCTTTCCAGCATAGAGCGAGTGCCAGCGTTTGCTTTAAATGCTCGTTTCGTATCATATCGTTCCCGGCAGCTTTGCCTCTAGGCGCCCTTTCAATTGCCCTGACAACGTCTTCGATTGTGACTGGTCGAATTACCCATTCCCGTGCACGTTCTGTTTCCTCGTCCCAAGGCCCGTTGAATATTGTTATTTCCTTTGGGGTAGTATCGGCTCCCTGCAGCACACTAGCAAAGTGCTTAATTAATCGCCCAGTCTCCACTGGGCACTGCCGTTTTCTTTTTTGTTTTAGCCACTTGTGCGGTTGTTTCTCTGCTTCTTGCAACAGCGCCCATTCCTGACTTTCCCAATATTTTTGTTTCTCTTCCTTGTATGCCTTTTGTGTCATTTTCTTTACCATACTTGCGAACGGCCTTAATACAGGAAACATCTTCACATATTCTCTAGTTAGTCTGTTGGCATCTTTCGCTGCTCTACACCGATCGTTGAACCAGGGCCTTTCTTTTCGTTCTTGGCGAGGAACCAATGCACCTTTTATCAGATTTGTCAATTTACGCTCATATGACTCTATTTGAATCTCCCCTGGTGGGCACACTTCCCCCACTCCCTCTAAGAAGATCTTTCTATCTAGTCTTGTCCCGGTCCCCGGCCTACGGCTATACTCCCTACTATTACTAACTTTGAATGTCATCCCCATCGGTATATGCCTTCTAAGCCCCGCTCCTTTCCTAAATGATGTATTTTCTCCCAAAAATGTTATATCCTCTGCGTTTCCGTCGGTGGCAAAAACGTCAATTACTGACGCCCCAGTACTACATTCAAAAGTGTTTAGGCCTGGCTCGCTGACTAACCAGCATCCTATCTCCGTTATAATATCTAAAAATGCTTCAGTTCGCTCCAGATTACCCCTATCCAACCTCGCATTAAAATCCCCCGCTAGAATCATCGGTGCCTTTCTCGGCACCGCTTCAACTCCAAGCATGATACGCTCTGTCATGACTTCAGTGGACTCTACACCTGCCGGTTTAACATAGGCTGCCACAATTTCAAACTCCCTCGACGCTATTGCTACTAAGTTTTCGGCTATTATTCCAATTGTCATCTCTCCAATTTCTGCTCTCGTGAATACTGAAACCCCCCCACTTGGCCTGCCCCGTCCCTCACCTTTATGTGCTAGTGCATGATATCCGTAGAAGCCCCCCAAAGAGAAAGGTTTAAGCGCCCAAGTTTCCGTCAATATTAGAATATCCACTCCTCGAAGTGCCTCCATGCCTAACAGATCTAATACGCCATGCCCTTCGCAGTTCCACATCACTACTTTGATAACCGGTGTAAGCTTTTCTTGATTGCAGGCTCGTGTTCATATTCTGATTCTTGGGCCCAGTCTTTCCCGAGCGTCACTGAGTCTTTGCTCCACGGGCCGTGGTGCTGTGTTTATTGCCATCACTTCTATTTGTTAGAAGTGCCGCAGTTTCTTTTACATTGCCACGGAGTGCTAGCTGGATCGTCTCAGCCAGCGAGAATGCGTCCACTGAGCTCTGTTGAGGCTGTGCCATTGCCCCGCTTACTGCGCGCATGACTACAGGCAGTACATTTTCTAAAACCTTTGAGATAACCGTCGTTATGGTGTCTTGTATGATTGGAGACAACCTACGGAGTACTTCTTCAACGATACTGTCTGTTGATGGCTGTGCCAATATGTTTGGCTGTTGTGGGGGGGCTGCTGGCTTTAGGTTGATACGGTCTGCGTCCTCTGCGTGCGTCGTGGTCGTAGGAATATTATTTCTATGGTTCACTTCTCTTACTCCATTCTTTACGACAGAGGACCAACTTCGTTTTGTAAAGTTTTCAGATGCTTGCACGTTGGATACTGGTATACATACTGGAACCGACGGGGCGTCGTGTTGCTTCTGTGCTATGCTTCGTGAGGCCCTTTTTAGTTGTTCCATTCGCAGCAGCCTTTGCGGGCATCCTCCCCACGTAGCCTCATGCTCCCCGTTGCACAAACAACAGCGGGCCTGAGCGTTGCAGTCTTTTTTGAGGTGCTCCATAGAGCCGCATTTTCGACATCTTGGCCTTGGGGCTTTACAGTTAGCGGCGAAGTGATCTAGACTATAACACCTATAGCACTGCGAGGGTTCATGATAAAGTACCACTCCGTGTCGCTTAAGCCCCAGACGCACCTCAGCCGGAAAACTGTTGCCAGAGAACGTCAAAATAACGTGCTCCGTAGCCGACACGGCGTTGGTTCTGGGGTTCTTCGCTTTTACCCGAGAAACTTCTGTCACTCCGGAAGATTGCAGCGCTGATAATATCGCCGATTCTGAGATTGAGGAATGAACCCCGGTGATCTTGCCCTTTATTGTAGATCGTGTTCCGCTTATTCTTGATGAGACTTTAACTTTCGCTAACTCCGATAGCGAGAGTAAAGTTGCCCTATCATCTTCCCTCTCCACGACTATGACAAGTTCTCCGTTTTTCGTGAAGCGAGGCTCCTCTATTTTCCCCCCGACGATCTTCGCGATGTCGTCACAGACCTCGTTAAAGTTGTGCTCGAGGGCGTTGTCATCTGCGGAGAATATAACAGCTTCATGCCTGTCAAATCTCACTCTTAGCGGCACCTTCATAGCGCGAGAGCGCTTATGCCGGGTCACCGTGGTAAACTCCGAATCGCTATGAGATTCCTCACCGCTACAGGCTTCCTCGGTTGCTTCGCTGGCGTCCTCCTTGCTTACCGGGCGAGGTTCCGCCTCGCAAACACGCATACCTTTACTACGAGCGTCTTCTGCGGGGCTTGATGCGGTCCGCTTCCCGCCACTTGCCATTGGACGGTTAGACGGACCGCCCGCACCACTGACTGCTCCTGTTATGCATTCATCCGTAGGCATCGCACTGCCTACGTGCAGTGATGCACGTTGTTCCGGCGGCTCCTTCTCTTGCCATTTCGGCGGCGTTCGTTTCAGAGGCATGGCCACCTGCTACGCCGCGCCTGTTTACAAACAGGATATTGTTTGTTTACAGGCAAACGCAGACGGATTTTATCTTCGCTCAATATAATAATATTGATTCTGGTTACCGTAATGGGGATGGCGGCAGTGGCGACGTTGATGGTGAAGTTAGTGATGGTGTCTGTGGTGAAAATGGTGATGATGGCTGTGGTGGTGATGGTGATGACGACTATGAGTGGTAGCTAGCTGGAATGAATGATGATGACGATGAAGATGTACTAATGATGATGACGCTTAAGATGGTATTTGATGATGAGGTATAGTAGTACTGGGTGTTGATAGTGATGATGGCTGTGGTGGTGATGATGCCGACTATAAGTAACAGCTAACTAGTGAAGGCACAGTAATGATGAAAACGCTGAAGGCGGTAGCTGGGCTGTAGATGATAGAGAATACACACTAATGATGCTGATGATGATGATTGAAAGTCCGATTATGGGTGTGAAAGCGCCGGTTTTCAGGTAGTAGGAGATGTAGATATTGTCCGGAGAAACTTAACCTGCACACTATCCGTTACGGCCCAGATTCACTGTTAGAAACACCGACTAACCACTGAAATAGCAACAATTATACGCACTGAAAACACGTCAGCGCAGCTTGAACAGCTGACGACACCTCATATATATATATATATATATATATATATGCCCTCCGGAAAATTAAAACTACTGCGCAATCACGGATGGGATCGCCATAGACTTTGTATCGTCAGCACATGCGCACTCTAAACATCGCGGCGTGGTATTAATCTCTTTTGCTTGAGCACTGTCTGCCTCGACATCCATCTTGTGGTTCTTGAAAGCCCTCCACGTTGCACAAAATGTGATAGAATCACAGTTTGGAAGCGGACACGCGTAGATGACCAGACAGTGCAGAGCGGAATTTACGTTATCGAATAACAAACTGCGTGTCATATTCGCACATTGTAGCTGTAGGACGAAAGTCATCCAAATTTGACAGCACAGCTACCGAAATTCCACATTACTCTCTAGCCTTGTGAGGTATATTCAAAATATGACTTTCGACAGAGCATGCAATTTATTAAACTATCCTCCTGATCCGATCCCCTGTAAAATCATTATTGAAACGAAGTATCGGATCCTACAGCCGGCTAATCAAAAGCTAAACCTTTACGCTAAGCATGCTCTGCGTCTGGTGCAATTACAGAAACGTAGTGCCAAATCTCAATACTTAAAAGCAATACATTTCCAAAAATTGTCCAAACTGTAGTATTATTTATTATTTATATAAGTTTGTTGTGTTAGCACTTTGGAGTGGACAATTGTATCCGCGCGAACGCGTGATTACGGGTTCTCTAACCCAAGGTTAGCCCAGTTTAACAAGGTGCCCTGGACAGACGCTGCATTTCCTCGTTGAATGTCGAGCGACAGTCTTTGACCCAAGAATTCGGATGCTCTCGAGTCTCCTGTCGAAAGATTAAGGCTTTTGCCTACGCGTTGAATAAGTTTGAGCGTAAGAGGGCCTACAGTTCCCATAGTCTCGAACGCCAACGGACAAAATTCGTGCGGATAATCCACACTGGAATATTTTCTGCATTTGTTAGCCTAAGCTAACTTGGAAGCATGACCTGCTCGGTCCGCACCTGCACCGACCATCGAAGGGGCTAATGAGTCGGTTACAGTTGCGTCCCAAACAACCATGCGGCCACGCTCAAAGGGCGCCAGAGTCAGGCCGTCAGAGTCAGGCCGTCTTTTTCCGTCATCCCTCGATAGACCCGGGGGCTCTAAAACACATGGGAAGCCGGCAGATCGAAGTGCGCGACTAAAGGTGTCATTTAAAGCGGAGTGACGTGCTCGTCGGCCTGCACTTAACGCGCATGATAGGCCATGATGGGCCAACGCGTCCACAAAATCACCACAACGACATCGGTGGGGCACGTCTAGATCAACACCAACCCGGAGCCCTGCGCTTATGCGCGTGGTCTCGTCGTCCAACAGAGTCCCAATTCGCGGACATGGTAGGGCGTGTAGCCAAGCTCCAGCCCCAACTGTAGTATTATAAATGTCATGTCAATATCGGCTCGCAGACATCTGTAGTAATTTGCCGCACACTTTTGAATTTATAACGGGGTATTTACTTTATCGCACTCCCCTTATGGTCCTTATTTATTTTGCTCATTTCAAGATTATTTGTAAAATAATAAAAATGTAACGAGGATTAAATGTCAGTAATTTGTTTACGTTTTTTTATTATAAAGGTAACTGGTAAAATACGTTAAGCACACCGGGCGACGTTGTTAAAGCCTCGGAAGTGTGGGACTTGCACCCACTAAAATCCAGTCGTCCTCTTTGCCCCTTGACGGGGGGTGGCCGCAGTACTGTCGGCTTTGTGCGGCGGTTATTTTCGCCTCAGAGATACCTTGTGCGAATCTTCTTACCAGAATCCAGGATTTGTAATCTTTGAGGAGCGCTTCTGTAAGGGCCTGGCATGTCAGGGGGTTCTGCAGCCCTAGGTTCCGGGACAATAGCTCTCGCTCAGTGTCGAAGAAGGAGCACCGTTCATAGCAGTGCCTTGCACCATCCGGCTCCCCCGAGTTGCACATGCGGCATACAGGGGAGTCAGTTTTAGCAATGCGGTGAAGGTACTGCTGAAAATAGGCACCATAGCCTGTTAACAGTTGCGCGATATATATCCAGGATGGACCGGCTGGATTGCTTCTTATTGCTGGCTCCATTCGATTAGTGTGTTGGTTCTGCTGACTAGTCTGCCCTCCGTCAGAACGTTGGTTACAGGGTTGATGCCAATCCTTTTACTCTTAAGTCCCGGGGGATTTGTCTGAAAAGAACTGTTGTACGGCTGCTGTGGAAGCCGTGCGACTTGCTCGTGTTATGTTAAGCGCCATAGGTCTTTGAGTCTTGTTGAAAAGACGACGTGTTGTACCTCTTGTAGCTCCGTGCGTTCCCATAAGGGTGCGGCGTATAACATGATGCTGTCTATTACTGATGCTAAGAGTCTGCGCCGAGAGTCGCTTGCTCCTCTGGTCCGTAGGAGGATTTTCCGTAACTCTGCTGAGGCTTTGGCTGCTTTTTTTGCTGCATAGCGCACATGAGCTCTATCCAGGATCAGGCCTAGGTACTTGACCACGGGCGTGGGTGTTATTGGATGACCTTCCAGGTGTAAATTTAGGTTGCGTAGAGGACGCTTCAGACCGTTTAGAAGGATTGCTTCCGTTTTTTGTGAAGTCAGTTCGAGGCCAAGCGTGCGGAGGTGTTGTCGGATATCCGCCAAGGCTCCGTTGGCTGTACCTTCGACCAGATCCTCGTCACTGGCGATAACAATCAGTGCCAGATCGTCTGCGAATTTGTTTGCTTAAAAACTTAAAACAATGTTTATCATATATGCACCTATATTTGAAACATACTATACGTTTAACATATACACCCGAAATAAGTAATAGATGATTGCTTAAAAGAAAGATTTAAAACAAAATACTAATAACTCACAAAATTTTAAATAATTAGTAATTATTAGTAAAGGAGCGTTGGAGAATGGTGATAAAATAAGGAAGTATCTATGTTTGTCAAAAGTGATATTGCCACCAAAAATGATGCCTATTTTCATTTATTAACAATTATAGCAAATAAAGCACTTTTATTAAGCAAATCCCCACTACGTCTCAAACACGTACCGTGTATGTATGGTGGAATAGTTCATCTGTCTTAATGATGACGCAGCCACGACACAGCGTGCGAATCATAACACCTAGATACGATTTATGTTTGGATCTTTATCACTGCACTGCTAAAGTCGATCCATGCACCAGGTTTTCTGACGATCACCTAGAATGCGAGTTATTTACTTGCTTTTACTTATTATGGGTTTTTGGCGGCTGTGTTTTAACTGTTCAATCGAACTATCGATGTTTATTGGGCATTCTTGACCGATCCAGCAGCAAAGGTCGGTGAACGGTCATCAGCTGTTAAAATGTGTGGTTCGCAAATTCGGTATTCGGTAGTCTGTTGATGGCGAGACGAAGAGCCTTGAAGCGTTGCATCGCGCCCCTGTCCGCAGATGCATAGGCTATGAAGATATATCAACGTAGAACATGTGGGCATCTTGTCCGGTCACGCGACGCGCGTCATTCTGATCGTCAACAGTTTTCCGGGCGGTCCTTTAGTAGCTTTTTCACACAGGCCTAAATGCAAGACGGCCCCAACACAAAACACACATTTAATTTAATTTCCAGGAACTGTACTTTGTTTGTTACAGTACAACGTCACTATGTGAGCGCTGCAGAACCACCAATAAAGCAAAATTTTGCGGAGCGCAACAAAACAGGTCAACACAAAAGCTGTGAACAGCTGATTCTATGGCCTTGTGGTATAATGTAGAGTGTTCATGGATCGAAAAAGGTTTCTAAGGATGCTGGAAATATATAGCAAACAGAATGATTTAACGACTAACGTATCGAAGACAAAGACTATAAAGTTCAGATCAGGGGTATCCCTGAAAAAAAGTGATAGGCTTAGCTTAGGTGGTGCTTCTGTAGAATTTGTCTCGGGGTTTACTTATCTGAATGTTAAGCTAACGCTAAGCGGCACATCTTTCTCGGCTCACAAATCTTAGCAAATTGATAGCAGCATTGTTGCCATGACCTCAATTCCAGCTCCACGAAAGCTCTCAGTAAAGACAGCATTAACCTGAAAGTGGCCTCGGTGGCATCATATGGTATCACATTAATCAAAGAATACACCTATGCGCTCAGAAACTTAATGCTCTCGACACGGTGAAGACAACCTTCCTTAAGAAAGTTTTGGGCTTTCCTAGAAACGCACAAAACCGGCTCACTTATAGTCTGTCGAGAATGACGCCATTCATCGAGGATCTGGTAAACCGCTTTTAACTTCCGACTACCGCGTGACTGCGCAAGTTCTATAAGCACTTTGAGCAAAAGATGAGGCAATTGCCCGAAGAGTTTTTGGAAGATGGCTGTTTATTCACATAGCGATTATAGCAGACGTGCGTTGTTTTATATCGTTCGTGTTATATATAATTCGTTTGAATACATAACTCATGCGAACTGTAACGTTCGAGTGAATATGCTAGAGTTAAATGTGCATTTTCGGCATTTAATGCTATTTTCGTGCCGGAAAGCAAAAAATGCAACCCAGGCCGTAACTTAGATATGTGAAGTGTATGGCGGAGAGGCAGTAACAGATATGACAGTTTAAACATCGTTTGTTAGATTTAGGAACAGCGACTTCGACGCTTACGACCGAGACCGGCCCGAAAGCCCTTCAAAAGGTCTTATGAATAAAGTATATATATATATATATATATATATATATATATCATTAAATTGAAGATACGAATTTACTCATACAGAGCAACTATTATTTTCGGTTCAAACAAACTACTATCGTCGATAGTATACGCTTTATGTGCGTGCAGAGCATTTTTAAGTTATTTCATGGACCCACTGTTCTTTGCACTAATAAATCGCTTATTCAATTTTATATCGACAAAAAATCATTGAAACTGCATACGGTCATTTGTTGTATGATGTCATTCATTATTAGATAATAATACTTGTTATTTCACACATACTGTTACTCACTGAGAGATATATATATATATATATATATATATATATATATATATGTATATATTTACATATTCCTTGCTTCAAAAGTTTTGCTGTATGAAAAATCGTTTTCTTACTTTATTTTTGATGAGTGTTATGCAATCGTCGACGTTTTTGCACTCCTTGATTGTGCCGTTGCCATCTGATGGAAAGCCATAGTGTAAGTGTTTTTGTTTTATTTTAATCAAATAGAGTGAGATAAGGTATAGAATGCTCTATAAAAATTGTATTTTATATGTTTATTAACCCATAAGCTTATATATACAGGGAGAATATATATATATATATATATATATATATATATATATATATATATATATATATATATATATATATATATATATATATATATATATATACATTCCCCCTGTATATATACAGAGTGGTACTAAAACATTTTACGATAGTGAGAATTGTAGAGCTTGTTAAAGTAAGCATTTTTCCAAGGAAACATGGTATCTGAAAAGTATTGTTTCGGAATGAGACAATTTGTGACACTAGTGTTGTTGCCGAACATAAGAGCGTGAAATTGCCATTGGCCATTGCGAGACAACCGGTTCTTCTATACATAAACTAAGCACGCCGTAATGTTAGTGCTTCCTGCTTTCTCTGAAGAACATATAATGCGAAGATGCGAAAGAAGATGCGACATAGTCGTTTTGAAGAGACTTCGCAAACATTAAGTTCTTTTTTTAGCCTTCACGCCAAATACCTCACAATTATAACCCTAAGAGCATTTGCAGCGCTCAAAACTAACACATAGGCAAACGCGCATTTCATGGCATGATCATTTTGATACTAAACTTATGGCAATGCGAGCCGTGGTCGTCGAGTAATTTAGGTTTTTCGGGGGGCATGTCAAGGCATTGAGTGCATGCATAAATGACCTAGAGTGATTTATCTGATGTAGTAGGTCATTTATGCATGCACTCAATTACACGACAATCTCGATTCGCATCCACGTTAGCCTGAATGTGTTAGATTTGGGCGCTGTGAGTGGTCGTAGAAAAAAATATTTGTTTTGACGAGCTCTGCAATTTCTTATACGCATCCAAAGTCTTTTTGGGAGACTCTGTATATGTTTAACGACGTATGAAGATGTATTTGTAAATTGGTTTCTTTGACTGATATCGCGTTTTTTTATTTATAAAAGTATGCTTCTTCTATATATATATATATATATATATATATATATAATGCTTTAACGAGCTACAACTCCTATTATCGATCTTTAAATATTTCGGTAACACCTTATATTAATATATTTTTTATGGGACCGTCTTCTCCGGCATCTATTTAATTTTAATAATTCTTTATTGAGCTTAACAATTCCATGATTTTTCAACAATTGTAACATTTAAGGACATTTTGCAAAAAAAGGCTTTTGCTCTGTGTCTGCCCGCACCGATGGGTGTGTCAACATACTACATATTGTAAAACGGTGTGATATTTTTTTCACACCGTTTTTGAACCGTTTTCACACCTAAATAACATTAAAAAAAAATAGTTTATTAGGTTTTAATGTTCTAATGGTGCTGAGAGGCTCTGCCAAGTACAAGCAAAATGAACAAATATGTTTTTTTCGCAATTTTTTTTCGCCGGTTGATGCAGTGGTGTTTGGTCGTGTTTCGTGTTGGCTCCCGTAGAATCGATTGTTACGAAAGGCTTGACTGTAATCTTTGTAGTGATAATTGTATCATCCAGACTTTATACAGTGAGTGTTCGAACGGTGCATAAAGTACGCCTGGAGATGCTCTGGTTACTTCTCAGAGGGTTACGATCCCTATCGGGATCTCTGAGAACTGTGTTCGATTTGCCAACGTCATCGCTTGCCATAAGCTTGAACCTAACTTGCGGCGGGGGGTCGTTACGGCCTAGAAGCAGAGCAGTTTGTGTGGTCGTCTTAGTCGAGTAGTAGCCTCTCCGATTGCCAGTTGTTGGAACTCGGTTTAACTTCCAATATTGGCATTATGTTTGTTTGTTTTTTAAACGTCTATTTGTTCCAAGGCATTTGGACATCTAGGCCGATGCCGGCCGAGCCCAGTGGAATTAAACCGCCTAGTAGTCTGGATATCTCCAAACTCCAAAGGAGCACAATAGCCAAAGATACACCAGTCGCTGTCTAAGCTGATGTCTCGAAGCCGGCCGAGAAGAGGGCCTACAGCGCATCGCCTAGAGTATCACAAGTTGATCCAACTACGGATGCCGGAACTTCGAAAATCGTAGACGGAGGTCTAACACCGGGGTGTAAGCAAAAGAAGGGTTCCTCAGTTTAGTGCGATGAACATGAAGAATCGTTTACGCTGGTGGTGTCCAAGCGTGAGCAGAGGGTTAAATCTCGTGAGCAGCGTCAGTTGGACAAGCTGAGAACGGAGACGTCTAGCGGTCCATTCAATGCCTTTAAAGTAGTCATACGGAGGAAGACCACTGAGGATCCAGCTTCTAACGAGTTTGCTGACGGCACATAACTGCAGTTATTATTTATTTATTAACACCCGGGCTGGGTAAGTGTGTTTATGTTACATCACAGTTTTCCACACAACAATCGATCTAGCGTTTTGCCAGTTCTGCTATGGACCGAGCCACCGGCCAAACCGCGGCATTCGTCTTGTGGTTTATGGATGCCCTCTACTTTGCATAGAACGTAATTAAATCCGTGGGCTGCAAAGGCATTTGTTAAATGGCGATCCTTCACCCCGCTAGCCCTCCACCCAGTGCTTCTCATTGCTGCTGTCCCATAAATTCCTATTACTGCAGTTATGGAAGGCTATTCATTCTAATTGCCCCGACTGCAAGATATCAAGCAGTAAGACCGCCATTTCTATATGGGTCAACACAGAGAACGCGGTTAGAAAACTGACGCAGCTTTCTGCAATAGGATCGATATCCGTCACAGTAACTTGTCCAGCTCAAACGTCATTCAAGGCGAGAATTCAAGGCGTCGATGTTGCGTTCACAGACGACGAGATATGCCAAGGACTAGCAGATTATGGTGCGGTGCACGCTTGACGTTTATTCCGGGCAGGTGACACTGGCA
Source organism: Dermanyssus gallinae (assembly GCA_003439945.1). Lineage (NCBI taxonomy): Eukaryota > Metazoa > Arthropoda > Arachnida > Mesostigmata > Dermanyssidae > Dermanyssus > Dermanyssus gallinae. The sequence continues at coordinate 57,553 of QVRM01002562.1, read as the reverse complement.
AGACCCGACTTAGCAAGCTGATCTTGACCTTTGTCTGTCTTCCTGGGATACAAAACCCACTCCGTCGCTCCTGAGCCCGATCAACCGAAATTATGCTACAATTGTTAACGAGTCGGACATCTAGCAGACAGGTGCACCTATCGTAAGACCTGCAAAAAATGCGGAGGTGGAGATCATCTCGCTTCAACTCGCACGAAACAGTCGAAGTGTGTTAACTGTAGTAGCCCCCACGTGGCCTTCCTGTCCGCATGTGGCCTACCTCCACGAGCAGAACAGGATCATCATGGAGACGAGAGTTCTACAACAAGTTAAGGCATCACATCCGTCTGCATCGATCACCGAGGGACCTGCCACAGCTGCTGTCGTGAAAGACGTGCAACCCGGTGGTTTCAGCAAAGATAAGGCTGCTGTCCTTAGGGACATTTCTACCACACAGGAAAGCTCCTCACCGCAGCTGCTTCTCCCTAATCCGCACCGCTACCGAGGCCCAAACGGAAGCAAACCAACACATACAGGAGTCGTCAAGCTCGGCCGCGGTATACTGCTAAACTCACTACAAAGAGACACACCCGTAACAAGACGTCTCACAGATATGTTGGGGGCGCCTTAACAGACGTCGCTCGGATGTTAAAGGGTGTCAGCCCTGATCTGGCATAAACTTTAAGAACAATCGCGAAGACCCTGAAACCTTTATTGGCTCTCCTTCTACTCACAGAGAAGCTTAAAGCCTTAACATCATCATGCCAGTTAATAATAACGCTAGCGGAACTGAGGCCGCACAAACATTTCCATTCTTGGATAACTCCATCAGGGCTACATGCCCGGTTTGCAAAGGTGCTTCACGAGGAGGGGTCTTGCCAGACACATATCAGCCAGGCACACTGGCGCCGCCAGTAGGCCGTTCACATTTCATCGGGCCTCGACGAAAGAAATTGATATTGAAACTCTACTCGTCGACATTCAGGCAAACATGCGCCAAGCCAAACTGCTACGCATTTTACCAAAATCTGTAAGGTCTACGGTTGCAGAGGAACTTACTAACGTCTTCTCAAACGTCGCCAACGACAACGACTTCTCCGCCTGGTACTCTTTGTTCTCCTTCGCTCCGGTCGTGCTGCGACTTCCTCAAGCGGAAAAGGACGCCCGGTCCTTGTCTGTCGTCATTATGAACGTCAGAAGAACTTATGCGAATTTTCAGCGGGAAAAAGGCTCAAGAATCTGGCGCACGAGGGATCGGGATCGAAGGCTTATTCCGACGATAACCTCTCCAGACGGGTGAGAGTCAAGCTGTCGGAAGGCGATATCTCTGGTGCAGCTAGATTGGTGGGCTCCTAGGATATTCTAGCGCCAGTAGACGAAAATACGGAAGCACTCCCAAACACCCACAGGCTCCTCGGGATCTAACCATGCCCACACCCCCGGTGGTAACACTGCCATCTTCAATCTCGCGCGACGAGATACTGAGCGCCATGAAGACCTTCAGTCGGAGTTCAGCTGCCGGCCTGGATTTTATGAGACCCCGTCTACTTCAGGACCAACTGTCTGGTGCACTGGGTAGCACGGCTGAGCGATTAGCTGACGCCATTGCAAAAGAAGTTAATGTGCTCAGATGGGGCTCGCCCCTATCCTGTTTTATACCACTTATCTTCGGAGCACGGATGTTTGCACTTAAAAAAAGATGGATCATTACGCCCTATCGCCTGTTCCTCAGTCGTTCGCCGATTGGCAGCCAAAATCAGCTGTCAAGATATTAAGGCTGCTGTTTTAGCAGCTCTTGGCGATCACCAGCTAGGATTCGCTACCCCTGGCGGTACAGAGGTAGCAGTACACTGTGCCCGTACATTTCTGCAATCGCGCAAAGTACCGACGGTGATGGTGAAACTTGATTTCCGAAACGCTTTTAATAGCGTTCGACGAGACCATCTACTCCGATTCGTCAAGTCGTGGGTTTCCTTACTGTTTCACCAGACAAATCTGGCTTACGGTCAGTCATCACATCTGGTCATGCCCCATACCACGTTGCTATCGCAAACAGGTCTTCAGCAGGGCGATCTCCTAGGTCCTCCACTTTTCTGTCTGTGTATCAAGGATATGGTGGATACACTGCGATCCCCCCTTAATGCCTGGTATTTGGATGACGGCGTTCTAGGCGGAGACCCCCCGACAGTACTATACGATATTCGACGAGTCATTGACTTTGGTGTGATTAGTGGCCTGACTCTGAACCCGGGCAAATGTGAAGTCTATGTTACGGCTTATAACGAAATTGAATCATTAAATTTAACGGGCCTCTGTGATCTTTTCCCTGGCTGTCGCGTTGTGGACAAGGCTGACTTGAAGCTGCTAGGTGTGCCGTTGCTGCCGGATGGGATACCAAAAGCACTAGCCGGCCGGAAAGACAAACTGAACTTTGCCACAGTCAGACTATCTTAATTGGGGGCCCACTGCGGTCTGTTTCTCCTTAGATCTTGCTTTTCAGCCACGAGGTTAACACACCGTTACACATAGTTAGAGGTTGCAATTTATCCTCATCGCCTGAACTTTTACAGCCTTTTAAGGATCTTAGCTTAGACACTTTAGAGGACATACTAAATCTTCAGCTTACCGCTGTGGCAAGGGATCAGATAATGCTTTCGATCTCTCTAGGCGGCTTAGGTATGCCGGACGCGGTCATGACGGCTGGACCCGCGATCGTGTCATCATTAACTCAGGCTTCGGAAAGGGTCAGGGCTTTATTGGATAAGGATGGATGGGAAGCTTATAACGTTGAACTACAAAAGCTGACCGCCAGATTGTTGTCTTTATTTGACTCCCCTCCCTTTGAAAGAACTAAACAGAGCAGTTGGACAGACCCTCTGCAAGAAAAGCGATTAGCAAGCCTGATCGATAGAGCCCCCACCGTGGTTGACAAAGCAAGGCTTCGAGCCGTTATCTGTCAAGGGGCTGGAGCCTGGTTACATACACTACCGTGTCCACGAATAGGGACGCTTTTGTATGATGAGACGACGCGCATCAGCACAGGATTGCGGCTTAGTATCGACCTAGATGTCTCTCACCGATGTCGTTGTGGTTGCCTTGTGGACGCTTTGGCGCATCATGGCTTATCATGCGCCTTAAGTGCGGGCCGAAGAGCACGCCACTCGGCATTAAATGACACTTTCAGTCGAGCACTGAGGTCTGCTGGCTTTTCGTGCGCACTAGAACCTCCGGGTCTATCCAGAGACGACGGAAAAATGCCTGACGGTCTTACTCTAACCCCCTTTGAGCGTGGCTGCATGCTTATTTGGAACGCAACTGTAACCGACTCATTAGCACCTTCGATGGTCGGTGCAGGTGCGGACCAGGCATGCGTCTAGGTTAGCAGAGGCTAACAAATGTAGGAAGTACTCTGGCGTTAGTTATCCGCACCAATTTTGTCCGTTGGTTTTTGAAACAATGGGAGCCAGGCCCTCTAACATTGAAATTGATTCAGCGCATAAGCCTTAACCTCTTTACGGAAGACTCGAGAGAATCGGAATTTTTGCGTCAGAGGCTGTCGCTCAACATCCAACGAAGAAACGCAGCATCTGTTCGGAGCACATTGTCGAAGTGGGCTAATGCCGGGTTAGAGAACCCGTAACCACGCGATAACGCGGAGACAATTGTTCACTCCAAAGTGCTAACATAAAAAGTCATTTAATACGATTCATAGTACACGTCGTGACACATCTGTCTGGATACTAGATACCTTTATTACACATATAAACAGATGAAAAAGTTTGGCATTCATGTGTACCAGGCGATATTTAAGCATCGAATAATTTGTCAGAAGCCTTGTGTATGGGTGCGTTACAACGTTGTTTACAACACTTCTGGTAAAGTAAGCTTATTAGAAACAGCCCCAAAAAGTGTACGGTTCCTGCTATAATGTCAGAATACTATATATGTATAAACCATAAAAGTGCACTATATTTTCATCTTTCCATTTGTTGTCTCTTAGTGGTTGCCCTATAAGCCGATTCAAATATAATTTGTATGCATATTTTCTAAAAAGTATATAAAGTGCGTTGCAAAAAATTAGCAACACATGTTTTTTTATGATAATTTCGGTTTGATTTGTTTAAACGTTTTGAGGGAATTTTAAGGGCATGATGTACATGACGAAGCACAAGTATGGTGTTAATTTCGTTGCAATCACACAATCGCTTCATACAAAAAATAAAAATGTGTGAAAAAACAGTGTTGCAAAATATTAGCAACAATAACGCCCTACGGCGTATTCGATTCTTAGCAGACCTGTATGAATTATTTGATACTACATATTATATTTTAGAAACGGGTTTTTTTTTCTTCTGAATCAAATCGTAAAGTCGGTCTTCCATGGAGTTAATGAGCTGTTGTAAGTGCGAAAGTGGAATATTAGTCCATGCTTGCTGGACAGCTTCTTTGAGATCCGACAAATTATCATATTGTCGACTATTTGCGTAAATCTGCTTTATCAAATGTCCCCAAAGATTGTCTATGGGATTCAGGTCTGGACTCAATGCCGGCCAGTCAAAAAGTGGCACTTTTTGTTCTTAAAAAAGGCTATAGTGCTAGCCGAGCTATGAAACGTGGCGTTGTCTTGTGAAAAAACTGCTAAAATCTTCTAAAATGGGCTTCTAACTGGAAACCGACGATACGTTGGTACTTGTCGGAATTGTTTAGGCCCACAATCGCGACTAAATCAGACTTCCCATTATATCCAAACGCGCCCCAATATTTCACAGAGCCACCACCGGCCACACGTTTCGAGAACCATTTAGGTTCCTTCTGTAAGTCGTGCCAATAGTACTGACAGCCGTCAGGGCCATCGAGATTAAATTTCTTTATATCTGAGGAGAAGATGTTTTTCCACTCGTTATTCCAAGTTTGGTATCTATGCGAAAATTCACGTCGTGCGACAATGTGCTTCGGTTGCAGTCGCGGCATAAGCTTCCTTTTCGGGTATTGCCTGTTTTTGTCAGAACTTAACACTCGGTACACTGTGGATCTGTGCACTGGCACTCCCAAAGTAGTCCTGATCCTGGAAGAAGACATTTGGTCATGAGTAGCCAACTGTATGATCCTTCGCCGATCTCGAATAGTCAAAACTGGCTTACGCCCACTGTTAGATCTGCACCTTTGGTTCACTCCAGGGTGTAAGAACCTGCTGATGGCGCTCTTATGCCGTCCTAATCTGGTTGCTATAGCAGTAACTGTATGACCGAGCTCAGCATATGTCCAAATTCTTGTCTTTTCGTTATCCGAGAGATTCTTTGTACGACCTATGGCTTAAACATACGCTTTGCTGTTAGTTCGGCACAACGACTGAGCTGTAGAATATTTTGCAGCTATAGAATGGTTGACTTAGCTAGACAATATTCCTGACATTTGATCCCCGGGATCGAATATCAGCTGTAGCATCGACTATCCTTTACAAGTAAGAGCTGTGTTGTTAGCATGTTATTGTTGCTAATATTTTGCAACACTGTTTTTTACACTTTTTTATTTTTTATATGAAGCGATTGTGTGATTGCAACGAAATTAACACCATACTCATGTACATCATGCCCTTAAAATTTCAAAACGTTCAAACAAATCAAACCGAAGTTATCACCAAAAACATGTGTTGCTAATTTTTTGCAACGCACTTTATATATATATATATATATATATATATATAACCTTTTGCTATATGGATAAAAACCGCACACGGGCATTAATTAGCCTTACGGAAATACAAATGAAGGCATGATCATCGCACATGCTATCAATAAAACGCACTTAAAAAATATATATATGTATATATATTTATATATAAGAATATACCAAAACATTTCATAGTTACGCAGCGTACGACAGAGAGAAAAAGAAGAATCTGCGCGTTTATGTCGTGCTTTAAAAATGTATGGGACGTTATAAAAAATGTACATTAGAATGAATCGAAAGCTGTACATTTCACCAATCCCAAATTTTCAACGTAAGGCGAAAAATTATGCTTTTTATATATATATATATATATTGCTTTAACGTTAAAGCAATATATATATATATATATATATATATATATATATTGCTTTAACGAGTCCTACATTACTTATTATCAATCTTCAACATATAAATAAATATATATATATATATATATATATATATATATATATATATATAAATATATATATAAACATTTTTAGGTGCATTTAAATAAGCTTCCGTGAGCGTGAACTATACTATTTCCCTGAGCTTTTGTTCGGGCTTGTTTTTCAAATGCGAACGCATAACTATTTCCGATTCGCACGCTATTTCAATCATGCAGCCATGCGCGAAAGTGGACGATATTGTACAAAAGTTTTGTTGTTATTCAGTGCTAGGTGAAAACTTACATCTGAATTCCGGCCAAATCTGTTGTGATTCCACCGTGTTCCACACTACGGTTATGCAGCCATCGAAAGATTGGAACGTGCATTGCAGAAAATGGGTATGTATGATCTCATTGAGAATGTTTCCTCGTGGTTGAACATTCGCCTGTCTTACACAAGTGCAAATACATTACGATTAGTATTGTTTTCTACTGCGGTTCACGCCGGGTTGTTTCTACGTGCAAGCCGAAAGCCATACATATCGCTCGGTAACGAACAAGGAATCTGGAAAGCTATGGCCAAGCGATGTACGTACCGAGAGCACCGGTTTGGAAAGCGCGAAGACGCCTAAAAGCAACGCGCCCACCATGAGCGCTGCACGGCCATACTGTGCACACAAAGCCATGTTTTCCAATGTCTTCAAACTCTACACGTTCCTGCACGAATGTCGGCCGATTCTGCCCCATGCTGACGGCAAAGCATTTTTATCTGTCTTGGCTGCAGTTTTAGCTGACGTCGTCATCCGATAGACTAGTCGTGACCAGAAAACACCCATAGCTCTACACACATATATATATATATTATTTTTTTTAAATTAAATATATAGTTTAATGCTTAACAGATGGATATTATTTCACATCGCGTTTTGCCGCGGTCGTGAATTGAGGGAGCGCACAGTTCCACACTCAAACATATATTAATATATATGAACTGTTGTCGTCGTATTGACTATAAACACTATTACAACTATGTAATTCCACACATTTACAATATTACAGAAGACATCGGCGGTCGGGCTGCAAGCTTGGCTTACTGGCCAGGGCATAACTGTGAAAGCAGTTTGGAAGCTACATATGGTAGTGATGCTGTGTGTGGTGCGTAACGAATATTACGCAAACTGTTGGAGAAATGAATGCTGGCCGACGGGAAGTTTGTTCTGTTGCTGGGTCGGGGACGTCTATTTTCCACCCACATTCAATTCCGCGGAGGTTGCTGAAGCGGTAAGCCTTGGACTTTCAGGGTTAAACCTGACCATACCAGCTATCGTCGGCGGTGATTTCAATACCAGATGGTGATTGTGGGTCCAACGATGATAACGGTGAGGTGATGGCAAATATTGGACTAAGATGAGCAAACGCGCTTAAAGACTATACATATTTACGTTACAATGGAAGCAGCACCATCAACCCGTTGTTTCACAACCTTGTCAGCCGTGAAATTAAAAGCTTCGATGTTCTTGATGAAGTGGCCCGAAGAGACCAACCAGTGTTGGCCGTTGTCGATGCTCCCGGTATTTGGCGAGACCGACATAACCCGCCGCGCTATTCTGCAATTAAACGGATTAATCCATCGTTTTTGGACAGAGCGGTGGGCGGCCTTGAGATAAGCCTTGACCTCGATACCTCCTGTGACCAGCTAGAGAGGACGCTAGAAAGTGCAATAAAATGGAAAAGGTTATGGCAGAACATATCACGTCCGTGTCACTCCCGAACCTGCTACCTCGTTCACGGTGAAGTGCTCGGACTCCTGCGCCAACAAAAGCCAGAGCACATTCATCACTTTAAGCGAAGAAAGGCCTATATACGTTTCTGCTATAATCATAAAAGGGAGCATGCAAGGCGAGAGAAATGACGGCTGCTTGAAAGAGCAGAACGAGAGCCCTTAGCTTACATCGTGCGACCTCGTAGGGCGGTGAATCTGCTTAGTGACAAACAGGTAAAGAACCACCTAACTAATCTCTTATCTAATCGTGACGTTGCGGCCGTATCTCCAACCATGCAACACCCGCTTGCACTGGAGCAGCACAACAAGAGTCTGCCTTTCGAAGTGAAGGAGATGTGTCAGGTCCTACGGTCTCTCCCGAAGAGAAAGAGCTCATGGCCCGTTGAGGTCTGCTCTGAGCATTGGACCCAGTCATTCCCTCTGTTGGCAGAGACACTTTGTGATCTCTTTAATGACATTATAAAGAAAGGGCGGATGCCTAAAATCTGGCATGTCGCCAGGCTTTCTCTTCTGTTCAAGGGTAGGCATGATGACAAACAGGATCCAAATCTCTACCGCGGAGTGGCGTCAGAACGTACATTGAAGATTTTCTGTTAGGTGTTTATTCGGCGCATTGAGCACGTGGCTGAAGAAGCACCTTCACCAGAGCAATTCGGCTGAGTGTAACAGCAAGTGTCTTTGAGGAGGATACCTTGTTGGTTGACGGTGAGCAGGGTGTATTGGAGATTAAGCAAAATGTGGGAACTCCGCAAGGAGACCCGCTGACCTGCGTCTCGTTTACACTTCTTGCTGACCTCATCGGTTACGTCCGACAGGAGTACCAAAAAGCCGTGGTGGTGATGTATGCAGATGATATTGTGGTTGCTTATCGCGACCTAGGTGGCATCAAGCGCATTACCTCTATGATAAAGGCGTTCGTTGTCTCAAAGGTAGTTGAGCTAAACACCAGAAAAACCAAAAACATGAAATTTAGGCGTGAAGGTCGATTGGCTGCCAGAACCATTATACGTTGCTGCGGCCAACCATTAGGCTTTGTTAACTCTTTCCAGTATATTGGCCTTCTGGTTCATTATACAGAAACGACGTTCACAGCGCATACAAAAACGAAACAGTACGAAAGGCACTTGTCTCTTTTACGGGGAATTAGGCAATGTTCGCAGACTGTCCCTTTTCTCAGCACTGAGGCTCTTCATGCTTAAGCTTGTTCCAGCGCGGATATATGGTCTTGACAGAGTGTGGAACTACCTCTCGCTGGCAATTTTAACTAGTTTGAGAGGTGTTTCTCATTACATATGAAGCGAGTGCTTTGCTTGCCTATTCGAGCAAGGAGCCGCTTTGTGTATCTCATGTCAGGCCGTCCACCGGCTACTGAAACAATCCGACTAAGGCTGAAGATGCCGCAAACAGTACGCATATTTCATTTCGGAATGGGAAGCTTAAGTCGAACAGGCCAGACGAGAGGTCGGTGGTATGGACGTTTTCAACGCCGTGCACCCTTGGTCTGGTCTTGCATGTAACAGTCGCCACGTATACGCCAGGTACAACGTGCATAATTATCACTACGTGGTATGTTCAAACGCAGCCTTTCAAGAGGAGTACGAGTTGCGCATCTGCCGGTTCTGTCTGCAGAGGTGTGCCAAGTACCATTCAGTGGAATGCACAGCGCTGGACCAAAATCGTTGCAGTACTTTTCTCGCCGGAAGCGTGAAGAAGATAGAGTATTATAGAGAAACATTTTTGAACTGTATATTATTCTCAATCTTAGTGGAACAAACATAATTGATAGTTGACACACAATATTTCACGAAGTCCGCAGTAATCAGGTCTACTATAGTTATTATTGTGTTAGCAAAAATCGCAGCTGAAAATATTTTCGTATTTTTTCTCCTTTTCGATTATTGTGAGACTCAATCTGAGCAGATCTGAGTACAAATAATTTTAACTATTGCAACTGTTTGTTTATTGATATTTCTTGTAAGATAATTGCACACATTAATTTCAAGCTTTGTCAGGCGCCATTCACTGCAGCGCTGGTGTTGTTGCTTGCCTCTGAGGTTCTGTTTCGAAAATCGGCATAAAATGAGTGCGTTCAAGCACACAGCAGAATTTAGATCATACAATGCGCAACCACACTTATGTGACTATGCGCTGTGCTCCTTTTCCTCAGGACGTTGAGCAGCGGTATGAATTTGAATTCTGCTCGAAGCCGACCGACCGATCCATGGGTGGTCTTGTTATACTCACCCGTTCAGTCGACCGCTGCTGCACTTCAACATAACCAGACCAGGCCTCTTAGTTTTAAGGCGCGCTTAAGAGCAACACAGTGTAGATAGGTCTCTTTTATATGGGAGGTTTAGAAAATGCATAATTCACGGTCGGTGTTGGCAATCAAGTGTGGGACTCTCACCCACTAATAACCCGAGTTCTCTTCACCCCCCTAAGGTTCGGAATTGTGTTGGACAATACTTCGAGACCACGAAAGGGGACTCTCGTGCTCTGCCGACTCATGGTCCCCGAACCCGGAGAGGTGCGTCGAGATCCTTCATCTAAGAGCTGGATTGCGTTGGCCCCTTGCAGGGCACCCTCGTCTTGACTGTTTGTCGACCGCGTGTGTGCAAAGCGGTATCGGCGTAGGTTTTCTAGATACGCCACGAACGCTGCTAGAGCCAGGCTGCGCTGGCCCGTCGTCTCCCTCCAACGGGTGTGTGGATCTCTACTTTGGGCGCGGATCGGAGCTTTGTCAAATTACGAGTCGGAGGACATCGCGGTTGGACTTAATTTGAAAAAAAACATTGTGTGCGCTCACCCCTGCGTGAGACGTCGTTGCGTCGGGAAACAGACGAATGTTAAGGGCTGTTCTGTAGCGTCAGCTTAGGTAGGGGAGCAAGGCACCACGCGTAAATCGATACTTTCAATAGAGCTTTACGATCCAGTGACCTACCATACATCCTGGAACCCACTGAACCTGAGGGGGTGCGTGGAAAGGGACCTGACGGTCTGACTTTATCCCGTTCGGCAGCGGTTGCATGCTGGCTTGGAATGCGACAGTTGATGACTCAGTAGCCCCTTCAGCAGTTAGTGCCGGTCTAGGCCAAGCGGGTAAAACCTGTATCTATAGGGTTTTACCCATTTGAGTTCGAGACCCTTGCAAGCCGAGTCCATTCACCTCCGGTTTGCTGCAGAATACCGGAAAACAGCTGAATATAGCCAGCGGATTAAAAGAGCAGGCGACCGAGGAACCCTTCTTGGATAGCTGGCCCCTACACTTTAACTCATAACAATGCACGCGTTCGCACGGAATCAATTAGTATGCCCCAAATGTGACGCTAAATTAAACTATATATATATATATATATATATATATATAGACAGGGTCATTCATATCGTTAGATACTTATTCCGAAATTTGGTAGAACTCGGCAAGAAAATATTTTTCCCAGGGGAAGGAGAGGGCGGAAACGTCTTGGTTAAGCGAGGGAGGGTGAAGTTTATAAATGTAGTTATTCTGTCTTTTTCTCCTACATAGTTTGCGGGAGAACCAGTTAATACTATTACAAAGCGCATAAAGGAAACGGTTATACCGGCGTGTTCGGAGGAAAATTCTGCACAAGCAACAAAAGAAGACACTTCACTAGCTTGCGCAGTGAAAAGCGAATAGCCTGATTGAAGAAAGACATCAAAAGTCGATATGTTACGTTAACGTTTTTTCATGAATCACTTTCGTACCAAAATGACGGTGCTGCGTTATGTAGTTGTCAAGTAACTAAGCTTTTTCGACAGTCAAAGTTTTTATGTTGTACGTGCAAGTTTTCACGTTCAGAACCGTAAAATTTTGCCAAGACGTTTCTGCCCCCTCCTTCCACTAGGAAAAAATATTCTCTTGCCAAGTTCTACCAAACCTCAAAATATGTGCATAACTTTCGCATACACCCTATGCGAGTATCCATGTCTTTTCTTTCGATTTGCCTATCAAAAAAGCTTAGTTACTTAACAACTACGTAACGCAGCACCATCACATTGGTACAAAAATTAGGTGTTCCCTTAATCGCTTTTCGCTACGCAAGCTAGTGAAGTGTCTCCATTGTGCAGAATTTACCTCTAAACACGCCGGTATAATTGGTTTCTCGTGCGTTAACTGGTTCTCCCGCAAACGTAGATTTTGCACAACTATGTAGGAGAAAAAAGGCAGAATAACTACTTTTCTAAAGTTTACTCTTTTTCCTAAACAAGACCTTTCCGAGTCCTCCTTCCATTGGCAAAAATGTTTTTTTTGCCCAGTTCTACCAAGCCTCGAAATAAGTACATACCGATATAAATGACCCTGTATATATATATATATATATATATATATATATATATATATATATATATATATATATATATATATATATATATATATATGCCCTCCGGAAAATTAAAACTACTGCGCAATCACGGATGGGATCGCCATAGACTTTGTATCGTCAGCACATGCGCACTCTAAACATCGCGGCGTGGTATTAATCTCTTTTGCTTGAGCACTGTCTGCCTCGACATCCATCTTGTGGTTCTTGAAAGCCCTCCACGTTGCACAAAATGTGATAGAATCACAGTTTGGAAGCGGACACGCGTAGATGACCAGACGGTGCAGAGCGGAATTTACGTTATCGAATAACAAACTGCGTGTCATATTCGCACATTGTAGCTGTAGGACGAAAGTCATCCAAATTTGACAGCACAGCTACCGAAATTCCACAATACTCTCTAGCCTTGTGAGGTATATTCAAAATACGACTTTCGACAGAGCATGCAATTTATTAAACTATCCTCCTGATCCGATCCCCTGTAAAATCATTATTGAAACGAAGTATCGGATCCTACAGCCGGCTAATCAAAAGCTAAACCTTTACGCTAAGCATGCTGTGCGTCTGGTGCAATTACAGAGACGTAGTGCCAAATCTCAATACTTAAAAGCAATACCTTTCCGAAAATTGTCCAAACTGTATTATTATTTATTATTTGTATAAGTTCGTTATGTTAGCACTTTGGAGTGGACAATTGTATCCGCCCAAACGTGTGATTACGGATTCTCTAACCCAAGGTTAGCCCAGTTTAACAAGGTTCCCTGGACAGACGCTGCATTTCCTCGTTGAATGTCGAGCGACAGTCTTTGACCCAAGAATTCGGATGCTCTCGAGTCTCCTGTCGAATGATTAAGGCTTTTGCCTACGCGTTGAATAAGTTTGAGCGTAAGAGGGCCTACAGTTCCCATAGTCTCGAACGCCAACGGACAAAATTCGTGCGGATAATCCACACTGGAATATTTTCTGCATTTGTTAGCCTAAGCTAACTTGGAAGCATGACCTGCTCGGTCCGCACCTGCACCGACCATCGAAGGGGCTAATGAGTCGGTTACAGTTGCGTCCCAAACAAGCATGCGGCCACGCTCAAAGGGCGCCAGAGTCAGGCCGTCAGATCTTTTTCCGTCATCCCTCGATAGACCCGGGGGCTCTAAAACACATGGGAAGCCGGCAGATTGAAGTGCGCGACTAAAGGTGTCATTTAAAGCGGAGTGACGTGCTCGTCGGCCTGCACTTAACGCGCATGATAGGCCATGATGGGCCAACGCGTCCACAAAATCACCACAACGACATCGGTGGGGCACGTCTAGATCCACACCAACACGGAGCCCTGCGCTTATGCGCGTGGTCTCGTCGTCCAACAGAGTCCCAATTCGCGGACATGGTAGGACGTGTAGCCAAGCTCCAGCCCTAACTGTAGTTTTAGAATAGAATAGAATTGAATTGAATAGAAAACGACTTTATTTACCGAATAAAGGGTAAGAAGGAAAGCTAGGTGGGCAAGGACGCCCCCAAAACCTCCTTGTTGTGCAATTCTCTCGCTACACGCCAGGCGAACATATTATTGACTGTTTTAAGTCTTGGAATACATTTTGGTAAAAACATTATTTGACTTCCGCGATTATTTATTGTCACGTCGAAAAAACGGTTAATAAGATCGGCACTTGAAAGTTGCGATAGTGCTCGCGTGTCGTTGTTTTTCAGTAAAAACGAGAGCGACGGAAGGTTTACAGCATTCGGGTCAATATTACATCTTTTACAGAGCCTTTGTAGAAATCTTCTCTGAATACCTTTAAGCATGCCTATGTGCTTGCACAAGTATGGGCTCCAGACAGGTGAACCATATAAAAGTTTGGATAGCACAATTGCTTTATACAGACGAATATACACATTTGGGTCCTTGATGATAAAGCAACGGAACAGCGTGTTCACAAGTGTAGATGCTGTTTTGACTAGCTCTCTTATATGCACAGAAAATGTTAGATCTGTTGACATTAATACACCGAGATCCCGAGCAACATTAGCGGTGGGCAGAATTGTCCCGTTAAGCTGATACTCCAGATTAAAGAAGTCATGTTTCAAAACGAGGCATTTCGAAACTGATAGCTCCATGCCATTGTCAATGCACCAGCGGCAGATGCCATCGACAGCAGACTGTAACGCAGTGTACGCTGAGGGAGAGTCCAAGGGAGCGTATATCTTTAGGTCATCGGCGTACAGTAGATATTTAACACTCGACGGAATATAAGATTTTATGTCTAAAACAAACACTGTGTACAGCAAAGGAGAGACGCAGCTCCCCTGTGGGACGCCGGACGGAGCCAGTCGTGGCTCACTGAGAGCTTCCCCGCATTTGACTCGGAACGACCGATTGTGTAAAAACGCGGCAAGCCATTTGCGCGTTTGTAAATGAACCTGGAGCGTCTTTATCTTGTCGATAAGAAGCTTATGATCAACCCTGTCAAAGGCACTCTTCTGGTCAAAATATATACAGTGAAAATATTTTTTGGCATTTATGTACAAGGCCCAATCGTTTGTCATTTCTAATAGTTGCGTGCACGTAGAACGACGAGGTACAAATCCGTGTTGGAAAGTATCAAAAAAATTATTCACAGTCATATAGTTAGTTACGTGTTTGACTAAGATCTTTTCAAAAATTGTGCAGGCGATGGAACACTGAGCCACAGGGCGATAATTCTCAACGCGCTTTTTGGGCCCCTTCTTGTGTATCGGTGTGACAATGCTCTGTTTGAAAACTTCTGGGACTACGGTGTCATTGTATGAACGTTCGAAGATGAGTTTTAATGGCTCCGCTAAAAATATAGCTAGCTTTTTAAAAATATAGGTGGGATGCCATCAGGTGTATGGCTGCATTTGGGTTTCAGAGATAAGAGTTGCATGTAAATGTCATATTCGTTAAAATCAATAGGTGAGTCGCTGTAGCTCGTAGGAAAATAAGATGTCGACATGGGTGAGACGGAAGTCACTGGCACCGTGTTGAACAAAGATGGGAAATGAGCTGCTAGAAGCGCAACCTTCTCCTCGTCTGTCGATGCCGATAGTGAGTTAGATTCCAGGGTTGGTGGAGACTCGTTGCTTGTGAGGCGCGAGTTTGCGTAGCGGAAGAGGGACCGGCTGTCCTTGACGCTTATGCTCATCTCGGTCAGGATGCGGAGACGCTTTGTTGCTTTCATGAGTTTCCGATGATATGTAGTGGACGAAGCGGGATCAGGGAGCAAGGAAATTACTTGCTCGAGGCGGGCTACGTGTGAGCGCAGTTTCATGAGCTTCTTGTCGACCACAAGAGGAGTAGAGGCTTCGATCAGAAAAAGACAGCACCGCATGAACTTGTTGTACATATCGTTAGTATCATGGCAGTCTAGAAAGAAAACCCTCCAATCGATGAGGTTGAGGTGGTTGGCCATTAGCTCAATGTTCATTTGTTGAAAGTTGAAATTACACAGCATTTTGATTGTTTCAGAGACGTCCGTTATGAGACTGAACGAGCTGAATTAGCTTGTGATCCGAGCTGATGATTGGGTCGCGGATGTCGGTGTTGTCGACAGTGTCAGGATGAGTGGTCAGCAAAAGATCGAGAGTAGAGCCAGCATGATGCGTGGGACCATTGATAAGCTGAATTAGATTGTTCTCAACGATGCAGTTGACGTAAACCGCTTCCATTGAATCAACGGAGGTGGTTTCCGCAGTAGCCCAGTCGATTCGAGGTAAATTAAAGTCACCAACAATGACCACAGGACCGTCAAATTGGCAGTAGAAATTGATTGCGTCACAGCTTTCGTTTATTCGTTGCGCGCGGCACATACTGTCACCGGAATTTGATGCATAAAAACAGCAGAGGCAAAGCTTGTTGTGCGGAGTTAGTAGATCGACTGCGATGTGCTCGCCGGGTATATCACATGATACAGGTATAACATTTAAACGAGCAGAGACTAGAATGCACACTCCACCGCCTCTCGACCCGCGATCCAGCCGGAAGCATTGAAACATATTATTGAAAGTGAGTTCGGCGTCCGTTATGGACTGGTTGAACCAGGTCTCACACAGAAAAATTAGATCAACATTATTGGCTACACTGTAAGAAAAAATAGAATCAATGGCGCCTTGTTTTGCCGCTGAACGAGTGTTTAAGAAAATACAAGTTAACCGTCCATCATTTGTTCTGCAGTTGCCTCGTTTGGGGTTTCCGATGAGGGTTGGCTGGCGGGACTGTCGTTGTCAGTGACAGTGGCAGCAACACCATCAGATTTCTCGAGCACGTTTTCGTGAGGCAGACGACCAATGAAGGACTTGATGACAGCCCCCGACGCCCAAAACTTGGGATCAAGCACTGTAATTTCGTCCTCGTCTTGCACAAATAGACAGAACGACGAGTATGTATTGTATCTGGATTGCAGTTTCCAGACGGATAGCTTGGGCGCGATATTCCGATGGACGTCCGAGGCAGTGACGCCGGGGGCAATCCGAGAGATGAAAACGCGCTTCCTGTTGTTCCGGGCAACGGTGGGGATAGGATTGTCGGCTACAGGCGCTGTGCCGATAATAATGGTGCGATGATTACTCTCCGAGCGTTTGTGCTTAATCAAGCGCGAGCGCTCTCTAGTGTGAGTGTTTACAAACGTAGCGGCGTCTGCTGACGGTGATACGTCTGCCCCAACAGGGAGGACTGTATTTTCCAATGCGACGGCGGCGTAGGTTCTATCTTTGCAAGTAATTCGGTTGACCGCGCCAGATTTCGAAAGCGTTCCAAGAGGCTTGACTGGGCGAGGCAAGGTTGGCCTAGCCTGAACTGACTGTAGTAAAGCCAACTCAGAGCGGGTGGCCTTAAGTTCAGACTTGCACTCAGTCAGCTCAGACAAGATCGAAGAGATTTCAAGACGTTGACCAAGCACAATGTTGGTCAGGTCCGCAATTCTCCGAATAACCGTTGTATAGTTACCGGCAGGAGGCTTTTGCTTGCAGGTCGCGCACACCAAACTCTGCATATTGGCGGCTGAGTCACTGAAACATTTAGGATGTCCGATCGTGCCGCAGCCAAGCGAGCAGCATCCGAACTCATCGACGGACGTCGATTCGTTGCAGATGGCACAATTAAGAGCGATTATTTTTCACAATTCAACAGCAAACAAGGCTGAGCCAAAACAAACAGTTAGCGAAACAGCAACACAGGCGATTAAAAGTGAAGCACAAAACACACAAGTTCCTATGTTACAAACTCAGTGTCGCTATAATCGAGAAAAACACAACACAATTTGTCGTAGCGTGGATAAAAATTGAACAGATTTGCCGACTTGAGCGGAGCGGTCACAAACACGTCCGTTCACCACGGAGGCAGGATGGCGATTATAAATGTCATGTCAATATCGGCTCGCAGACATCTGTAGTATTTTGCCGCACACTTTTGAATTTATAACGGGGTATTTACTTTATCGCACTCCCCTTATGGTCCTTATTTATTTTGCTCATTTCAAGATTATTTGTAAAATTAAAATAAAAAAAATGTAACGAGGATTAAATGCCACATTAGTAATTTGTTTACGTTTTTTTATTATAAAGGTAACTGGTAAAATACGTTAAGCACACCGGGCGACGTTGTTGAAGCCTCGGTAGTGTGGGACTTGCACCCACTAAAATCCAGTCGTCCTCTTTGCCCCTTGACGGGGGGTGGCCGCAGTACTGTCGGCTTTGTGCGGCGGTTATTTTCGCCTCAGAGATACCTTGTGCAAATCTTCTTACGAGAATCCAGGATTTGTAATCTTTGAGGAGCGCTTCTACAAGGGCCTGGCATGTCAGGGGGTTCTGCAGCCCTAGGTTCCGGGACAATAGCTCTCGCTCAGTGTCGAAGAAGGAGCACCGCTCATAGCAGTGCCTTGCATCATCCGGCTCCGGAATTTGTCTGAAAAGAACTGTCTGTACGGCTGCTGTGGAAGCCGTGCGACTTGCTCGTGTTATGTTAAGCGCCATAGGTGTTTGAGTCTTGTTGAAAAGACGACGTGTTGTACCTTTTGTAGCCGTGCGTTCCCATAAGGGTGCGGCGTATAACATGATGCTGTCTATTACTGATGCTAAGAGTCTGCGCCGAGAGTCGCTTGCTCCTCTGGTCCGTGGGAGGATTTTCCGTAACTCTGCTGAGGCTTTGGCTGTTTTTTTTGCTGCATAGCGCACATTAGCTCTATATAGGATCAGGCCCAGGTACTTGACCACGGGCGTGGGTGTTATTGGATGACCTTCCAGGTGTAAATTTAGGTTGCGTAGAGGACGCTTCAGACCGTTTAGAAGGATTGCTTCCGTTTTTTGTGAGGTCAGTTCGAGGCCAAGCGTGCGGAGGTGTTGCCGGATATGCGCCAAGGCTTCGTTGGCTGTACCTTCGACCAGATCCTCGTCACTGGCGGTAACAATCAGTGCCAGATTGTCTGCGAATTTGTTTACTTAAAAACTTAACACAATGTTTATCATATATGCACCTATATTTGAAACATACTATACGTTTAACATATACACTCGAAATAAGTAATAAATGATTGCTTAAAAGAAAGATTTAAAACAAAATACTAATACCTCACAAAATTTTAAATGATTAGTAATTATTAGTAAATGAACGTTGGAGAATGGTGATAAAATAAGGAAGTATCTAGGTTTGTCAAAAGTGACATTGCCACCAAAAATTATGCCTATTTTTATTTATTAACAATTATGGCAAATAAAGCATTTTTATTAAGCAAATCCCCACTACGTCTCAAGCACGTACCGTGTATGTATGGTGGAATAGTTCATCTGTCTTAATGATGACGCAGCCACGACACAGCGTGCGAATCATAACACCTGGATACGATTTATGTTTGGATCTTTATCACTGCACTGCTAAAGTCGATCCATGTACCAGGTTTTCTGACTATCACCTAGAATGCGAGTTATTTACTTGCTTTTATTTATTATGGGTTTTTGGCGGTTGTGTTCTAACTGTTCAATCGAACTATCGATGTTTATTGGGCATTCTTGACCGATCCAGCAGCAAAGGTCGGTGAACGGTCATCAGCTGTTAAAATGTGTGGTTCGCAAATCCGGTATTCGGTAGTTGGCTGTTGATGGCGAGACGAAGAGCCTTGAAACGTTGCATCGCGCCTGTTACGTACCTAATGCTTATTACTAATTGACAACAATTAGATCTGGGGGTGGATCGCGAGGATCCGAGGTAGCCAAGCGAAGGTGGTACGTACTGGGGTTTGGGTATCTCCCCGAAGGCGAGATATCCCGCGGCTACCTTATAGAGTGGCAGCTAACCACTCCCGTTGACTGCTGGTTTGCGAGTGACTATTCGGTCCGATCTCGGTTAGCACTACGAATCACGCCTCACCTTTCGCTTGTCCCTCTCACCTCTTGACCTAGTTTATTCATCGTATAAGTTTCACTCTTGTTCTCTACACAGATTCGTGTTTCTTCTAAGTGCGCATCTTAGTGCGCGTGGTGTCGTCGTATTCTGACCTGACGCCGTTAACCTGTAGCATATTGATCATATCTGAGACGAGTGGCGTCTGCTGGCGCGCTCCAAAATAACTAATACTGCGGCGCCAAATGCTCAACGCTCGATATCGGAGATGTCGTGCGTAACAGCGCCCCTGTCCGCAGATGCATAGGCTATGAAGATATATCGACGTAGAACATATGGGCATCTTGTCCGGTCACGCGACGCGCGTCATTCTGATCGTCAACAGTTTTCCGGGCGGTCCTTTAGTAGCTTTTTCACACAGGCCTAAATGCATGACGGCCCCAACACAAAACACACATTTAATTTAATTTCCAGGAACTGTACTTTGTTTGTTACAGTACAACGTCACTATGTGAGCGCTGCAGAACCACCAATAAAACCAAAATTTTGCGGAGCGCAACAATGCACGTCAACACAAAAGCTGTAAACAGCTGATTCTATGACCTTGTGGTATAATGTAGAGTGTTCATGGATCGAAAAAGGTTTCTAAGGATGCTGGAAATATATAGCAAACAGAATGATTTAACGACTAACGTATCGAAGACAAAGACTATAAAGTTCAGATCAGGGGTATCCCTAAAAAAAAGTGATAGACTTAGCTTGGGTGGTGCTTCTGTAGAATTTGTCTCGGGGTTTACTTATCTGAATGTTAAGCTAACGCTAAGCGGCACATCTTTCTCGGCTCACAAATCTCAGCAAATTGATAGCAGCATTGTTGCCATGACCTCAATCCCAGCTCCACGAAAGCTCTCAGTAAAGACAGCATTAACCTGAAAGTGGCCTCGGTGGCATCATATGGTATCACATTAATCAAGGAATACCTATCCGCTCAGCAACTTAATGCTCTCGACACGGTGAAGACAACCTTCCTTAAGAAAGTTTTGGGCTTTCCTAGAAACGCACAAAACCGGCTCACTTATAGTCTGTCGAGAATGACGCCATTCATCGAGGATCTGGTAAACCGCTTTTAACTTCCGACTACCGCGTGACTGCGCAAGTTCTATAAGCAATTTGAGCAAAAGATGAGGCAATTGCCCGAAGAGATTTTGGAAGATGGCTGTTTATTCACATAGCGATTATAGCAGACGTGCGTTGTGTTATATCGTTCGTGTTATATATAATTCGTTTGAATACATAACTCATGCGAACTGTAACGTTCAAGTGAATATGCCAGAGTTAAATGCAAACTACTATCGTCGATAGTATACGCTTTATGTGCGTGCAGAGCATTTTTAAGTTATTTTATGGATCCACTGTTTTTTGTACTAATAAATCGCTTATTCAATTTTATATCGACAAAAAATCATTAAAACTGCATACGGTCATTTGTTGTGTGATGTAATTAATTATTAGATAATAATACTTGTTATTTCACACATACTGTTACTCACTGAGAGGGATATATATTTATATATATATATATATATATATATATTTACATATTGCTTGCTTCAAAAGTTTTACTGTATGAAAAATCGTTTTCTTACTTTAGTTTTGATGAGTGTTATGCAGTCGTCGACGTTTTTGCACTCCTTGATTGTGCCGTTGCGATCTGATGGAAAGCCTTAGTGTAAGTGTTTTTGTTTTATTTTAATCAAATAGAGTGAGATAAGGTATAAAATGCTCTATAAAAATTGTATTTTATATGTTCATTAACCCATAAGCATATATATACAGGGAGAATATATATATATATATATATATATATACATTCCCCCTGTATATATACAGAGTGGTACAAAAACATTTTACGATAGTGAGAATTGTAGAGCTTGTTAAAGTAAGCGTTTTTCCAAGGAAACATGGTATCTGAAAAGTATTGTTTCGGAATGAGACAATTTGTGACACTAGTGTTGTTGCCGAACATAAGAGGGTGAAATTGCCATTGGCCATTGCGAGACAACCGGTTTTTCTATACAGAAACTAAGCACGCCGTAATGTTAGTGCTTCCTGCTTTCTCTGAAAAACATATAATGCGAAGATGCGAAAGAAGATGAAGAGACTTCGCAAACATTAAGTTCTTTTTTTAGCCTTCACGCCAAATACCTCACAATTATAACCCTAAGACAATTTGCAGCGCTCAAAACTAACACATAGGCAAACGCGCATTTCATGGCATGATCCTTTTGATACTAAACTTATGGCAATGCGAGCCGTGGTCGTGGAGTAATTTAGGTTTTTCGGGGGGCATGTCAAGACATTGAGTGCATGCATAAATGACCTAAAGTGATTTATCTGATGTAGTAGGTCATTTATGCATGCACTCAATTAAACTACAATCACGATTCGCATACACGTTAGCCTGAATGTGTTAGATTCGGGTGCTGTGAGTAGTCGTAAAAAAAATATTTGTTTTGACGAGCTCTGCAATTTCTTATACGCATCCAAAGTCTTTTTGGGAGACTCTGTATATGTTTAACGACGTATGAAGATATATTTGTAAATTGGTTTCTTTGACTGATATCGCGTTTCTTTATTTATAAAATTATGCTTCTTCTATATATATATATATATATATATATATATATATATATATATATATATATATATATATACATATAATGCTTTAACGAGCTACAATTCCTTTTATCGATCTTCAAATATTTCGGTAACACCTTATATTAATATTTGTTTTTTTTTTTTTTATGGGGCCGCCTTTTCCGGCATCTATTTAATTTTAATAATTCTTCATTGAGCTTAACATTTCCATGATTTTTCAACAATTGTAACAATTAAGGACATTTTGCAAAAAAAGGCTTTTGCTCTGTGTCTGCCCGCACTGATAAGTGTGTCAACATACATATTGCAAAACGGTGTGATATTTTTTCACACCGTTTTTGAACCGTTTTCACACCTAAATAACATAAAAAAAACAGTTTATTAGGTTTTAATGTTCTAATGGTGCTAAAAGGCTCTGCCAAGTACAAGCAAAATGAACAAATATGTTTTTTTCGCAATTTTTTTTCGCCGGTTGATGCAGTGGTGTTTGGTCGTGTTTCGTGTTGGCTCCCGTAGAATCGATTGTTACGAAAGGTTTGACTGTAATCTTTGTAGTGATAATTGTATCATCCAGACTTTATACAGTGAGTGTTCGAACGGTGCATAAAGTACGCCTGGAGATGCTCTGGTTACTTCTCAGAGGGTTACGATCCCTATCGGGATCTCTGAGAACTGTGTTCGATTTGCCAACGTCATCGCTTGCCATAAGCTTGAACCTAACTTGCGGCGGGGGGTCGTTACGGCCTAGAAGCAGAGCAGTTTGTGTGGTCGTCTTAGTCGAGTAGTAGCCTCTCCGATTGCCAGTTGTTGGAACTCGGTGTAACTTCCAATATTGGCATTATGTTTGTTTGTTTTTTGAACGTCTATTTGTTCCAAGGCATTTGGACATCTAGGCCGATGCCGGCCGAGCCCAGTGGAAACAAACCGCCTAGTAGTCTGGATATCTCCAAACTCCAAAGGAGCACAATAGCCAAAGTTCTGCTATGGACCGAGCCGCCGGACAAACCACGGCATTCGTCTTGTGGTTTATGGAAGCCCTCTACTTTGCATAGAACGTAATTAAATCCGTGGGCTGCAAAAGCATTTGTTAAATGGCGATCCTTCACCCCGCTAGCCCTCCACCCAGTGCTTCTCATTGCTGCTGTCCCATAAATTCCTATTACTGCAGTTATGGAAGGCTATTCATTCTAATTGCCCCGACTGCACGATATCAAGCAGTAAGACCGCCATTTCTGTATGGGTCAACACAGAGGACGCGGTTAGAAAACTGACGCAGCTTTCTGCAATAAGATCGATATCCGTCACAGTAATTTGTCCAGCTCAAACGTCATTCAAGGCGAGAATTCAAGGCGTCGATGTTGCGTTCACAGACGACGAGATATGCCAAGGACTAGCAGATTATGGTGCGGTGCACGCTTGACGTTTATTCCGGGCAGGTGACACTGGCAAGACCCGACTTAGCAAGCTGATCTTGACCTTTGTCTGTCTTCCTGGGATACAAAACCCACTCCGTCGTTCCTGAGCCCGATCAACCGAAATTATGCTACAATTGTTGACAAGTCGGACATCTAGCGGACAGGTGCACCTATCGCAAGACCTGCAAAAATGAGGAGGTGAAGATCATCTCGCTTCAACTCGCACGAAACAGTCGAAGTGTGTTAACTGTAGTAGCCCCCACGTGGCCTTCCTGTCCGCATGTGGCCTACCTCCACGAGCAGAACAGGATTATCATGGAGGCGAGAGTTCTACAACAAGTTAAGGCATCGCATCCGTCTGCATCGATCACCGAGGGACCTGCCACAGCTGCTGTCGTGAAAGACGTGCAACCCGGTGGTTCCAGCAAAGATAAGGCTGCTGTCCTTAGGGGCATTTCTACCACACAGGAAAGCTCCTCACCGCAGCTGCTTCTCCCTAATCCGCAACCGCTACCAAGGCCCAAACGGAAGCAAACCAATACATACAGGAGTCGTCAAGCTCGGCCGCGGTATACTGCTAAACTCACTACAAAGAGACACACCCGTAACAAGACGTCTCGCAGATGTTAAGGGCGCCTTAACAGACGTCGCTCGGATGTTAGAGGGTGTCAGCCCTGATCTGGCATAAACTTTAAGAACAATCGCGAAGACCCTGAAACCTTTATTGGCTCTCCTTCTACTCACAGAGAAGCTTAAAGTCTTTACATCATCATGCCAGTTAATAATAACGCTAGCGGAACTGAGGCCGCACAAACATTTCCATTCTTGGATAACTCCATCAGGGCTACATGCCCGGTTTGCAAAGGTGCTTCACGAGGAGGGGTCTTGCCAGACACATATCAGCCAGACACACTGGCGCCGCCAGTAGGCCGTTTACATTTCATCGGGCCTCGACGAAAGAAATTGATATTGAAACTCTACTCGTCGACATTCAGGCAAACATGCGCCAAGCCAAACTGCTACGCATTTTACCAAAATCTGTAAGGCCTACGGTTGCAGAGAAACTTACTAACGTCTTCTCAAACGTCGCCAACGACAACGACTTCTCCGTCTGGTACTCTTTGTTCTCCTTTGCTCCGGTCGTGCTGCGACTTCCTCAAGCGGAAAAGGACGCCCGGTCCTTGCCTGTCGTCATTATGAACGTCAGAAGAACTTATGCGAATTTTCAGCGGGAAAAAGGCTCAAGAATCTGGCGCACGAGGAATCGGGATCGAAGGTTTATTTCGACGATAACCTCTCCAGACGGGTGAGAGTCAAGCTGTCGGAAGGCGATATCTCTGGTGCAGCTAGATTGGTGAGCTTCGAGGATATTCTAGCGCCAGTAGACGAAAATACAGAAGCACTCCCAAACACCCACAGGCTCCTCGGGATCTAACCATGCCCACACCCCGGTGGTTACACTGCCATCTTCAACCTCGCGCGATGAGATACTGAACGCCATGAAGACCTTCAGTCGGAGTTCAGCTGTCGGCCTGGATTTTATGAGACCCCGTCTACTTCAGGACCAACTGTCTGGTGCATTGGGTAGCACGGCTGAGCGATTAGCTGACGCCATTGCCAAAGTAGTTAATGTGCTCAGATGGGTCTCGCCCCCATCCTGTTTTATACCACTTATCTTCGGAGCACGGATGTTTGCACTTAAAAAAAGATGGATCATTACGCCCTATCGCCTGTTCCTTAGTCGTTCGCCGATTGGCAGCCAAAATCAGCTGTCAAGACATTAAGGCTGCTGTTTTAGCAGCTCTTGGCGATCACCAGCTAGGATTCGCTACCCCTGGCGGTACAGAGGTAGCAGTTCACTGTGCCCGTACATTTCTGCAATCGCGCAAAGTACCGACGGTGATAGTAAAACTGGATTTCCAAAACGCTTTTAATAGCGTTCGACGAGACCATCTACTCCGATTCGTCAAGTCGTGGGTTTCCTTACTGTTTCACCAGACAAATCTGGCTTACGGTCAGTCATCACATCTGGTCATGCCCCATACCACGTTGCTATCGCAAACAGGTCTTCAGCAGGGCGATCTCCTAGGTCCTCCACTTTTCTGTCTGTGTATCAAGGATATGGTGGATACACTGCGATCCCCCCTTTATGCCTGGTATTTGGATGACGGCGTTCTAGGCGGAGACCCCCCGACAGTACTATACGATATTCGACGAGTCATTGACTTTGGTGTGATTAGTGGCCTGACTCTGAACCCGGGCAAATGTGAAGTCTATGTTACGGCTTATAACAAAATTGAATCATTAAATTTAACGGGCCTCTGTGATCTTTTCCCTGGCTGTCGCGTTGTGGACAAGGCTGACTTGAAGCTGCTAGGTGTGCCGTTGCTGCCGGATGGGATACCAAAAGCACTAGCCGGCCGGAAAGACAAACTGAACTTTGCCACAGTCAGACTATCTTAATTGGGGGCCCACTGCGGTCTGTTTCTCCTTAGATCTTGCTTTTCAGCCACGAGGTTAACACACCGTTACACATAGTTAGAGGTTGCAATTTATCCTCATCGCCTGAACTTTTACAGCCTTTTAAGGATCTTAGCTTAGACACTTTAGAGGACATACTAAATCTTCAGCTTACCGCTGTGGCAAGGGATCAGATAATGCTTTCGATCTCTCTAGGCGGCTTAGGTATGCCGGACGCGGTCATGACGGCTGGACCCGCGATCGTGTCATCATTGACTCAGGCTTCGGAAAGGGTCAGGGCTTTATTGGATAAGGATGGATGGGAAGCTTATAACGTTGAACTACAAAAGCTGACCGCCAGAATGTTGTCTTTATTTGACTCCCCTCCCTTTAAGAAGAACTAAACAGAGCAGCTGGACAGACCCTCTGCAAGAAAAGCGATTAGCAAGCCTGATCGATAGAGCCCCCACCGTGGTTGACAAAGCAAGGCTTCGAGCCGTTATCTGTCAAGGGGCTGGAGCCTGGTTACATGCACTACCGTGTCCACGAATAGGGACGCTTTTGTATAATGAGACGACGCGCATCAGCACAGGATTGCGGCTTAGTATCGACCTAGATGTCTCTCACCGATGTCGTTGCGGTTGCCTTGTGGACGCTTTGGCGCATCATGGCTTATCATGCGCCTTAAGTGCGGGCCGAAGAGCACGCCACTCGGCATTAAATGACACTTTCAGTCGAGCACTGAGGTCTGCTGGTTTTTCGTGCGCACTAGAACCTCCGGGTCTATCCAGAGACGACGGAAAAATGCCTGACGGTCTTACTCTAACCCCCTTTGAGCGTGGCTGCATGCTTATTTGGGACGCAACTGTAACCGACTCATTAGCACCTTCGATGGTCGGTGCAGGTGCGGACCAGGCATGCGTCTAGGTTAGCAGAGGCTAACAAATGTAGGAAGTACTCTGGCGTTAGTTATCCGCACCAATTTTGTCCGTTGGTTTTTGAAACAATGGGAGCCAGGCCCTCTAACATTGAAATTGATTCAGCGCATAAGCCTTAACCTCTTCACGGAAGACTCGAGAGAATCGGAATTTTTGCGTCAGAGGCTGTCGCTCGACATCCAACGAAGAAACGCAGCATCTGTTCGGAGCACATTGTCGAAGTGGGCTAATGCCGGGTTAGAGAACCCGTAACCACGCGATAACGCGGAGACAATTGTTCACTCCAAAGTGCTAACATAAAAAGTCATTTAATACGATTCATAGTACACGTCGTGACAAATCTGTCTGGATACTAGATACCTTTATTACACATATAAACAGATGAAAAAGTTTGGCATTCATGTGTACCAGGCGATATTTGAGCATCAAATAATTTGTTAGAAGCCTTGTGTATGGGTGCGTTACAACGTTGTTTACAACACTTCCGGTAAAGTAAGCTTATTAGAAACAGCCCCAAAAAGTGTACGGTTCCTGCTATAATGTCAGAATACTATATATGTATAAACCATAAAAGTGCACTATATTTTCATCGTTCCATTTGTTGTCTCTTAGTGGTTGCCCTATAAGCCGATTCATATATAATTTGTATGCATATTTTCTAAAAAGTATATAAAGTGCGTTGCAAAAAATTAGCAACACATGTTTTTTGATGATAATTTCGGTTTGATTTGTTTGAACGTTTTGAAATTTTAAGGGCATGGTGTGTACGTGACGAAGCACGACTATGGTGTTAATTTCGTTGCAATCACACAATCGCTTCATACAAAAAATAAAAATGTGTGAAAAAACAGTGTTGCAAAATATTAGCAACAATAACGCCCTACGGCGTGTTCGATTCTTAGCAGGCCTGTATGACTTATTTGATACTACATATTATATTTTAGAAACGGGTTTTTCGTCCCTTCTTCTGAATCAAATCGTAAACTCGGTCTTTCATGGAGTTAATGAGCTTTTGTAAGTGCGAAAGTGGAATATTAGTCCATGCTTGCTAGACAGCTTCTTTGAGATCCGACAAATTATCATCTGCGTAAATCTGCTTTATCAAGACTTCCCATTATATCCAAACGCGCCCCAATATTTTACAGAGCCACCACCGGCCACACGTTTCGAGAACCATTTAGGTTCCTTCTGTAAGTCGTGCCAATAGTACTGACAGCCGTCGGGGCCATCGAGATTAAATTTCTTTTTATCTGAGAAGGCGATGTTTTTCCACTCGTTATTCCAAGTTTGGTATCTATGCGAAAATTCACGCCGTGCGACAATGTGTTTCAGTTGCAGTCGCGGCATAAGCTTCCTTTTCGCGTATCGCATGTTTTTGTCAGAACTTAACACTCAGTACACTGTGGATCTGTGCACTGGCACTCCCAAAGTAGTCCTGATCCTGGAAGAAGACATTTGGTCATGAGTAGCCAACTGTATGATCCTTCGCCGATCTCGAATAGTCAAAACTGGCTTACGCCCACTGTTAGATCTGCACCTTTGGTTCACTCCAGGGTGTAAGAACCTGCTGATGGCGCTCTTATGCCGTCCTAATCTGGTTGCTATAGCAGTTACTGTATGACCGAGCTCAGCATATGTCCAAATTCTTGTCTTTTCGTTATCCGAGAGATTCTTTGTACGACCTATGGTTTAAACATACGCTTTGCTGTTAGTTCGGCACAACGACTGAGCTGTAGAATATTTTGCAGCTATAGAATGGTTGACTTAGCTAGACAATATTCCTGACATTTGATCCCCGGGATCGAATATCAGCTGTAGCATCGACTATCCTTTACAAGTAAGAGCTGTGTTGTTAGCATGTTATTGTTGTTAATATTTTGCAACACTGTTTTTTTACACGTTTTATTTTTTGTATGAAGCGATTGTGTGATTGCAACGAAATTAACACCATACTCATGTACATCATGCCCTTAAAATTTCAAAACGTTTAAACAAATCAAACCGAAGTTATCACCAAAAACATGTGTTGCTAATTTTTTGCAACGCACTTTATATATATATATATATATATATATATATAACCTTTTGCTATATGGATAAAAACCGCACACGGGCAGTATTTAGCCTTACGGAAATACAAATGAAGGCATGGTCATCGCACATGCTATCAATAAAACGCACTTTAAAAAAAGATATGTATATATATATATATAAGAAATCCCAAAACATTTAATAGTTACGCAGCGTACGACAGAGAGAAAAAGAAGAATCTGCGCGTTTATGTCGTGCTTTAAAAATGTATGGGACGTTATAAAAAATGTACATTAAAATGAATCGAAAGCTGTACATTTCATCAATCCCAAATTTTCAACGTAAGACGAACAATTATGCTTTATATATATATATATATATATATATATATATATATATTGCTTTAACGAGTCCTACATTACTTGTTATCAATCTTCAACTTATATATATATATATATATATATAAGTTGAAGATTGATAATAAGTTATATATATATATATATATATATATATATATATATATATATATATATATATATACATTTTTTGGTGCATTTAAATAAGCTTCCGTGAGCCTGAACTATACTATTTCCCTGAGCTTTTGTTCGGGCTTGTTTTTCAAACGCAAACGCATAACTATTTCCGATTCGCACGCTATTTCAATCATGCAGCCATGCGCGAAAGTGGGCGATATTGTACAAAAGTTTTGTTGTTATTCAGTGCTAGGTGAAAACTTACAACTGAAATTCGTCCAAAGCGTGGTTTCCACCGTGTTGTATGTTATGCTTATGCAGCCAGCGAAAGATTGGAACATGCATTGCAGATAATGGGTATGCATGATCTCATTGAGAATGTTTCCTCGTGGTTGAACATTCGCCTGTCTTACACACGTGCAAATATATTACGATTAGTATTGTTTTCTACTGCGGTTCACGCCGGGTTGTTTCTACGTGCAAGCCGAAAGCCATAACTATCGCTCGGTAACGAACAAGGAATCTGTAAAGCTATGGCCAAGCGATGTACGTACCGAGAGCACCGGCTTGGAAAGCGCGAAGACGCCTAAAAGCAACGCGCCCACCATGAGCGCTGCACGGCAATACTGTCCACACAAAGCCATGTTTTCCAATGTCTTCAAACTCTACACGTTCCTGCACGAATGTCGGCCGATTCTGCCCCATGCTGACGGCAAAGCATTTTTAACTGTCTTGGCTGCAGTTTTAGCTGATGTCGTCATCCGATAGACTAGTCGTGACCAGAAAACACCCATAGCTCTACACATATATATATATATATATATATATATATATATTATTTTTTTTAAATTAAATATATAGTTTAATGCTTAACAGATGGATATTATTTCACTTCGCGTTTTGCCGCGGTCGTGAATTGAGGGAGCGCACAGTTCCACACTCGAACATATATTAATATATATGAACTGTCGTCGTCGTATTGACTATAAACACTATTACAACTATGTAATTCCACACATTTACAATATTGTAACGTTGTTGTGTTACGCTAAGTCAGCTTGGGGATGTAGACTCATCCGGACGGGTACTGCAGCCCGAGGGATTCAGGAACGATGAATGACGACACGCAGCATACGGTCTAATGCAAAGCACGGCCGAGCAACGGATGGTTATTAAGCCATGCTGCTCGGTCTATTTATTGGTTCACGAGGCACCGCGGTGTGCTGACACCCCAAAGGGTGTCAGAACCCGCGCTCCAATCGGTCGAAATGTACAGCAGTTTGTGTTTGTTTCATATAGGAATACAGGTTAAGTGACTGTTTGACTTGGACTGCCGATCATAGGTCGACCCTCTCCCGATGTCGACCGATGATCGTTTGGACGGCGGAGGACGTTGGGGTTTCGGCGCGAAAGGCTGTGGCTGTTCTCGGCTGGCTGGTTGAGACATGTCTTGTTCGGTTGAGACATACATCATTCGGTGAACGTTGTGTACGTTGAGATTCTGGCGCGGGCGTTGTAGCCGTTGGACGTGGTCGGTTAGAACTTATTTGAATTGCGCTATGATGCGTACACAGTAACTTCGTTACACTGCCCCCCCCTCTGAATTGGCTCGTCCCGAGCCAACAGTGGAGGTCTGGCGTGTGTTAGTTGACAGGTCGGTTTGTTGAGGTTGAAGATTGGTCTGTGCAAGTTGGCAATTCATACATGTTGTTGATCGCCGGAAGGTCGCTGTCGTCCGATGTGTCGCGCGGACAGTTTGGGTTGAATGCAGGCTTGCTGTCACTAGAGACATCTCGCGCCTGAGCGGAGTAGTGGTGTGGAGCAGAGTCGGCACGGGCGTGCACTCCCGCGCGGTGGAACTCTCGCTTTCAGTCTTTACACTCCTCCAGGCGATGTCCCAAGTAGTTTCATAAGCGCTGGACGGACGGCAAATGGTTCAACTGTGTCTATCTCTGCGCAACTTACCCGGGCTTTTACCTGTACGCTTTTAAACCGGGCAAGAATGAACGCTGGTCATGGTCGTATTTCGGTCTTGTTTTGCGCAACTTACCAGGGCGAATTGTACGCTTTTAACCTGGGCAAGGATGAACGCTGGTCATGGTCGTATTTCGGTCTTGTTCTGCGCAACTTACCCGGGCGGCTTGTACGCTTTTAAACCGGGTAAGGACGAACGATGGCACTATCTGTCGTTCGTGGTCGGGGTTGATCGCTTATCGGATCTCGTCGAGTATGGACGGTGTCGTGGTCGGGGGGCGTAATCTGCTTCGGTGGCCGTGATCGGGGAGCGTCGTCGGCTTCGGTGCCCGTGGTCGGGGAGCGTCGTCGTGGATGTGGCTGTCGTTGGCGCTGTAGTCGTGGTCGGCATAGTTGTCGAAGTCGTGGTTGTGTTGGCGGAAGGGGGTGGACTGGCGTTCGCTGTTTGGTCGATCGTGGTTCGGCCGTGCTCGGTCGTCGTTTGATGCGGTCCGTGCGCCGTGTCGTCATGTCCTGGCTGGCCAGATAGAACTGTCGTTCGTCCGGAAACCTTTGATTGTCCATGATGGCTGAAGTGGCGGTCGGCGGTAGAGATAGCTGGATGCGAGTCTGGGTCTGTTGAGCTGGCTCGATGGGAGCCTGGAACGGTAGACGTGGCTGGACGGGAGTCTGGAACGATTGGCGTGACTGGGCGCGAGTCTGGAACGGCTGACGTGGCTGAACGTGGGTCTGGAGCAATTGACGTGGCTGAACGTGGGTCTGGAACGGTTGACATGGCTGAACGTGGGTCTGGAACGGTTGACATGGCTGGACGTGAGTCTGGAACGATTGACGTGGCTGGACGGGGGTCTAGGTCTGTGGAATGGTATTGATTCTCTTCGTCGCGTTCCGTGTGCTGTTTCGTCGTCGTCCATTGTCGCTTCGGTTGGTTCGCCCTCCGTTGGTAGAGAGATCGAAGCACCAAATGTAACGTTGCTCACTGGCATCGTCCGTTGTCGCCTCGGTTGGTTCGCCGTCCGGTGGTAGAGAGAGATCGAGGCATCTCCACCAAATGTAACGTTGTTGTGTTACGCTAAGTCAGCTTGGGGATGTAGACTCATCCGGACGGGTACTGCAGCCCGAGGGATTCAGGAACGATGAATGACGACACGCAGCATACGGTCTAATGCAAAGCACGGCCGAGCAACGGATGGTTATTAAGCCATGCTGCTCGGTCTATTTATTGGTTCACGAGGCACCGCGGTGTGCTGACACCCCAAAGGGTGTCAGAACCCGCGCTCCAATCGGTCGAAATGTACAGCAGTTTGTGTTTGTTTCATATAGGAATACAGGTTAAGTGACTGTTTGACTTGGACTGCCGATCATAGGTCGACCCTCTCCCGATGTCGACCGATGATCGTTTGGACGGCGGAGGACGTTGGGGTTTCGGCGCGAAAGGCTGTGGCTGTTCTCGGCTGGCTGGTTGAGACATGTCTTGTTCGGTTGAGACATACATCATTCGGTGAACGTTGTGTACGTTGAGATTCTGGCGCGGGCGTTGTAGCCGTTGGACGTGGTCGGTTAGAACTTATTTGAATTGCGCTATGATGCGTACACAGTAACTTCGTTACAATATTACAGAAGACATCGGCGGTCGGGCTGCAAGCTTGGCTTACTGGGCAGGGCATAACTGTGAAAGCAGTTTGCAAGCTACATATGGTAGTGATGCTGTGTTCTGTGTGGTGGTGCGTAACGAATATTACGCAAACTGTTGGAGAAATGAATGCTGGCCGACGGGAAGTTTGTTCTGTTGCTGGATCGGGGACGTCCCCTACGAGAGGATGGTTAAGGAGAGGTTTGCTGCGCCTGGCGGTCCAAGCCCCCGTAAGCGACTGGCCAGTTATAGAACTGCAAGCGTAGCGGCAAACATACCTCTACGAGTGCTTCTCTGGAATTGTGAGGGATTTAAGGGGGCACTAAATCTTGCACGTGATGACATGTTTACGTTGGTTGACACTGCACTTATTACGGAGATATTTCAGCGGGACGAACTGCATATCAATGATATACGGGGGTTTCACCACCTGGCTGTTTTACCTGCGGGAAGTCGGGGAAGACCTGTGGGTGGGTTATCTATCTACCTACATAAACGCTTACCATGGATGCAATGCGTCAGAAATAATTAATACTCCGTAGTGCTCTTATTTGGTAGGATAAACGTCGCTGTATTCTATTTTCCACCCACATTTAATTCCGCGGAGGTTGCTGAAGCGGTAAGCCTTGGACTTTCAGGGTTAAACCTGACCATACCAGCTATCGTCGGCGGTGATTTCAATACCAGATGGTGATTGTGGGTCCAACGATGATAACGGTGAGGTGCTGCTTCAGGTGATGGAAAATATTGGACTAAGATGAGCAAACGCGCTTAAAGACTATACATATTTACGTTACAATGGAAGCAGCACCATCAACCCGTTGTTTCACAACCTTGTCAGCCGTGAAATTAAAAGCTTCGATGTTCTCGATGAAGTGGCCCGAAGAGACCAACCAGTGTTGGCCGTTGTCGATGTTCCCGGTATTTGGCGAGACCGACATAACCCGCCGCGCTAATCTGCAATTAAACGGATTAATCTATCCCTTTTGGACAGAGCGGTGGGCGGTCTTGAGATAAGCCTTGACCTCGATACCACCTGTGACCAGCTAGAGAGGACGATAGAAAGTGCAATAAAGTGGAAAAGGTTATGGCAGAACAGATCACGTCCGTGTCACTCCCGAACCTGCTACCTCGTTCACAGTGAAGTGCTCGGACTCCTGCGTCAACAAGAGCCAGAGCACATTCATCACTTTAAGCGAAGAAAGGCCTATATACGTTTCTGCTATAATCATAAAAGGGAGCATGCGAGGCGAGAGAAATGACGGCTGCTTGAAAGAGCAGAACGAGAGCCCTTAGCTTACATCGTGCGACCTCGTAGGGCGGGGAATCTGCTTAGTGACAAACAGGTAAAGAACCACCTAACTAATCTCTTATCTAATCGTGACGTTGCGGCCGTATCTCCAACCATGCAACATCCGCTTGCACTGGAGCAGCACAACAAGAGTCTGCCTTTCCTACGGTCTCTCCCTAAGAGAAAGAGCTCATGGCCCGTTGAGGTCTGCTCTGAGCATTGGACCCAGTCATTCCCTCTGTTGGCAGAGACACTTTGTGATCTCTTTAATGACATTATAAAGAAAGGGCGGATGCCTAAAATCTGGCATGTCGCCAGGCTTTCTCTTCCGTTCAAGGGTAGGCATGATGACAAACAGGATCCAAATCTCTACCGCGGAGTGGCGTCAGAACGTACATTGAAGATTTTCTGTTAGGTGTTTATTCGGCGCATTGAGCACGTGGCTGAAGAAGCACCTTCACCAGAGCAATTCGGCTGAGTGTAATAGCAAGTGTCTTTGAGGAGGATACCTTGTTGGTTGACGGTGAGCAGGGTGTATTGGAGATTAAGCAAAATTTTAATTAAGAACTTCGCAAGGAGACCCGCTGACCTGCGTCTCGTTTACACTCCTTGCTGACCTCATCGGTTACGTCCGACAGGAGTACCAAAAAGCCGTGGTGGTGATGTATGCAGATGATATTGTGGTCGCTCATCGCGACCTAGGTGGCATCAAGCGCATTACCTCTATGATAAAGGCGTTCCTTGTCTCGAAGGTACTTGAGCTAAACACCAGAAAAACCAAAAACATGAAATTTAGGCGTGAAGGTCGATTGGCTGCCAGAACCTTTATACGTTGCTGCGGCCAACCATTAGGCTTTGTTAACTCTTTCCAGTATATTGGCCTTCTGGTTCATTATACAGAAACGACGTTCACAGCGCATACAAAAACGAAACAGTACGAAAGGCACTTGTCTCTTTTTACGGGGAATTAGGCAATGTTCGCAGACTGTCCCTTTTCTCAGCACTGAGGCTTTTAATGCTTAAGCTTGTTCCAGCGCTGATATATGGTCTTGACAGAGTGTGGAACTACCTCACGCTGGCAATTTTAACTAGTTTGAGAGGTGTTTCTCATTACATATGAAGCGAGTGCTTTGCTTGCCTATTCGAGCAAGAAGCCGCTTTGTGTATTTCATGTCAGGCCGTCCACCGGCTACTGAAACAATCCGACTAAGGCTGAAGATGCCGCAAACAGTACGCATATTTTATTTCGGAATGGGAAGCTTAAGTCGAACAGGCCAGACGAGAGGTCGGTGGTATGGACGTTTTCAACGCCGTGCACCCTTGGTCTGGTCTTGCATGTAACAGTCGCCACGTATACGCGAGGTACAACGTGCATAATTATCACTACGTGGTATGTTCAAACGCAGCCTTTCAAGAGGAGTACGAGTTGCGCATCTGCCGGTTCTGTGTGCAGAGGTGTGCCAAGTACCATGCAGTGGAATGCACAGCGCTGGACCAAAATCGTTGCAGTACTTTTCTCGCCGGAAGCGTGAAGAAGATAGAGTATTATAGAGAAACATTTTTGAACTGTATATTATACTCAATCTGAGTGGAATAAACATAATTGATAGTTGACACACAATATTTCACGAAGTCCGCAGTAATCAGGTCTATTATAGATATTACTGTGTTAGCAAAAATCGCAGCTGAAAATATTTTCGTATTTTTTCTTCTTTTCAATTATTGTGAGACATAACACACAGATCTGCTCAGATAAAATATCTGAGCAGATCTGAGTACAAATAATTTCAACTATTGCAACTGTTTGTTTATTGATATTTCTTGTAAGATAATTGCACACATTAATTCCAAGCTTTATCAGGCGCCATTCACTGCAGCGCTGGTGTTGTTGCTTGCCTCTGAGGTTCTGTTTCGAAAATCGGCATAAAATGAGTGCGTTCAAGCACACAGCAGAATTTAGATCATACAATGTGCAACCACACTTATGTGACTATGCGCTGTGCTCCTTTTCCTCAGGACGTTGAGCAGCGGTATGAATTTGAATTCTGCTCGAAGCCGACCGACCGATCCATGGGTGGTCTTGTTATACTCACCCGTTCAGTCGACCGCTGCTGCACTTCAACATAACCAGACCAGGCCTCTTAGTTTTAAGGCGCGCTTAAGAGCAACACAGTGTAGATAGGTCTCTTTTATATGGGAGGTTTAGAAAATGCATAATTCACGGTCGGTGTTGGCAATCAAGTGTGGGACTCTCACCCACTAATAACCCGAGTTCTCTTCACCAAACTAAGGTTCGGAATTGTGTTGGACAATACTTCGAGACCACGAAAGGGGACTCTCGTGCTCTGCCGACTCATGGTCCCCGAACCCGGAGAGGTGCGTCGAGATCCTTCATCTAAGAGCTGGATTGCGTTGGCCCCTTGCAGGGCACCCTCGTCTTGACTGTTTGTCGACCGCGTGTGTGCAAAGCGGTATCGGCGTAGGTTTTCTAGATACGCCACGAACGCTGCTCGAGCCAGGCTGCGCTGGCCCGTCGTCTCCCTCCAACGGGTGTGTGGATCTCTACTTTGGGCGCGGATCGGAGCTTTGTCAAATTACGAGTCGGAGGACATCGCGGTTGGACTTAATTTGAAAAAAACATTGTGTGCGCTCACACCTGCGTGAGACGTCGTTGCGTCGGGAAACAGACGAATGTTAAGGGCTGTTCTGTAGCGTCAGCTTAGGTAGGGGAGCAAGGCACCACGCGTAAATCGATACTTTCAATAGAGCTTTACGATCCAGTGACCTACCATACATCCTGGAATCCACTGAACCTGAGGGGGTGCGTGGAAAGGGACCTGACGGTCTGACTTTATCCCGTTCGGCCGCGGTTGCATGCTGGCTTGGAATGCGACAGTTGATGACTCAGTAGCCCCTTCAGCAGTTAGTGCCGGTCTAGGCCAAGCGGGTAAAACCTGTATCTATAGGGTTTTACCCATTTGAGTTCGAGACCCTTGCAAGCCGAGTCCATTCACCTCCGGTTTGCTGCAGAATACCGGAAAACAGCTGAATATAGCCAGCGGATTAAAAGAGCAGGCGACCGAGGAACCCTTCTTGGATAGCTGGCCCCTACACTTTAACTCATAACAATGCACGCGTTCGCACGGAATCAAATAGTATGCCCCATATGTGACGCTAAATTAAACTATATATATATATATATATATATATATATAGACAGGGTCATTCATATCGTTATATACTTATTCCGAAATTTGGTAGAACTCGGCAAGAAAATATTTTTCCCAGGGGAAGGAGAGGGCGGAAACGTCTTGGTTAAGCGAGGGAGGGTGAAGTTTATAAATGTAGTTATTCTGTCTTTTTCTCCTACATAGTTTGCGGGAGAACCAGTTAATACTATTACAAAGCGCATAAAGGAAACGGTTATACCGGCGTGTTCGGAGGAAAATTCTGCACAAGCAACAAAAGAAGACACTTCACTAGCTTGCGCAGTGAAAAGCGAATACCCTGATTGAAGAAAGACATCAAAAGTCGATATGTTACGTTAACGTTTTTTCATGAATCACTTTCGTACCAAAATGACGGTGCTGCGTTATGTAGTTGTCAAGTAACTAAGCTTTTTCGACAGTCAAAGTTTTTATGTTGTACGTGCAAGTTTTCACGTTCAGAACCGTAAAATTTTGCCAAGACGTTTCTGCCCCCTCCTTCCACTAGGAAAAAATATTCCCTTGCCAAGTTCTACCAAACCTCAAAATATGTGCATAACTTTCGCATACACCCTATGCGAGTATCCATGTCTTTTCTTTCGATTTGCCTATCAAAAAAGCTTGGTTACTTAACAACTACGTAACGCAGCACCATCACATTGGTACAAAAATTAGGTGTTCCCTTAATCGCTTTTCGCTACGCAAGCTAGTGAAGTGTCTCCATTGTGCAGAATTTACCTCTAAACACGCCGGTATAATTGGTTTCTCGTGCGTTAACTGGTTCTCCCGCAAACGTAGATTTTGCACAACTATGTAGGTGAAAAAAGGCAGAATAACTACTTTTCTAAAGTTTACTCTTTTTCCTAAACAAGACGTTTCCGAGTCCTCCTTCCATTGGCAAAAATGTTTTTTTGCCCAGTTCTACCAAGCCTCGAAATAAGTACATACCGATATAAATGACTCTGTATATATATATATATATATATATGCCCTCCGGAAAATTAAAACTACTGCGCAATCACGGATGGGATCGCCATAGACTTTGTATCGTCAGCACATGCGCACTCTAAACATCGCGGCGTGGTATTAATCTCTTTTGCTTGAGCACTGTCTGCCTCGACATCCATCTTGTGGTTCTTGAAAGCCCTCCACGTTGCACAAAATGTGATAGAATCACAGTTTGGAAGCGGACACGCGTAGATGACCAGACGGTGCAGAGCGGAATTTACGTTATCGAATAACAAACTGCGTGTCATATTCGCACATTGTAGCTGTAGGACGAAAGTCATCCAAATTTGACAGCACAGCTACCAAAATTCCACAATACTCTCTAGCCTTGTGAGGTATATTCAAAATACGACTTTCGACAGAGCATGCAATTTGTTCCAGCGCTGATATATGGTCTTGACAGAGTGTGGAACTACCTCACGCTGGCAATTTTAACTAGTTTGAGAGGTGTTTCTCATTACATATGAAGCGAGTGCTTTGCTTGCCTATTCGAGCAAGAAGCCGCTTTGTGTATCTCATGTCAGGCCGTCCACCGGCTACTGAAACAATCCGACTAAGGCTGAAGATGCCGCAAACAGTACGCATAAATTATTTCGGAATGGGAAGCTTAAGTCGAACAGGCCAGACGAGAGGTCGGTGGTATGGACGTTTTCAACGCCGTGCACCCTTGGTCTGGTCTTGCATGTAACAGTCGCCACGTATACGTCAGGTACAACGTGCATAATTATCACTACGTGGTATGTTCAAACGCAGCCTTTCAAGAGGAGTACGAGTTGCGCATCTGCCGGTTCTGTCTGCAGAGGTGTGCCAAGTACCATGCAGTGGAATGCACAGCGCTGGACCAAAATCGTTGCAGTACTTTTCTCGCCGGAAGCGTGAAGAAGATAGAGTATTATAGAGAAACATTTTTGAACTGTATATTATACTCAATCTGAGTGGAATAAACATAATTGATAGTTGACACACAATATTTCACGAAGTCCGCAGTAATCAGGTCTACTATAGTTATTATTGTGTTAGCAAAAATCTCAGCTGAAAATATGTTCGTATTTTTTCTCCTTTTCAATTATTGTGAGACTCAATCTGAGCAGATCTGAGTACAAATAATTTCAACTATTGCAACTGTTTGTTTATTGATATTTCTTGTAAGATAATTGCACACATTAATTTCAAGCTTTATCAGGCGCCATTCACTGCGCTGGTGTTGTTGCTTGCCTCTGAGGTTCTGTTTCGAAAATCGGCATAAAATGGGTGCGTTCAAGCACACAGCAGAATTTAGATCATACAATGCGCAACCACACTTATGTGACTATGCGCTGTGCTCCTTTTCCTCAGGACGTTGAGCAGCGGTATGAATTTGAATTCTGCTCGAAGCCGACCGACCGATCCATGGGTGGTCTTGTTATACTCACCCGTTCAGTCGACCACTGCTGCACTTCAACATAACCAGACCAGGCCTCTTAGTTTTAAGGCGCGCTTAAGAGCAACACAGTGTAGATAGGTCTCTTTTATATGGGAGGTTTAGAAAATGCATAATTCACGGTCGGTGTTGGCAATCAAGTGTGGGACTCTCACCCACTAATAACCCGAGTTCTCTTCACCCCCCCCCCAAGGTTCGGAATTGTGTTGGACAATACTTTGAGACCACGAAAGGGGACTCTCGTGCTCTGCCGGCTCATGGTCCCCGAACCCGGAGAGGTGCGTCGAGATCCTTCATTTAAGAGCTGGATTGCGTTGGCCCCTTGCAGGGCACCCTCGTCTCGACTGTTTGTCGACCGCGTGTGTGCAAAGCGGTATCGGCGTAGGTTTTCTAGGCGAACCTTCTCCCTCATGAGGGTGTCGAGGTAGTACAATCCGTGCGTCCATGCAGCAAGAATGCGTAGCATGTACGCGACGAATGCTGGTATCACCTGGTTGACAAGGGTGGAGCCTGTAGATGGTGAAAGGTCTTGCGGCGTCCCGCCAAGGCAAAATCAGGGATTAGGGTGCCGGGTCCAGGATCCCGGGGATGTGTCCGAACCTGGGGTGGCCCATTCCCGCGCCCACGCGTCAAGGGTTGCTGCCGTGCAAGTACAAGTAGAGCGTCCGTGCTGACAGGTCTATAAGCGGCAGACGCGCAATGCCATGGTGCGTTGGGCGGAACGCAAGGACCGTCGGTTACGCTCCGTCCGGAGAGCTAGGTCTCCTCAGACTGAGCACGCATGTAGTGCAACAGAGTCTGCTGTTGAAACTAGGAGGCGCCTGCGCCCCTCAGAAGCACCGCTTGTTTTAGGGATAATGCGAGCCAAGCCGTAGGAAACCTTAGCAATTTTGCGAGATACATGGGCTATGTGCGCTGCCCGGTCAGCCCGGTGTCCAAGATCACACCCAAATAGCGAGCTTCCCTTTTCACGGAAATCGGATGTCCAGCCAGCTCCAGAGTAATGGGTCGGGTTCTCTTTCGGCCTGTGAGGAACAATGCCTTCTGAGTAGCAAGTAGAAAAATGAGCGAGGTGTACAAGTAATACAAATAGGCGGGTTTTAAGGAACGCCTTTAGCTCCTTTTTGCGCGGCGGAGTACTTGGTCAACAGGCCCCAGGGTAGACTGGCCTGAGTGTAGATAGGTCTGTCGTAGTTGATGTAGGCATCGTTCGGGGCAGCACGGCAGACACCTGCACACCTGCTCGCTCGTGGAGCGCAGAGTTAATCCCGACTGTGGTGTTCTTCTTCTGCTGCACGGCGGCAAAGTACGGAGTTCTCCCTCTCGCACACAGGCCTTTGTCGTTAGTCCTTTTTACATGGCAATATTGTTTGGCCTATCTTAGCTCAGTTTAACTCCCGCCGAGTGGCTAGTCCTAATTGTAGGAGGAATCGCAGAAGTTTTTTGTCGAGCCTGGTCGCGTAGTGCATTCGCGCGCGCCTCGCGGCTAGAGTAGACACATAGGCGCGCGGGTTCGATCCCCACCGTTGCACATTTGCATTTATAGGATCCGTCTTACGAAGCAATGCGAAAGCAAACCCATGGACATTAAACGTTGCCTGAAGGTCACCCCCAAAAAGTTTTAGGCCTTTTAGGGTTGCATCGCACGTTTTACATTCACTTATCTCTATCCACTCATCACGCTGATATGGCCCTTTATGAGTGACCGCCCCTGCATTATAAAAAACAAAAGAGAATAATTTGAGTTCCACACACACACACACACACTCAACTGATCTTGCCGACTAATAACATTCGTAATGTGATACGCTAATTAACTCTAGCC
Source organism: Dermanyssus gallinae (assembly GCA_003439945.1). Classification (NCBI taxonomy): domain Eukaryota; kingdom Metazoa; phylum Arthropoda; class Arachnida; order Mesostigmata; family Dermanyssidae; genus Dermanyssus; species Dermanyssus gallinae. Next base: position 15,677 of record QVRM01002562.1, on the reverse strand, counting down.
AGGTCCTTCACCGTGTCGATGAGTTTGGCTGTGATTACAGTGCTTGGCCTGGTCTCGGATTATACCCTCCCGACCTTCACGGAAATGGCACTTCTTCGCTGACTTGTCGAGCAAATAGTTTCCCCCATATACAGCCACCATCCGGCAATGAACATCGGCCGGTTGGTGGTTAATATTTATCGTCAGACAACACTTCCCACAGTCGGAAATCTGATAACGCCTCGCTGTTTCTTAATCGTCGTCTGTTGCAATGGAAATGCCTTGATGTTCTCACACGCACTGCCACGTCAATTGGACGGGACACAAAACTGCTAACTTATCTCCTCCATCATGCGCAGGTACGCGGGCATGCGCACAATCACACCGGATACTCCGTTCCCATCTCTTAATGACTCACTACGTTATCCTAAAGCGGCATATTTATATTTCAACCGACTTAGTTGTTACGACGCTTGAAACCTTTTTTTAATTAGAAAACCCCCGTATAGGTATCGCTGAGTGCGATTCAAAGAAGCGCGTCCTAAAGCCTTGACGTGCAAGGGTAAGTAACAGAGAAATTCGCGGTATCAGGTCGTTTTAAAACTGTAAAATGCCCGAGAGGGAGTCGTACAAGGAGACTAAAAGTACATTAAAATTATGAACAATTAACAGACCACCTTTTTGTGTTTGCTATGATAAAAAACGGCGACGTCACCGTAAGAACTACCCGGATTATTAAGGTGCTTAGTAATAGCTGAATTTTTAATAAGGAAAAATTAAGAGTATGTGACCAACTCCATTGTCGATCGTGTAATGCCCACTAAAAACCACACCCACCCCTTTCTAGTTCAGAATTATATAATAATACGTTAAGACCACGAAAGGGAGGCCTTATGCTTTAACCTTCTCCTAAATCTACAGAAACCTTGTAAACTGAGGGTGGGGCTGCATGGGTCACTGGTAGGGTAGGGTGACTAAACTAGGAGCGTGACTCTAGACGTGTCTTCTGCTTCATGATGGAATTTAAGAAGGAAACAAGCAAGTGCAGGTCGGCAATGCGGTGCTCCAACCCACTAAAAACCACTCATGTTCCCCTTCCGCCCCAGCAAGGAGGCGCTGTTAGCATTACTACAAACTTCTGAGAGGAGGTGTAATAGCCCGGTTCACTGTTCGCGCTGGCCTCCCGTAGCTAAAGAGGGCGTCAACATGCGCATGCGGTTAACCCGCTCTTTCTCGGTTAAAACACACTTGATGACAGTCGCAAGTATGCACAAATCATTAAGTAAAGTTGTCACCTTTGTGATTAGGGCAGGAAGGCTAGGTGGAGACGACGAAGTGCAGCCGCGTAGGTTCTGCAGAAGTCGGCGCTGGGCCTCCCAGGCAGGGCAGGATATTCTGGTGTATCGTCCACCGAATAACTACAGTGGAGACATGTTGAGTTCACTGCCCTGCCAATTCGGTAGAGGCAGGAGCGGAACTGCGCATGTCCCGTGTGACGTGGTAGTATACTTCCCCTTCAGGGCAACCAACAACGTCTGGGAGAAGGGCTTTCGTTCGCGCCTCGGAACATCCGCACTGGATGTTGTTTCACTCTTCTTGCCAGCGGTCTAGTGTTGCCTGGCGCTCAACGTCCTTTCTTGCTTTGTGTCAGATCTTCCCAGAGTCGACGTCGTTTCTTGGCTTTAAGAACCCATGGCACGGTACGAGCTAGCAACGGGGTTGCTTCCGTGCTCACCGTTCGGTACGCGCTAACAATACGCAGGGGGTGGACCCGATGCGCTATTCGAAGCATGCACCTTTGTGAGGCCGTTGCCAACGAGGCTTTCGACCATACTTGAGTGCCGTTTAAGACGATGGACTCGGCTAGCGACATCAGAAAACGACGTCTGGACTGGCGCGGGCCGTAAGAGTTGGACACTAGACGAGCAAGGTTGTTAGCCGCCTTGAGGGCTTTTCTGCATGTGTGCTGTAGGAGAGAATGCCCCTTGAGGCCTCTCTCCAAGGCGACTCCAAGGTATCGAACGGAGTTAGACACGCTGATGGCCTGCTCTTTAATCACGAGCTCTAAAGGCCTGCAGTGCTAACGAGTTAGAAGTATTGCTTCACTCTTCGACGGCGGCAAGGATCAGTCCCGCTGATTTCATCTAGAAGGCCACGTCCCTGAGAACTTCGTTTGTATGCCGCTCGAGCTCTTTAGCCGATCTTGCCCGGACAAAAACAAAAAAATCATCGGCAAATGCAAGGAGCTCGACTCTAGCTGGGAGGCCTTGTAGGCGGAGCCCTTCGTCGCATGTCACGTTCCAGAGCAACGGTTTGAGGATAGAGCCTTGCGGCATTTTAACAGCGCCATGACACGGGCCAACTGCCACGTGACCGTAATAATTCAATTCTACAGAAATCAGGTGAAAATCGCAGCAATCTCCTCCAGAAGTTTCAATAGGAGGGCCTTCGTGGCAACGGCTGGGACCCCGTCGGGCTTAGGGGCCTTCCCCATGTTGATCCATGCTGCGGCGATGATTATTTCCAGCTTGGTGTTGGGCGGGATTTGGTCTGTGACGTCTCCTAGATAGCGAGAACAATCAAACGTAAGGGTGGCTGGGAAACAACGCTGAAATATTTGTCACCCGTTTCTCTTACGAAAGTGTGTCCTTTCTTCGGAGGCCTGGAACTCATTGAATAAGCCGACACGGGCAGACCCACGGATCGTCTTCAATCTCTTCTACAAAGAACCTTTAGGACGAGGCCTTAGTCTCGTGCTGATCGTTGCCGCAAACGGACTTCTGCTCCGCGACACTTTTAGTCTACTAGACTTTGCTGTTATCGTGACATCCGTGCTAGGTGATGTGATCTGTGCGTTTTGACACTCGTGATATGTGATTTGTGCGCTTTGACACACGTGATGTGAGCTGTGCGCTTTGACACCCGTGGCGTGATCTCTGCGCTTTGACACCCGCGTCTCGTGCGCAGAGCCCGAGAAGCGACGCGGATGCGTGTCCGCATCTCGTAACCGTTGTGAGCCAAGTGTCGACCTGTAGTTCTATTTAGTAGCGCCACTGCCGGCCTTGTTCGCCTACCCGGCGGTAGCATAATCTAAGGCGCTCGCGACAATACCTGCTGCATTTCCCGAGATATCTGGGGGGAAAAGGGGTGCAATGCCCGTACGGCCGTGGTCGAGCCACGCGAGGCCGCCCCCTGATCCTCCGGTGCCTACCAGCAAGGACATAGGGGGCGACCTCAACGCGCCCGTAGCGGAGCTAAACCGTTCCGCCATAGACGTCGACGATGTAGAATCTTCGATGGGGATGATTCACTCGTGCGTCGAGCTTCTCGGCATTCGAAAACGTCCGTCGGATACCACGATGGGAATCCATTCTGACAAAAAACGCGTTTCTGACGTCGTCGAACAACACATTGTGACACTCAAGACGACCTTCGCAACCGGGATGACGGATTGCGCTGAGGCTAATCTCAAACAAGGCTTTGACGCGGAGGCAGCATACGGCTGGGCGTTGACGGTCCTCAAGGGACATGTTAGGACAGTGGTAGAGTCCTGCAAGTTAAGAAACACCAGAATTGAGCTAAAAGAGATATCAGAAAAGCTGGACCTTGATCTCCACAGGGTCGAAACGGCAATATATTCCTTCAAGGTTTCTCTGCGGACCTCGCTAAAGGATGCGGAGGAGAGGATCGGGAGCCTCCGGACCTCATTGGAGGCGGTGCAGAGCGAACGAGATGAGTTGCTGGCGCGGCCTTCTCAATCCTCGGACCCTTTAGCAATCTGCCTGCGATGTGCTCCGGCGGACCCTGAGGCTGCCCGAGTGTAATTAGAGTCGCGTATCTTTGTAGCGACGACGGCTGAAGACTTTGCAAAACTAACGGGCCTGTTCTGGCACAGCCCCCAGGTACGGCGGCGGTGTTGCATAACACAGATACCTGGGAATCCCTCGCTGGGACCCCAGGCAACGGTGGCGAGAATCGTAATCTTGTCGTAGGCATTCTACATCTCAACAAACCCTGCGATGAGGCTGCGATTACACTGTTTCGCTCTGTTATCGAGCGCATGACCCAGTCGTCACGGGACGGCCTTATAGAGCTTTGCCGGGCAGACACGCCGCAAGGGGTCGGCTGCCAGAAAATGCAAGTAGGGCCCCTCTACCGGCCTCGGCCCTGGCGGGACAAATGTCTGTCAGGGTCGGAGAAGGTCGGACCTGGGCCGACACAGTAAAGAGCCTCCGGGCTCACCTGGCCGACACAGTAAAGAGCCTCCGGGCTCACCTGGCCGACAATGCACCGGTGGAGTCGGCCGTGAGCGGCCTCGTTAGGAACAGTGACGGTGACGTCATTATCTAATTACGGGGCATCACCCATATACTTGGGGCTCAGTTGGCCGATAGCATCAGCAAAGCAACCGACCGTCAGGCTGACAGTCGAATGGGTGCCGGTATGCGAGAAGTGGCCTTATGGGGCATTAATCCTCTGATCAGCGCTAAAAGGATAGAGGCAAATATCCGTCAGCTACTAGGAGCCACTGAGGCAGTTCCCATAGTGGCGAGTGACCCACGCCAGGGTCGCACCACGACCCGCTGGTACACGCTGCTTAAGGTGACGGCCCCTACAGCCAGGTGACTCCAAGCTCAACAATCTATCCTGGTTGCGGGCAGTAGGTGCAGGCCCGAGGTCTGGGAGAGATTACCCACATGCTTCAACTGCCAGAGACCCGGCCACAAGGCGGCAACCTGCAAGGCACCCAAGACGGCCGCCCGCTTCTGTTGCCGATGCGGATCGCCAGATCATGCGGCAGCTGTGTGTAAGGCCGAGACGAAACACTGTATCGTGTGCGATGTCTCGGGTCACAGAGCCGACAGTATGGCCTGCCCGTCATACCGCACACAGCTGCAAGAGTTGCGTAAGCGGAACGAGCCTATTTCATCTGGAGAGTCGAAAACGGGTGCTACGGCGCAGCCCAGGCCTGACGCTTTACCTGGAGCATCTAGAAGCGCTGAACCGCCATCGAATCGGGGCCGGCAACAATTTTGCCGTAGGACCCTCGCGTCGATGTATGACTGGCAAAAGGTGGGCAATGCCACCCAGGTTAAAATTCCCCAGGCAGAGTAATGATCAAGTTTCTCCAGGTAAATCTCAATCGGTGCCGGGCGGCCCACGACACGTTGGGCGCATATACCACAGAGCACCAGGTGGGTCTTTGTCTCATAACAGAACCAAATGTGCACATCTCCCGTTCTACACCTAACATGTACACTGATGACCAACGTAACGTGGCCATTTGGTGGACACGTCAAGACGTGACGCTCTCCCTCACCGATTGGGGTCATGCGGAAAGCTTTGTGTGGACGTACCTTTCACATAGCAATCTCGTTGTATATTCGTATTCTTTTTCGCCTAATAAAACTCTGCAAGACCTGGAGGACTACCTGGATAGGCTATCGGTATCAATAATCTTACCGATACCCAAAACACTTACTGCTTATCACGGGAGATTTTAACGCAGTGCACACTGCCTGGGGGGGGGGGGGTCGCTGCGCCACCGACAAAGGCGTGACTCTTTTTGAGTGGATGTCCGAGCACAACATGGCCCTGGCCAACTACGGCGATGTTCCTACGTTTGCGCGCCGAGGTCAAACATCGTTCTTTAACCTCACCTTTGCGGACCCAACCACTCTGCGGCAGATACAAAACCGGAAAGTCCAGGAGAACAAGGAAACCCTAAGCGACCACCGCTAGCTTACGTTTGAATTGGTCTCACCTATCACGCGTTGTCCCGGAACGCCGAGGCGCACGTGGCAGATGCGAAACATCAACAAAAGTGCTCTCCAGAGTTTCTTTAAAAACCGGTTCACTCGCTTGGCGGAAACTCCATTAGACTAAGATGCCCTGGCTACAATCCTGGCGTAATCCTACGTGCTGCCTGCCGCGCGACTACGGGCCCAGCCAGACGTGGCGGCAAGTGAGGCCGGCCTGCTAAAACGTGGTAAAACTCGAATATTCAGATAGCCCGCGTAGACTGTATACGCGCAAGCCGCACACTGACACGTGCACGCTCTTCTCAATTCAGCAGGCAAAGATCAAATCCTGGAAGGCCCGGACGGGATCCCGCCGGACGTGGTGCGAATGCTGGGACAATCCTATCCCAAGCCTCTTGCAGAGCTAGTGTCACGCTTGTTGATACAGGGTCGCTTTCCCACCCACCTAGTACTAATACCGAAGCCGAACGCCCCACCCGGCTCGTCAGCGCACCGGCCCATATGCTTACTCGACGCTGTAAGCAAACTAGTGAAAACGTGCTCGTTCAGCGCTTGAACGAAAAACTGGAAGAGAGAGATGCGCTCTCAAACAACCAATACGGATTCCGCAGGGGCCGCTCTACCCTTGATGCCGTGGAGCGAGTCATACAGGCGGCTCGCGCCGAACAGCGGCGGCCACTCTGGTCACGGAACAACGTGCTATAAATATTGCTGAACGTCCGCAATGCGTTTAACTCCTCCAACTGGTCGACAATAATGAGTGCGCTCGAGCAGAAGAGGATCTGCCTGCGGCGCATGCTATCGTCGTACTTGGAGGAGCGTACACTCTTGACGCAAGGCGAAACCCATCAAATAACGGCGGGGGTGCCGCAGGGCTCAGTACTCGGCCCAGTCCTATGGAACGTGGCATACGATGGTGTCTTGCGACTTGACGACTTGCTGGATGGAGTGGAGACAATCGCCTACGAGGATGATCTTGCACTGGTAATTACCGCTCGCACATGGACTATCCTGGAGGCCAGGGCGAACACGGCTTTTGATCGAATAAACAGGTGGATGACTGAACATCACCTGGAGTTAGCACCACAAAAAACCGAGGCCCTATTCTTAACCGGTCCCAGGCGGACATGGCCTGTATCCCTGGAGCTCAACGGGCACGCTCTAATGCCATGCTGCCACGCCAAGGACCTAGGGGTGACCCTGGACACAGGTTTAACTGGCGTACCACACATCAGGCAAGTCACGCATAAGGTGGCAGGAGTATCGGCCAACCTGGCCCGTATACTTCCCCGGGAGGGAGGTGCGTCAGATCCCAAACGGCGCCTACTAGCTGCTGTTGCAGAAGCGGTCGCACTCTATGCCGCACCAGTGTGGGCAGACTTAGTACTCAGATCGGTCACGGCCCGCCAACGGAGCGTGGCAATACGGGTTAGCCGGGCGTACCGGACGGTTTCCACGGACGTCCTGCTTGTACTCGCATGCCTGCTTCCATGAGACATGCTGGCGGAAAAGAAGAGCAGACGGAGATTAAACGAGGAGATATCGTGGATCCCACCCGCTGAACGGAGACACAAGAGGCACGTGGACGCGCTTCATCATCACGGACTTGAGCAAGTGGTACACGGCACAGGGACCAACGACATACTACGCTGCCCAGGCGCTGAGCGGACATGGCCAGTTCCAGGCATACATGATGAAGATCGGGAAAGCAGTGACGAACATGTGTGTTCTCTGCGACGCCGGGGTGCCCGATGATGCCGCGCATTGAGGCGTGTACGGCGTTATCTGCGTTCCGGGATAGCTCACCGTTCACCCTACGGGCATCTACCGCGCAGGCGATCGTCACACACATGGTCAATTCGACGACTAACTGGGGTGCTGGCCTAAGGCACCTCGATGGGCTCATGCGCAAAAATATCCGGCTAGAGAATATTCGTCGGGCGCGATTCGTCGCCCGGAACCTCCCAGATTTAACCCAGCAGGACCTACCTGCTCGGGTCGCACCCACAGACTATGGAGAGGGTTGAAGCGTGAGACTCCACTCTCCTGGTCACGAAGTAATATTTCATAATTCCGAACCAGGAGGGGTTCTTGGGGGTGGTTTTTAGTGGGTAGTGCGCTGGAATTAGATTGAGTCATGTACTCTCTCTTCTGCGTTTAGTCTCACACTACCTGCCAAAACATTGGCGAGTGTGCGTAAATGCATTTTCCACCCCTTAAAAAAAGGACGAGGCCTAACTTCTAGCAATGGCCTCGTTCCACCAGAACTTGGGTCTAACTGGGCACCTGCGGTGTGAGTGCAGGTACTGAAGCCTTTGCACTATGCTAGCAGCCTCCAGTAGAGGTTGCAGTTCTCCTGCTGTGGTTGACGGCCCATTTTGAGAGATTATCTTCTCTATATCTTGGTCAAGTTCTTATGGGCTTAGTTGGAAGTAGTTTCGGTTTTGAACTAAGTGGACGTGCTTTGTATATCTCTCTAGGCTTAGCTTCGAACGAAGTGGACGTGCTTAATGCAGCTGTCCAAAAAAAGGTTGTTAAATCTAAGTACGGTATTGATGTTAACTTGGCATTTCCACCCTGCGATAGTACCGTGGCGTGGTGCATACCTAGGCGTATTCCATTCAATGTTTTGACGAAATAATAGGTATTGCTTGCTTCGTTAAGCTATCTTCTCTATACGGAGTTCACCCTGTTACAATATCAGCTGATCTGGCATGTGTTGCAGCGCATGTCGACTTGTGTGTGGTGGTGTTGTTGTTTGAGCGTTTAGTTAACGCTACAACCGTCACTGTTATTCTAGCGGTCATATCTGCACTACGTTACAAGCGCTGAAGCAGTGAGCATCATGGATACTGCCGTTGTCAAGAGTCATTCTAACCGTTACTGTCAATATTATTTAAATTCCGGCAACAACTTTTCTAAGTATCTTTATTTATTTTGTTGTTAGTCAATCAGACCAGCAGAATAACCATCGTCTCCAACAAGAGATGGAGGAAAGAACCGGACAAGCCCTACACGCAGGCCCCGGCAACTGCCCCCGAGAATGAAGTTGCCTGCCATTCGAACCAGACGGAGAAGACAAGCACAGCTACTGAACCAGACGGGGAGGACAGAAATGACCGGCACCTTGACGAGATAAGTCAGATTTGCGAGGACTTGTGTGCGTTTATTCAACAGCGAGGTGCATGCATCTACCTATCCGGTGAAAAACACCCGCCAAAATCAAACCTCTCAACCCGCTTAGTTCAAACTGCTCAGCTGAATGCACTCATCTCATAAACAGGCACCAACATGAGGCCAACATTTCGGGTTGCGTCAACCAGGATTGGCCGGACCCGGTATACGAGACGATCTCTGTGCTCAAAGTCCATCCACTTGTAATCTGATACCCAACGAAGACGACTCATCGGACAGCGTAACCTCGCGATTCCGCGTTACACCCCAGAATATACAATACTCCTTATTACGGGGCGCTCGACCACTCCAAGGCAGGTGGGCCTCACCGCTGCGAAGGGCAGCTGTAAAGCCAGATGGTCCTCCCGACCGGCGGTCTGCGTTCATGTGGTGACCCGCCCTTCATTCTGCTATTAAGCCAAGGCAGCAGGCGTCCTACACGGTACTCCCAGGTTGCTAAAGGTCGGGGCATTAACCGTGTAGCCCGGGGCCGATGTGCAGCACACCTTCCCCGTATGGTTAAGTAGCCTTAACAGCCTTCGAATAGGCCACGACAGAATGACAATATGAATTCGTTGACACTCAATCGATATCGTATGCCCTGCTTCCCATGTCAACAAAAGTGACCTCGGAAAAGTCAGTATTGGGAGTTTACACCGTTTGACTAACTTACATGTGGGCGCGTGAAGCTCCCCGCAGCACGCGGAAGTCGCGCCCCAGCAGACCACGCCGGTAAGAGAGTCATAGTTACTCCCGCAAGAATATGGCCTCCCAATTCTGAGGTATTTCCGGAGAGGCCGCCCCTACGATGGGAAAAGTGTTTCACGCTTAAGATATTCCAGAATCATCAATGACCGACAGCGGAAAGCGCGTGCCTTAGTTGCTCTATGGTACCCCAAAAAAATCGAACATGAAGCTTTCCTATGACCTTCTCGACCAAGTCACGTATAAGTCCTTTTTTTCTGGGAGGTTTCGGGAATGCATGATGCACACGCGCCACTAGCAGCCTGCGTGACTAGTGTGAGACTCGCAACCCCACTAAACCCGGATTCCTCCCCACCCCCCTCCCCCCCCAGGCTCGGTATTACTTTGGCATTACATCGAAGATTACATGGAATTACGTCTAAGGCCTCACTATTACGCAATCAGCTAAAACTTGTCGAGTCCACCCCCATGCCCTGTTATCTATCTAAGCAGGGTAAGAGTTGGGGTTATCGTAAGCTTCTTGAGTACATTGCACGAAAGCAAGTGTGTGCATCATATATTATTATGAGCTAGAGAAAGCATTGCTATGTGTACTCGTTTCTGTGTACTGTATCTACTCGCCGTTGGTGTGCGAGTGGCGAATCAGAGCTACCGAGACCCTCCGGCGTAGCAGGTGGCCATGCCTCTGAACGAACGCCGCCGAAATGGCAAGAGAAGGCGCCGCCGGAACAACGTGCATCACTTGCACGTAGACAGTGCGGCGCCTACGGATGAATGCATTCCAGGAGCAGTCAGTGGTGCGGGCGGTCCGTCCTAACCGTCCAATGGCAAGTGGCGGGAAGCGAACCGCATCAAGCCCCGCAGAAGACGCTCGTAGTAAAGGTATGCGTGTTTGCGAGGCGGAATTTCGCCCGGTAAGCAAGGAAGACGCCAGCGAAGCAACCGAGGAAGCGTGTAGCGATGAGGAATCTCATAGCGATTCGGAGTTTACCACGGTGACCCGGCAATAGCGCTCTCGCGCTATGAAGGTGCCGCCAAGAGTAAGATTCGACAGGCAGGAAGCTGTTATATTCTCCGCAGATGACAACGCCCTTGAGCACAACTTTAACGAGATCTGTGACGTCATCGCGAAGATCGTCGGGGGGAAAATAGAGGAGCCTCGCTTCACGAAAAACGGAGAACTGTCATAGTCGTGGAGAGGGAAGATGATAGAGCAACTTACTCTCGCTATCGGAGTTAGCGAAAGTTAAGTCTCATCAAGAATAAGCGGAACACGGTCTACAATAAAGGGCAAGATCACCGGGGTTCATTCCTTAATCTCGGAATCGGCGATATTATCGGCGCTGCAGTCTTCCGGAGTGACAGAAGTTTCTCGGGTAAAGCGAAGAACCACAGAACCAAGCCGTGTCGGCTACGGAGCACGTTATTTTGCCGTTCTTCTGGCAACAGCTTTCCGGCTGAGGTGCGTCTGGGGCTTAAGCGACACGGAGTGGTATTATACCATGAACCCTCGCGTGCTATAGGTGTTATGGTCTAGATCACTTCGCCGCTAACTGTAAGCCCAAGGCCCAAATGTCGAAAATGCGGCTCTATGGAGCACCTTAGAAAAGACTGCAATGCTCAGGCCCGCTGCTGTTTGTGCAACGGGGAGCATGAGGCTACGTGGGGAGGATGCCCGCAAAGGCTGCTGCGAATAGAACAACTAAAAAGGGCCTCACGAAGCATAGCACAGAAGCAGCACGACGCCCCGTCGGTTCCAGTATGTATACCAGTATCCAACGTGCAAGCATCTGAAAACTTTACAAAACGAAGTTGGTCCTCTGTCGTAAAGAATGGAGTAAGAGAAGTGAACCATGGAATTAATATTCCCACGACCACGACGCACGCAGAGGACGCAGACCGTATCAACCCAAAGCCAGCAGCCCCCCCACAACACCAAACCTATTGGCACAGCCATCAACAGACAGTATCGTTGAAGAAGTACTCCGCAGGCTGTCTCCAATCATACAAGACACCATAACGACGGTTATCTCAAAGGTTTTAGAAAACGTACTGCCTGTAGTCATGCGCGCAGTAAGCGGGGCAATGGCACAGCCTCAACAGAGCTCAGTGGACGCATTCTCGCTGGCTGAGACGATCCAGCTAGCACTCCGTGGCAATGTAAAAGAAACTGCGGCACTTCTAACAAATAGAAGTGATGGCAATAAACACAGCACCACGGCCCGTGGAGCAAAGACGCAGTGACGCTCGGGAGAGACTGGGCCCAAAAATCAGAATATGAACACGAGTGCACCGAATACAAACATTTGGACTCCACAAGAGAACGTAAGAAACGATATCCTATCCTGCAATCAAGAAAAGCTTACACCGGTTATCAAAGTAGTGATGTGGAATTGCGAAGGGCATAGCGTATTAGATCTGTTAGGCATGGAGGCACTTCGAGGAGTGGATATTCTAATATTGACGGAAACCTGGGCGCTTAAACCTTTCTCCTTGGGGGGCTTCTACGGATATCACGCACTAGCACATAAAGGTGAGGGACGGGGCAGGCCAAGTGGGGGGTTTCAGTTTTCACGAGAGCAGAAATTGGAGAGATGACAATTGGAATAATAGCCGAAAACTTAGTAGCAATAGCGTCGAGGGAGTTTGAAATTGTGGCAGCCTATGTTAAACCGGCAGGTGTAGAGTCCACTGAAGTCATGACAGAGCGTATCATGCTTGGAGTTGAAGCGGTGCCGAGAAGGCACCGATGATTCTAGCGGGGGATTTTAATGCGAGGTTGGATAGGGGTAATCTGGAGCGAACTGAAGCATTTTTAGATATTATAACGGAGATAGGATGCTGGTTAGTCAGCGAGCCAGGCCTAACACCTTTTGAATGTAGTACTGGGGCGTCAGTAATTGACGTTTTTGCCACCGACGGAACGCAGAGGATATACCATTTTTGGGAGAAAATACATCATTTAGGGAAGGAGCGGGGCTCAGAAGGCATATACCGATGGGGATGGCATTCAAAGTTAGTAATAGTAGGGAGTATAGCCGTAGGCAGGGGACCGGGACAAGACTAGATAGAAAGATCTTCTTAGAGGGAGTGGGGGAAGTGTGCCCACCAGGGGAGATTCAAATAGAGTCATATGAGCGTAAATTGTCGAATCTGATAAAAGGTGCACTGGTTCCTCGCCAAGAACGAAAAGGAAGGCCCTGGTTCAACGATCGGTGTAGAGCAGCGAAAGATGCCAACAGACTAACTAGAGAATATGTGAAAATGTTTCCTGTATTAAGGCCGTTTGCAAGTATGGTAAAGAAGATGACACAAAAAGCATACAAGGAAGAGAAACAAAAATATTGGGAAAGTCAGGAGTGGGCGCTGTTGCAAGAAGCAGAGAAACAACCGCACAAGTGGCTAAAACAAAAAAGAAAACGGCAGTGCCCAGTGGAGACTGGGCGGTTAATTAAGCACTTTGCTAGTGTGCTGCAGGGAGCCGATACTACCCCAAAGGAAATAACATTATTCAACGGGCCTTGGGACGAGGAAACAGAACATGCACGGGAATGGGTAATTCGACCAGTCACAATCGAAGACGTTGTCAGGGCAATTGAAAGGGCGCCTAGAGGCAAAGCTGCCGGGAACGATATGATACGAAACGAGCATTTAAAGCAAACGCTGGCACTCGCACCATGCTGGAAAGCTTTATTTGACGAGTGCCTAAAATCCGGGGAAGTACCAAAAGCGTGGAAGGAAGATACCTTGATTGTCATACCAAAAGGAAAAGGCATAGAAACTGAGCCGGAATCTTGGAGGGGCATAACACTTAAGAGCTGCCCCTATAAAATTTTCTCGGGAATAATATCAGATAGACTAGAGACTTACCTCGAAATCAGAAACGCAATACCAGAAGAACAACATGGGTTCAGAAGGTCGAAGTCGACCCATACGGCCCTGCGCCAGTTGCTGGCAGAAATTTGGGAAACTCTAACAGAACCTAGAAGACCGTTATACGCAATATTTATAGATCTTAAAGCTGCCTTTGACTTAGCGCCACGAAGTAGGATTATAGAAAAGTTAGCCTTGGAGGGAGTTCCGTATCGCTTAGTAAAACTTTTAAGCACCATTCTCGGGGAGACTACAGTACACATCGACAACGGTATAGGGATTGTGGGAAGAGTAAAGCAAACTACAGGCGTGGCCCAAGGAGACGGACTTAGCCCGTTGCTTTTTTCGGTACTATTGGGAGGGCTACCTAATCGGGTGAGGCAGGGGTGGACCGAGAGTGGGCAAATACATTAATGTATGCAGATGACATTGCGATCTATGGCAGGAGTTTATTTAGGGTTAAGCAGGGACTAGAACGGCTAATCGATTATATGGACGAGATGGGACTTAGTATTAACTGGCAGAAGACAGTAGCAGTTAAATTTCGAAGAGGAGGTCGATTGGCGAAAGACGATGTTCTTCGAGCCAGGGGTAATACAGTGAATTTTGTAAATAAATTTACCTATTTAGGGGTCACTATAACGTCAAATGGTAGCAGTTTTCGAAAACATATTGAAAGCAGAGTAGGAAAAGCCATTAGAGCGGCAGCAGCAATTAAAAACCCGCAAATGTTGTCAATACACACCGCGTCCGCCCTTTTCAAGATTAAAATAGAACCAATAGCAACATTTGGTGTATCACTTATATGGGAAAAATTAGGAGAGGCAGATTTTCAGTTACTAGATAGAGTTCGATTTTTCTTCATGAAGCGGGTTTTGGGGTTAGCTAACTCTTGTAGGAATAGAATAGTTCATATATTAGAAGGGGGGGCTCTAATGACACAAGAATTACAAGTAAAATGGGGTTTACCTAAGACGACGGCCTTCGTGGCCTACACTACGAAGTGGGGGGAAAAATTAAAGGAGATAGACATAGGAATATACACGACGATAGCGATGAGGAGTACAACCTGGCGAGCAGCCGGATATAAGAATAGGCATCTAACTACGGCATTTGCAGCCCACGGGTTCCATCACGTGTTATGCACACAAGAATTCCACAATCCTCACGAGTGTTGTAAGTGCGCGAGATGCTTAGGCCATTGTGATAGATACCACGCCGCAGCATGTCCAGCAGTGCAATCAATAGCTGAACTCGCGATGAGGGAAAATCCGGTGACGCAGAAAAACCACTGATTCAGACTGATGTACTTACTTAAAATTCACCCAACCTGGGTGTTAATAAACCAGAATAATTGCACGAAAGCACGATATTCACATTGTAGCAGGTCCGATTAGGCTCGCTCGAAGCAAACATCTAGTCGGTTCACCAAAGCGTGTTGCCAATTTCACACCTTTATCGTATTCAAGGAATTGGGTCAGATCCCACGCAGACACACTGAAAAAGCTTAGTCTAAGGTAAAACCCGAGCAGTTCAATATTAAAACTGCACTTTTGCACTGCAGGTTTAGCAACTGCCCAGTGGGGATGTGCGACTTTTGGTTGCAGAGGGCCCAGAAGGGGGCTACCTCATTTATTGAAGCTCTGAAGAACGCCGGCGGAGAAAACATCTCACTAAACCGTTCTTCTCTAAAACGGTATTGTCCATGACCTCGTCGACGGCACCACGAGCCAGACCTGCAAGCGGCCTTCCGTTAGTCAGTTCGCTCACAGGGCCTATCTATGTCGACCCGCCCCAATTGGGCGCAACTGGACGATGGTCGGCAATAGTGCGGTTTTCAGCAGCCGATCACGCTAGGGCCCTGCAAGCCAAGCGAACCAAGATCGGATGGTCGGCCTGCGTAATGTCAGATTGGACAACGATTCCCACATGTCAACGCTGGCAAAGAGTGGGCCACGCACATTCTTTCTTATTGATCCAGTTACTGAGAAGCGCTGCCATAAGTGCGGCGGACTCGGACATACAGAACAGGGGTGTAACGCTGCACTTTCCTGCTACAACTGCGGCACTCAGGCCATGCAGCAAACTCGGCCGCCCGCCCCGCTTTCCGTCGAAGATTGAGGAAATCTGATGCGAACGGTCGAGTAAAACATGACACAGCACAGCACCACAGGTAAATACGCC
>QVRM01002561.1:0-40950 GCA_003439945.1 Dermanyssus gallinae | reverse complement strand
TATAAGACAACACTATGACGTCGTAGATTGTGCTCAACCGTTGCGCGGCAAGGCGCAGAACGTCTTGCTCGCTTTATGAGCAGTACCAGCTTCTCATACAGCTCCATTCCTGTTATAGTTGTTATTGTTGTTGCTTTTTGTAGGCTAGCGTGACTTGCCTCACCGCAGACTTTGTTATTGCTGAGGGTTGGTTAATTGGCCGAGCAAAGCGCGACGTGCATCAAATGTTTCCTGTTATTTCCATTTCGTTGCGTGACATCTGCGTTGCATCTGTCGTTTCCAGTATCCCTCCACTCTGTTTTTCTCGTCCAGTCACCTTACCCTCGGATTTCTCTCCATATCGTTTGAGACCCAATTCGATTTTTTCTTGCTTGTGTGCTCTCTGACAATGGGGAGAGCCGCAAGTGCGAATGGCGGCTACACGTTGCCTGACGTGCCTGGCGTCCAACTAACGTATCCATAATATACAGGGCGACGTCTGGCACAGACTCGGCTGTATGAAATGATATGTTAATGTAAACATATATATATATATATATATATATATATATGTAAGCACGCGTGCATGTACAAGTAAACACAATATACATAGTGTTTAAAATAGACCAGCAGAGCCCCTTCCCGACCCGCTATCACGGATCAGATCAGGGGACCATACACTACTCTTACTATGCGAGCAGAAAGGAGTCACCTCGCGATTCCATGCTACATTCCATTCACACACCGCTGCAAAGGGCAACAGTAGATAAATACGAGACGAGGCAGAGTTACCTTACGTGGTGGCACTATCTTCATTATGCTATTAAACCAAAGGAGCAGGTACCCTGGTTTTCCTGACTGACTAGATCCGGGGCGTTAACCAGTCGTTGCGGAATCAGTGGCAGTCAACTATCCGTACAACTGCTTAGCCTTGACGATCCTCAAATAAACAATGACAATACTATGTTAGTTTGTCGCTGTATAATCTATATCGTATGCCTTGCCTGTCATGATCAGCTGATCTAGGGAATGTTACTATATAAAGTTGACACATCTGACAAATGTTCTTCTTGCGAGAAAAGTGCCCGCAGCATGCATAGTTCGCGCGCAACTCGTGAAAACACACTGAAAAAGAAGTTATAGTTATTCAAGCCATTTAAAGTAACATACGCTTAAAAGTGCTTAAAATGTTTGTGCCTCGAATGATATATAATGTCAGTTCTAATGAAACGCAACATCGGTTAGGTGGCGACTTTTTGGTTTTTACAATCTGTACACACCATGTTTCACTGAGCACTTTTTCATATATCACCAGATTCAATTATATGATTGCAGCTTCAGTGTTGGTCTTTAATCCGCTGGCTACTGATGCTAAGAGGCGGAGCCGAGAGCTGAGCCTCGCCCTGCTGAGCCTGTAGCAGCTTTTATCTTGCATAGTCTTATCGACGATCATAGCCGTGTACTTAACAGTGGGCGTGGGTGGTACAAAATCCTACTGAGTTCCTTTTCTGGTGTATGTCTAGATAGACCTAGCGCGTGGAGGTATTGTCAAGTACCTGCCAAGGCCGCATGATATGTTTATTGGAATAGATCCTCGTCACGGGGGTGACCATCGGCGACGATAGCCAGCGGAATAGATTCCCGGGGGAGATGTGGGACTCCAAGTGCTCCAGTGTATGTTATATTGCATAGAAGTGGTCCCAGTGCGGACCTTTCGGGGACACTGGCTGTAACTGCATAGCCCACGCCTGCTTAGGAAAATGCTCGGTCTTTTAGATACGACGCTAGGATCAGTTGAAAATAAGGGAAAACCAGCTTTAAAATGCTAAATGTCGCAACCTTATTAAGGTGCACGACTACCAAGACTACAATACGCCGTCTCCTAAACAAGACTCAAAGACCTTTGACGCCTAACACTATACGAGCAAGCTGCACTACGCCCAAAGTAGCCATACAAGATATATAAATAGATTCCCTAAAAATAAAATAACTCAGTCCCCGGCCGGGTGACTACTTATCAGCAAAGCAGATACCTTAAGCAAATGGAACCAGGAATGGCAAGCAGTCTAGCCATGTCACCTTGAATACTTGACAAAACCAATACTCGCTATGTCAAAAAATGGTACAACCTTACACCAGGTTCGCTCACTTCTTCACTCGCGCGACTATTAACGGACTACAGTGGCTGCTTTCAGCAATGCCTGCGCCGCATTGGTAAACCAAGCTCTCCCTTATGCCGTATGTGCAATTTAGGACAAGCTGACAATATAAAGCACTGTTGCAAACCTCATGCGTTTTTAATACGAAGCCGGAATTGCTGACTCGGAATCTAAGACTGGGAAGTTCAATGACATGCCAAGCCCTTGTAGAGGCGCTCTCAAGGACATGTGTCCAGGTTTAAGGTAAGAGGATTCACAGAATTTGTCTCGGTAGTAAACCCTCCGAACAAGGTCGATTGTGCATTTTACCAAATACTATCTCTCTAAAAATATATATATTTATACGCACATACATATTCATACATTAATGCATGTAGGCTTAAAACGAGTGAGTAATTTAGCTGCCTGTGACGCCTGGCGACTGAGCGTTTTATGCTTTGCCCTCGTCAAGGTTTTAGGCACTTAGGCACCAAGCTAGACACCTGCGTTATGACTTTTTTTCTGTAGTCCGTATATATATGCTGCCATAAAGTTGATATCGCAACGCAGCTGAAAATCTTGTTTTGAGCTGGGTAAGCAGGTTGTATAAAAACTCGATCATCTGTCGAGATGTTTGTTCAACATAATTGTGAGCATAATTCATATCCTTCTATATATATATATATATATATATATATATATATATATATATATATATGTGCAGGCCGACATTCATTAAAGTACGCTGTCCGTAACACCAAGCGTTATTCGCCGGCCAGGGTCGATCCAGAACTGCCCGATTTTGCCAATAACCCTACTACTGCCACCGTATTGCCTCGTTGGGTCAAAATTAGCTTACTCTGCCTAAGGAACTCGCCCGATCTCTTATTTCCCCATGGCGTTACTTAACTCAGCCCAGATGCGATGAAGCGATATTTCCTTTATAGGAGCTTTAGGACCTACCGTCTTAAAAGCGAACACTTGACTACTTACGAATTCACGAGATTCATCTTTTTAGACGTAGCCCCTCTGAAATTAACTGCGTCAAACTATACAGGGTATAAAGGGGTACGACACAATTACATCCCATATCCCAGGACATATAGACATGCTGTCACGCAGTTTCGGTCTTCTCAGAACCAGCTCCATGTTTTAAACATCGCTGGCAATTTAGCCGACCTAGGTAAAGTTTTCGGGCTGACCCTCAGCCAAGATTTAACGTCCACGAGACTGTTTTTCACATTGCTTCATAGCCGGACCCCATAAATACAAATCGGTGCAACGATGGAGCTCGAACCCGCGCACCTATGTGTCTCCTCCGGTTGCGAAGCGCAGACTTAGAATCCACCACGCCACCGGGCCTGACATGTGTTCTACTACTACTACGACCTAGGGGCTCTGCCAATAACATCGCTGATGTCCGCATGTCTCGTCGCACGGTCGCCATTATGGACGCATAGCAATGAATTATGTGCCATAGGGTTCTACGGTCTTTTGCAATTGCACTGGTGGGGCTTGACCGACGTTGCGCCAAGCCTAAGGCCGCCTAAATCTCTAGAGCAATGAACAACTTGTTAAAAGACACTTTTTTTTAGGATCAGCATTTTTCCAACAGAATGGCGGCAAAATGTTTTGTTTGCGAGAGACAGTGAAATTAATTGTTTTTGGTATACTGATATGACTGGCCGGACATACTTTTAGAAGATGTGTGAAGGCGAGCGAACAAGTTATTCATTAGACAACTAAACCTACTATCGCGTTCGAAAGAAGATTCATCTGAAATATAGTGAACATTGGGCGGCCGCTAACGTTTCCCCTCTTTGGTACTACCTCTTGATTTGATGTAGAATGTTCCCTATTTTATAGGATTTTTTCAAAAATATTTGTCATATAAGCGTAATCTCTAATTCGTTTCAAATATTCGTTTGCTCACATGCGCACATTTTCTAAATCTTTAGACCGGCCAGTCACACCGAGGTAACAAAAAATAGTAATTGCATTTAATTGTTTATTTTAACAAGGCCTGCGACCCCCTTAATTGTGGCTCAAATATCCAGACGACAAAATATCCAGGTAATACAATCGGGAATAACTGATTTCGCCAGGTTCTGTATCTAAATAATGGCAATTTTTTTATATAAAGATGTTTTTCTTTAATATTTTCTTATTAGAGAAGCATTGAGTACGGTCGGCAGCATTGTGCTTGAGAGAACCTAGAAGTCGTGTCGTGAAATCGAGTTGTGTTGTTTATTTTACCGGTCCCAGAAAGGTTCTGTCTGACTGATATAGTATAACGCTGGTACCCCAAGTCCCCGTTTAACAATTCAACCATTGATACTTAGCCGCAATCTTGTAAGAACCGCGGAGAGAACAATAACTAATCTATGTTGAATGTTTGAGACGAAGTGGTTCGGTCAACCATAATTGTGTTATTTTACATTCTACTTAAAGTCTCTTTGGATACAAGACATGACGTATAAACGCATACTGGATACATTGAGGCAGCTCCGCTGTTTTAAACGCATATATAAATATATATATATATATATATATATATATATATATATATATATATACATTTGAACATCGTCAGCCCGTCCTGAGTGTTGTGTAGTAGTGGATTGTAGACTGTAACAAAGGAAGCTGGAAATTTAAAACACTATTCTAGATAGCAATTGCGCATTGATGTCAATAGCTTTCTTGACGCTCATAAATAGTACCGTTTAAGTGCGTAACGTATTAAGGCACTATTGAACACAGCCCGCTCTAACTATAAGGAACTTTGTATCGCCTCTACTGGATGCTCTACAGTGCAGCACATCCAGTGTCGCCGAGAGCTTATGCGTACCACTTTGCGTTGTCAGCTTACTACTGCGTACAGTAAGTAATCCATGTCTGCCGCTAGATGCGTTAGCGTTTTCACACTCGAGGGAGATCAGCAATCTGCTTTGCGTGCACTGCCGTGGCGCCCGAAACAAAGGCTACCAAGAGTGTGAGATTATCGCTTACTAAAAGATAACGTAACGGTATGCCGGTGCAATTCTTAAAAGGCGGCGGTTCCCAAGGTGCGCGCTTGTTATGCATTTTCTTGCTAAATTATTTGAGCGTTGCCGTGGTTGTTTTGAGTTGGCCACCATCATATGAAAAAAAACGTCGACAAGTTTCGCAATCAGTTGCCGTTGTCAATCAGCCTGATTAGTGCACACCGTAACCGTCTACTTTTGAATCTATAAGTATAAGTATGTTATGATATGTGTAAATATGAATATATTACATTTGTAAGTTTTTTAGTGTCCTGGGCATAATTCCACAATACCTCGAACGCGAGGCGATTGTCTTTCCATTAGCACATCTTGCTCGCTATATATATATATATATATATATATATATATATATATATATCGACATATGTGCGTGGGACATTTATTAAGCAACCCAAGAATCGTAATCGACGTAGTCTCTTTCGAACTCTACACACTTAATTCCAACGTTTTGATTTTATTGAAAAATTAGAAAGTCTCGCAGCCTTTGAAATACGTCACAGAATGACTTTCGTCGAACAATGATATTTTCTCCAACGCAGGCATTGAACTGTGAAAATAGGAAAACGTTACAGGAGGCCAAATCAGTACCAAATCCAATCAGTATCAATCATTATCATAATCAATAAACACAGTATTATAATCAATAAATCGAGTATCATAATCAATAAATCCAATCGACTCTATTTCGTTCAATGTTGTTACTATAAAGGCATGATGTCATGGTGAAAGCTGGCATTTTTGCGCACCAATGTTGGTCATTTCGGTTGCGCTTTTTCGTGCAAACGGAAGTGTGGAAAAATGTCCTTCTGTGACTGTTTGTATATTTCTTTAACTTGTCAGATACTAACTAGAGATATTTTCTTGTGAATTCCAAAAACGGTGGCCTCATCTTCCTAGAAAGACACTTTGCCTTCGTCAGCGCATATTCACCGGGTATTGTTCACTGCTTTGACTGCAGTTTTTTGATCTATGGGGACGGAACCAAGTCTCATCCACGGAGACAGTTAAGACCAAAAGTCTTGCGGATGGTCCTTAGGCATCAAATACGCTTCTACGAAGTGATCTTTAATGTGTGTGACAGATAGTCATTAATGGCGGCAATCATCAACAGCACTTACCTTGCACACAGTTTTCTTTCATTTCTAATCGTACGTGCAGTATATTCTGCTTCCTACTTACTGAGGTATTTCGAATACCTCATTGCATTCATTTGGCGATCTTTAATAACGATACGATAAAAGTTTTAAACTCATTCATGGCGTAGTGACCCCAACTGGATATTTAATGCGTCATGTTAGTTGATATCTGTCTACGTTTGAATTCCTAATCTAACAACAAATAGTCGCTAACGCTGGTGCAGGGTTTCCGTTTATTTTGTTTAACGCAGCTTTGAGATGCTCAGCCGTCCACTCCTTTCACACCAAAATGCCTAATTACGTGCTTATTTACGGAATTCGTGGTTCTTCATGACGTGTTCCAAGCACAGGCAGCTTCTTTCGTGTTCTTCATGCAAATTCGCATTTCTACACGTAGCATAAGCGTCGTATTTGCCTTGATAAACGCTACTGTAACGAGTGTTACTTTGCCGTCATTTGCTTCAAAGGTCCAAATGTGGCGGCATTTCGCCGCCACATTCTGGTTACTTATTGAATGATCTACGTTTATATATATATATATATACATGTATACATTATGTATATATATAAATATATACATGTATACATATTTATGTATATATATATACATATATATATATATATATATATGCATGTATACATATATAAATATATATATATATATATACATGTATACATATTTATGTACATATTGCTCGCACTGTTGACTCCACTATTTGTGCAAAGACCTATCTGGTTGTTCCGGTTCAATGAATGGTTTGTTACACTACATATATGTATATATACGGCATATCTACGCTTATATATATATATATATTTATATATATATATATATATATATATATATATATATATTGATTTATATATATATATATATATATATATATATATATATATATACATATATAAGCATACATATGCCGTATTGGGATGTTGAGTATATGGGCTTTCAGCCGGCCCGCCGGTCAGTCAAGCGGATCACCGCACATCGGGCTGAGAGCGACCAGGGGGGGACCTGGGGTCAGCGGTCGCGACACTCGATCGGCAGCGGGGGCGGCTGCTGTCGTCGTCGTCGTTGTCAACGAATCACCGTAATGAGCCACTTACCTCCCGGGCAGTCGTAGGTACCCTCTACGATACAGCCTCTTCACTAGAAGAAGTAGCTCTCTGTGCCTTTTTGTTTTGCTGTAGTCGACGTCACTGCCCGAATGACATCTACCCATGCTATGCCAGCTCGTGCCATTCGTTGTCACGCACAGCCATTGGCGTGCGTGCCGCCGCCGCCGCTGGCCCGCCTAAGAGAATAGTAGAGAGAACCGGCTCACGAGACAACAGCGAAACGGAAACCGACGAAACGATCCTATTGTCTGCTGCTTCAAGTGGTCGACTAGAAGCAACTTGTTCTTCCGTATTACGTAGCGCGTACTCTCATTGTCCTTTGTCGATGTGGTTTGTTGTCACCTAGCGTCGCGGCACCGTCATCCTACGCAACCGTCGTCGGTGTCGTCGTTGTTGTCGTCGTCGACGTTGTATCTGTTGTATAATATGACTGTTACTGCTGTTTCTATTGGAACTTTGAGTGGCAGTGCTTAGCAGCAGGTTGGAACACGATACCGCAACAATGCAGCAACAGTGTTCCACGTTTGGTTAACTGACGTTTTCATTCATGATGCTTTCTTGCTACTACGACAATTCAAGAAAGTCTCTGCATCTGTAAATCTGTCAGGGTACGCGTAACAATGCAAATTCTTACGCCACTCATCGCTGCATCTGCCTGTCTATTACCCCACACTGCCTGCTATATATATATTTGGTACAGAATTCCCTAAAATACGGGGTCTGGAACAACTCAGCGAGAGAATAATTTTCCAACAGAGCGAGAGGGCGTTGACTCGTATGATGAACTGATCGACAGTCTAAACGCCATTGCTAAAGCCGTTAGAAAAATGCCTGCAATATTAGGACGCGTCCATCGAAACCCCTACCAAGCGTGTATATTGGCAGGAGGAGGCGTTTTCAAGCAATTTTTGTAATTTAATAACAGAAATAATCACACGAGTGACTCATTTGGCAAAGCAAGTCGAAACGTGACGAACACTATGTGAGTCGTGTTCTTCTCAGCGCAACACCCGCTCCACCCTCTATTGGCGCGGGTGTCAAATCGGCGGAATGCAAGAGAGACGTTGAGAGAGAGAACAGCAAGAACAGCTAACACGTGCAATAGAGCATTCAAGAACCGCTCACACGTGCAATCGAACATTCAGGAACCGCTAAGACGTGCAATCGAACATTCAGGAGCCGCTAAGACGTGCAATCGAACATTCGAGAACGTTCCAGGCGGCCACCTACCGTCAGCTGGCCCAACCTATCGAATCGTTCTTTTTGTGAGAAAAACCTCAGCACGCCCCACCGTGTAACTCTCACACTGGCAGTTGAGCACGGTGCGTGACACGAAATGCGGGCGCATGTGCATGCAATCACTTTAATGTGAACGTCACAAAATCTGTGGTATTTCTCAACCGCAGCTCGTAGCATAATGGGAGCAATGATATCAAAATGATCGTTGTTGGATATGCATTCGTTTGGTCGAAGTAGCTAATAGTAGCTTAGTGTAAAAAAATACTAATTTAGCGTGAAAGCAAAAATATAAGACCCGCAGAATGTCATTTCAACGTTTTGTTTCTATTTTGAGCTTATATTTCATGCAATTCAACAGTTGCTAAATTTTTCAAACACGCAGGTATAATTTGTTTATCGTTAGGATGACTAGGGGCTCTCGCAATAGCAGACTTGAATTAAGTCTGGAACACGTTATTTATATATATATAAACATGTATATATACATATATATACACATGTATATATATAGATTCCACGGTCATTTCACGATACATTCATATGCAGATTTCCTGACTCATTAACCTAGAAGACGCCGTAAGGACTTCACACTATCATATAGAGTAATGATCTTTATTCAACGGATTTATATTGCATTACGGCATATTGTGATAATGCCTTTGATTATAAATGAATAAGAAGATAGCTTAAAAGGGAGGTAACTAGTATGCGCGTTTTAAAATAAAGGCGTACAAATTTGTACTTAATATATATATATATATATATATATATATATATATAATATATATATATATATATATATATATATATATAAATAAATTCAAACTTTTCCTGACTTGTATTTGATTTTGTTTCGATTTTTGAAGGCAAGGCGAAGGTCTTGCCGCCAGCACAACTTGCTTGCGATATTTATATACTCCCAGATAAGTTATTATAGAGCTTGCTAAAGCATTTTTTTTCCAATGAATCATGGTGTCTGAGAAGTCTTGTTTCGGAATGGGAGTGATTTTGCTAAAATCTTTGCTACTAGTGTTGTTGCCCGACATAGGAGCACAAAATACAATTTGTTCTAAACATATGGAAATGCGAGCTATGGTTGCGCAGTAATTACGATTTTTCAGAAGGCATATTGAGATTGAGCGCATGCATAAATGACTGTGAGACGATGATCACTAGCGCCACGGCCGCAAAGCCGCCACATAGTAATTTATGCGTGCACTTAATCTCGACATGCCCTCCAAAGAATCGTAATTACTCTGCAACCACAGATGGCATTGCCATAGGTTTAACACCAAAATGATCTTCATGAAATGTGCATTGTCTGTATGTAATAGTTTGAGAGTTGTAAAATGTCGTAGGGTCATAATTGTAAGGTATTAGGCCGTAACGGCCAAATAGAAGAGCTTATTTTGCGAATGAATCTTCTGAAAACGACCATTTCGCATTTTCTTGACCGGCTTTACATATAATTCCCTTTTTACGTTTCATTTCCGAATATTTAAGGAGACCCCCTATATTATATAGTATATATATATATATATATATAATATTATATATATATATATATATATATATATTATATATATATATATTTTCTCTATCCTCGATATCTCTATATATTATATCTATATCTATAATCTATCTTATATCTATAGAATATAAATATATAAATATATAAATATATAAATATATAAATATATATATATATAGATATCAGGGTGTGTGCAGGACAGTTTGAAGACGAGAAATAAGAATTGTAAAGCTCGTTAAAAAGCAAAACATTTTTTCCAATGGAACATAATCTCTGAGAAGTTTTGTTTCGAGGTGAGAGTGATATTACTACAATTTGTGACACTGGTGTAATTGCCCGATATCTGAGCATAAAATGTGCCATTGCGAGACAATCAGTCCTCCTATATAGAAACTAAGTGCACCGTCGTGGAAAAAGTCTACTTCTCTGAAGAATATATAACGCCGGTCGATGAAGATGCGACATTCGTGGTCGTTTAGATGAGAATTTGCAAAAAATGAAAGTTCTTTATTAGCCTTTACGTCAATTAACTCAAACTCGTAACCCTACGACCGTAAACAGCGCTCAAGACTAACACATTCCGGCAAATGCGCATTTGATGACAATCATTTTTGTAGCAAACTATGGCAATCCGAGCCGTGGTTGCGGAGTAACTAGATTCCTTCGGCGGGCATGTCGAGATTGAGTGCATTTAAACAGGAACTCAACCATCTAGTACAAGCTAGATATTGCGCTGTGCTGTTATTTTACACCGCTACGTGGTTCTAGCGCTTATAATCTAGACCAATTAGCTCCGACTTGCTTTCGGCCAGGCCCACAGGGATGAATGATCTATATGTGACAGCTGACTAATCGACATAAGTGTACTAATTTTTCATTTTGCATCAAATATCTAGCGTTCTAGATTTTTTGTAGGCATTATTTTACACTCTATTCGTGTACTGTAAAAGATATGCAACTTGCACGGCTTTGCATCGTGCCTACTGATAACATCTTAGACCAACTTGACAAACGTATCTACCACGTTACACCAATCTTGACAGGCTAACCTTTAAATATTTAACTTATCTTAAACGAGTTATGGCACAAGTACTACTAATATATATATATATATATATATATATATATATATATATATATATATATATATATATATATATATATATATATATATATATATATATATATACGGTTTTTTAAGTCGCAACAAACGGTACATTTGTAGTGTGCCCACCATTATAGCATCTTGTCTATCATTGTTCCCAAGATAGAAGCGGCTTTACCTATCTGGACTAATCATCCACTGTCAGTTACTATCTGTTCGTGGTTTGTCCTTTGTTTCACATATGTGCGTATCCGCATTACTGCAGATTGCAAACAATCACCACCCAGGGCGTATTGCACATACGCGTCTCTAGAATTTTTTTTTGCAACTCTTGCTGAAGCTTTTCATACCAGACGGACCCGAAGTGAGACTAGAAGCTCTCTAGCGAATATGCAGAATAAGTTCTAATAGAGCAACACGGCACAACTAGGAAAAATACTCGATGTTACAACTGCTGAATTATATGAAGCGATGCAAAAGTGCACCTTTGACGATTCAGGCAATTCGACAGGTTCCCAATTTCATTTGTCCCGAAATACCATCAGTCGGATTATTTGCGAAGACGTCTGGCACTACTCCACTATGTCAGAAGGATCAGACATCAACCTTTGGGGCCAATAAAGCTGATAGACTTGCTCGCTGTCATTAATTGCAGAATTCTTTCAAGCGTGAGACGATAGGCCGTCTTTGATTTTACCTCGATGAAAAGATATTCGCAGTAGAATGTTAGGTCCAGTGATTTAACTGTACGTCATACGGTGGGCCATACGACTTTCGACGTTTGCTCACATGAGCCATTTAAACCAGGCGGAACATGTCAGCGTGGTCCCTGATATGGGTTTGTGGTTGCCTAAAAGCTCAAATTTAATTTGTTAGATTACAATGTATAAGGCGTGGTTTAACGAGGGTCTTCTTTGTGACGTGGGCGGTTTGGATATGCTAATGCATTATCCGTATATGCTAATGCACATAGTGTAGGACTTTCATCCACTAAAAACCTCCCCCCCCCCCAGAGTTCGGAATTGTGTAGCACTTCTTCGAGACCATGAAAGGGAAGCCTCAGCTCACGAACCCGAGGACATGCGTCGAGCCGCTCTACGGAGTGCTGGGTTGCCATAGCCCCTTGTGTGGCAACCTCATCTTGACCACTTAATGGCATTTGCGTGCCTCCGTAGCGCGCGACGAGCGCTTTCTAGCCGTGTCTTCTTGCGCATATTAGCGTCTAAGATATAGACGCCTGCCGCCCATTCGGGGGTATTCTCCACCATGTCACCGACAATGTCTTGTATCGATCTCTCTCTATAGCATACGTCGAGCTTCTGCGGACATGGGCTAGGGCGGAGCAGGACGAGACCGTATGGTCAACATTGTCTGGCTGCCCCGACGTGCAGAATGTGCACGTGGCCACATGCGACTGCCCAGTCCGCACTACATAGGTTTGGAATTGGCCGTGGTCCGTGAGGACCGGGACCGAGGAGTGCATAAGTGGCCTTCGGCCAGGCCCGTTGTACCAACGTCGGAGGTCCGGTATAAGTGGCAGAGTCCAGTTTGCCCGGGGCACTCTTGAGCCTGGCGCGACCCATTCGTGAGCCCACGCGTTGCCGCTTGGGCTTGCGTGAAGTCCGTCGCGCCATCCGTCTTACGCCTCGCTTCTTTCCCGGGACCATGAGATCCTAGGGGATGCTGGGCCAGCCAGGACGAGGGCTGCCTCTGTGCTTAACCGTGCGGTACGCCCGGCAAGACCCGACGAACATCCGCGCTGTGGCCACAGGGAGAGCGTTGTGAGTATGCTTGGGCTAGTCGTCCCTAACGCAGGTGCCGCGTCATCGCCGAGGACTCTACGTCAGAAGCTAGCAGCTGACGGTGCCCTACTGTAGCCTCTCCCCCCTAGGGAGAATCCTGGTCATATTGTGAGCAACCTTGCTGACAATTGGCGACATATGCTTGATATGCGCGGGACCTGTAGAACTTATATAAAATGACGCCTAGGTACCTAGCAGTCCTTTTGAATTAAATGAGTGGCCCTGGGCGTCAGGTTGACTTCACTGTAACCTTCTCGCCCGTTAGTACAATGCCGTTGTCTCTGTGGGACAGCTGTAATTGCCGCGTTTGCAATTTCTTTCAGTGTTGTCTCTCGGCGAGCCGTGACGAGGAGGGCGAGGTCGTCGGCGTACGCGACGGTTTCCACGCCTTTAGGCCGTCGTAGGCCAGCTTTTATAGAACTGGACCAGTAACGGAGCCTTGCGGCACGCTGGCTGTCGCCCTGGCTTTGCCCTGTTATGAGCGTCCTTTGTCCGCTGATGGTAAGGTGAAATACCTTTATGCTCCAGCGTCGTCATAAGCACCCTCAGTTGCTATATTTAAAGCGTTCTTCACATCAATGAGGAATGCAAGAACGAATGACGGGGTTTCAGAGATTTTTAGCCTCTTGTCCGTCTTCCGCAGGATACGGTGGAGCGCATCTATCGTTGACCGGCTCCGTGGGAACCACACTGTCCGCGTGAGGTCCTCGAACATTAGGCGCTCTATGATTTTTTTAAACAGTTTGCCTTGTTCATAGACAAATGAATGGACGCAGCTCGTCTTTAAATGAGGGGTGCCTCCATCTATTGCGAGGATTTCAGAGTCTAGCAGACCGCCAACTCTCCGAAGCTGTCCCAGAAGCAAATCTCCGGCGGCATATCATTGCCTTTCGGCGAGCTCTCGCCGCCGCGTACATCCGCCGATTATTGGACAGTGTCATTGAGCGAACGAAGGTCTGTAACCGCCAAAACTGGTCAATAAAGCAGTTGTCCTGCTTTAGGATCTTCTTAGACAAAGGGGGGTGGGTGTTCTGAAGCGTAAGCTCGTCAGCTTCCCCGGAGCCCCAGGGTTCAGCCTTCGACCGCCATCACGACGCTCCCACCACTTCTGCCGCTCTTTGCTTGAGTTAAGGACGTATGTTTCGTCGGAACAGTCTCTGCAGTTACTATGCGAACTCGTCTGCCCGTCGCTGGGCTGGAAGGAAGACGGAACCATCATCCTTCTCGCCCTGCGTCGTCTACAATTCATTGACCCTGCTCTCGTCATGGATTCTGTTAGACCTGCGTGCAGTTTTTCCGGGCCCTCTTCACACGGCGGGGAACCACCACGCTTAGGCGGACGACGGTCGAAGGGACCCTGAGGGGGACCGCCCGCCATCCGACAAGCGGTTTGTATGATGGTGGATAGTTCTTCCGCGTCGACACCCGTGTCTTGTGCAGTTCCCAATCTAGCACCGAACGTGGCAAGTTAAGGCCTCCTTTGCCATGTGCGGCGATTTGAAGAAGGGCTAGCGGGGGAGGCCAATATGAAGGTGAACGTAGCGGCGGTCGCTCATCGACTCTTCCTTGACCTGTTACCGTCCAACGCGAAATGGCAGAGAGCTAGGCGTCATCCGCCAGGGATGAGATCCAGGAACAAGCTGGGAACCCCCGCATAAAGGTGGGCTCATCGCCGGTGTTGGTCAAGGATTGTCCTACTTCGGCCCGTATCGAGGCCGTGACTGAGGCCAAAAACCCCTCAAAGTCCGTCAAAAATTTACTTGGGCGAAAAGTAACATCTGTAAACGACAACTGACCCTTGCAACTTCACCCAAGCGAACCTTGGACCTGAGCCGTGACCCGTAATTGCAAAAGCAGTATCGAAACTAGTCCGCCAGATCGCGGCTTCGGCTTTGTTTTCCATGTAGAGATTCGGCTGTTCGCCCGGTCAACGAGGGTCTAACAAACATCAACATGACCATACTGCTCCGATGACCATCTCTATTTAGCAGGTGTTTGCACATTTAAGTATATAGACTCATTTTCTTCTCAATGTCTACGGAATACGAAGTAGAATGAATTGTTGATTCGCTAAGTTCAAGCCACTACAAGAAACTTTATAAGTAGTCCTGTTTTGCATATTCCTGTCGCGAACTCCAACATTAATGGTTTACACAGCGCATAATACAAGCTAATTTCAGCAACAACTTGTTGGCTCTTACTAGTCGGCAATGTAATTTATTTATACGGTAAACTACAACCTTGTGCTGGTCTTCGTGTAAAGTGCTTTCACACGCTGCCAAAAACTTTCCTGTTTTTCATGTATGCCTTAGTCACGCTAAGATTTCACCGCGGGAAGTGGTGAACCGTTAATAACGTAGGCTGAACAGGTGCTGTGAGGAGAGAACGCGTCATATTTTTATTTAGAAAGAAATCTTCTTATGCCTTACTCCATCCATAAACGGCGTTTATGCAGTTTGTAGTCTATCAACATCATCAGGCCCATTTGCTAAAACCTATACTTTCAACACTCGGCAGTGTGGCAGGCAGGGTGAAGAGTAGATTGAGTATAACTCACATAAGATCTAAAACTTACGGAACGCTCGAGGGGCTCGACCACCAAAAAGAGCTAAGATTATTATTATCTTTACACTATAAAAACGGTTAAACAATTATGGTTAAGTCCCGGTGGTTTACTCCCATCAATTCTTGCAGCAATAGCCGTTTACAGTCTTCCACTGCAAACACGAGTTCTCCGTTTGTGGTAAATCGAGGTTGTTCAACTTTATCTTTAATGTGCTACGCGATGCAGTGACTGACATTCGTAAAGCGCGTCTCCAACGCGTAGCGATTCGCTGCAAATAGTGCAGTGCAGCCACAATCTTGGCTGTACCACTCTTGACCCACTTTTGGTCGTTTGGCGTGCGTCACCATTTGAAAACTATCTTCATCGTCGGTCTAGTCTTCACGTTCTTGAATTAGTTAGTAGCAACTGTTGCCGATTCATTAGTGTCCTCCGTCATCGGCGCTTGGCCTACAGCCTGCAGCACTTGCATACTTTTATTGCGGTTATCTTGAGGAGGGCTCAATGCGGCGCGCTTTTCTCTGGTGCATTCAACCTCCGCGCGGTCAGCTGACACTCGCACTGACGCCGGCAAATCGATCGGCTCTGTCTCCATCCAAGTTTTGTGGACGTTCGCCGCACCGACATATCTTACGGCGCATACATAGAAAACTGCGCAGCGCCCATACACATATAAAGGCGGGGCGGCAAGTTCTAGTACATTAGATTTTAAAAACGGATTCGCCATTCGTCAGCTACAGTCAGAACAAAATTCGCTCCAATCAGTGGCGGCGTTTATTGTTTGAGTTAGGGGTTCAAACAAGTGAAGAAATGAGGTTCGCGTCTACATCAAGTACTGTGTTAATAGCCAAGTCATATGTTCTAAAGTGGTGGGAATGTTACAAACTAGTTTTGGTGATCAAGCGGTGCCCCGAAACACCGTGTTTTCGTGGTACGTTGACTTTGCGACGGACATGAAGAGATCGAAGATGACCCCCGGTGGGATGCCTTTCGACGGCAATAACAGAAGGGTAGGAAAGAAGGTGATACAAGTGCATTGCAGCTGACTGGTTTTGTTTAAAGGGAACACTTTGGAAGATAAAAAATGCTTTATCTATAACGATGTAGACATAGCTTCTCAATCCGCTCTCGCATATATATATATATATATATATATATATATATATATATATATGTGTGTGTGTGTACGTTAGGTCACTTACAATTACAAATGAATTAGACCTCCAAACAAGTCAGGATACTGATTGTGCAGAGTATCTAGTATCCTCGCCGCAGTGCAATAGAGTCCAACTCCTTCAGAAGCTCTCGAGTGCCCTCCTTGAAACTTTAAGAGGTCTCAGAGATGAGGTGGGACGGACGTTAAGAGGTAGATCTCTTGTGGATTTGACGTCTATACCTCTTGACATTGTCTGCAACAATACTTGTATTTGCGACAATTTAATATCGTCATCCGATGACAGTGCTGGTAAACGTATTTGTACTTGTCTTGTGCATACGTATTAGCACTATATAGAAGTACCGCAGCGCCTATAGATATATATATATTTATATATATATAAATCTATATAAATATATATATATATATATATATATATATATATATATATATATATATATATATATATATATATATATATATATATATATATATGCATAACTACAGTAGCTTTACTCACGTTCGACTATTTGTCATATATTGCATCTGACAAACAGGCTATACTTTTGAATTTGTTTTATACATTTACACTCTTTTTTTATCACGTTAGTTCCAAAATGCATTTAATAAATATACGCGTGGTTAATTTCCTAAACAAGTATTTGTTTCATCAAGTTGTGCCTTAACATAATGTATAGCTTCTAATAATGATCCCTCTTCCGCAAAGTCGAAATATATTGTGGCGAGTAGCCTAATTAGGTGGGCCATCGATCTCTGTAGTGCAAGAGGATGTTCCCGACCTGTACAGACTTATTGGGATGTTAACTACAACCTTGCATTTGGCTGAAATTTCGATAACCGCGAACTGTGACCTGGCTCAAAAGAACAGTTCTTGAACTTACCCTGTTCCCTAATACAGACGGAGACCACTTGCATGCAAGGAAAAATAGTAGTCGACCTGTTGAATTGTTTGTATGTTGTTATTTTTCACGGAGTGCGGCCAGCACATACGAAGTTATTAGACATTCAGCGCTTGCTAGGATAGACAATTTCTGTCTAACTACTAACACGTCCGCCTGCTTATGAGACAGTGGATACGTTTTTATACGACTCAAATCAGTGTATATACGTAAGACTGGATAATATTTCAAGGTATTTGGTACCATGCGCTAGACGATTTCTCCATTCCTGAGCGAAGGACGGTTGCACCTCGATAGTCCTGAAGAAGGATATCACATGCCACTGATCTCTCGACGAATCACAGGTACAATGTCAATGCCATGGCTGTGTATATCGCGTCACAAGAAACATCACAAAAGCTTATCCAGTGTACTGGTTCACTTTGTGTCCACTTTTCGCGCCACCAGCAGACACTCTAGAAAGCCCAGCCTGTGCCTGTTCAACTGCAAAAACATCACTACGTGGCGTCATCATACGATTGCAGCGGGTGAATGTCGTATCTCCGAGGATTGGTCAGTGTTCTTGATCGTGCTCGCAGCGCTTGGCCATACAATCTTTCGTAGTGAAGCTTAGGTCTCCTTCCTCATACGTTGTGAGACCCACCCAACTATACACGTTTGACATTGAAGCCAATACTAAACTCCGATATGCTAGCACAACTAGAATTGTAACGCTCATATCACTAACAATACTAAAAATGACCGCTATAGTCTGTTGCATACAGATTTGATGACTACGCTATGCATGGGCCGAAAGGGTTCTAATATTGTACGCTCGACGTACTCAGACATCGAACCCGACCTCCGTCTCTGCACCGGGACATTTAAGACATACAAGAGGTATCCGAAACGGGCGTGCGGGGTAAAGGGGTGGAGGCGACGTTCGCGACTGCTCACGTGTGGAGGGGTTTACAAACGCTGTATCGTTTACGTCAATGTCTTTTGTCGTCGTTTTCATTATCAGCATAGGAATTCCGTAAAAGCAACAACGTAAGGAATGAGATGGGGATATTAGAGGGTCAAAGGTCCTCATCTGTGTGATATGTGCGATTCTGTGTATCAACTCTCGTTAGCAGAAACAAAATAAGAGAGAAAGGATAGATAGAGAGAACGAGAGAAGTACACAAATAGAATAGAAAGAAGCAGAGAGAGATGCTGAGACACTGACACAGTAGGTAAGGAGAAATCGCCCGCGAGAAGGTCCGATTATGACCCGACAAGGTGCGCCAGTCAGCTGGTCGTCTTTCTCGGATCTCTCTGGGCCAGTAGCCTTTGACCCTGCAGTAGAACTAAACACACGACCGCTTGGCCGCACAAGCACGATTACGGACGAATCATCAATTAGTCAATGGCTGATTTGTATCCATGTTGTTTGTGTTATCCCGTCAATTATAGCGTGGCGCCGTTTCCGTGGGAGACGGCGAAGTAACACCTCTCCTACCTGCCTGTCTGTCTGCCTCGGCTTGACACAGACAACAACAGTACCTTGTTCAATCGGATTGTTCTAGCTGACAGCTTGAACAACACAGCTCGGACAGATAACACGAACGTGTCGTCATGAACTGCGACATATCTCAATCACGATTATTCGCCTGCCGGCTGCGTGGCTCATCGTCGTCTCAACGTTACTTCATCCGAGCTCCACTTGAATGACGAATCTCTCCAACAAATACACGCGCTAAACTCTGTTTGATGCCCTGCAATACGGCTGCAAACCACATGAGGCCATGCCGTCGTGCTGACTTGCAACCGTCCTCATCGTCGCATATATCATAGAACTAAAGCAATATATCTTATATTTTTAGATATGCTTTAAATGCTGAGAACGGTATGTATGTATATATATATATATATATATATTATAGTAAGCTTACGGTTTTCCGAAATGGCTCAGTTACTGGTAGAGCCGGAAGAACTGTTCCTCCTTCTCGGCCAGTACCGACCTGATCATCTCGGGGAACTCCGCCGTACCCAGCAGGTCCGGCTCAAACCGGATCAATCAAAAATTTCAAAACAATATTAGAAATGTCGGAAATTCGAAACAGCAAATGTCGCATTATCGCAACTGGTGAAACGACTCTGCACATGTACATGGTTGTTGGATGGCACAACATTATTCCTAAAATATGAAACTAAAGAACGACATCCAGGACACTGTAGTTACATTTCTAGGCGGTAAATTCCTCACGGTTTTCAAAGCTGGCTTTAGTAAGCTAGGGGGTGGTTAGCCTGGCTTTGCTCAGCCGGGCCATTATTCGGATACAGATTGCCGAAGGACGGACCTCTGCGGATACGGTCCAGAATATTCGGACTCAAGCGGCAGGGGCGCCTGTCGGAGCCGTGGGTCGCGAAGTCACTATGATGTGATCATCCAGTTCTATAAGACAACGTCTGAAGCCAGCAACTGCATGACCGAAGTAATCGGGACAGCCACTGAATTGGACCCCCTGGCTAGTGACGTCCTTATAGAGAATGCTTTACGGAAGGAGCTGAATCTCCCCGACACCACTAAGATCTCGGAACCTCGGCTGAGACGGAATTCCGGGTAGTATGTTTTGGTAACGGTAAACCACTTTGTTTCTCGCCTCCTCGCAAATGGAGCGTCAACGTTCGTATTGAACGTTTAAATGCAGAGATAGGAGATCAGCAGGCACTTTCAGAGGATCACTACGGCTTCCGGCAGGGTCGCTCGGCGTCAGACGCCTTGCACCGAGTACTCCATAGAACCGCGGCAGCAGAAGGCCGCTGCCTCGTTCAGGACTCGCTCGTTCGTTGTACTGATTTTATTGATCGTGAAAAACGCGTTTAACACTGCGAATTGGTACATCACTTCATGACAACGCTGAAACATAGAAAAATCTCCCCCTACCTTTGCCGCATCTTATCTTCTTACTTGGACGGCCGGAAACACCTGCTTGGAGCCCAGATTTAGAAGATTATTGCCGGAGTTCACACACTTATATACCTGACTTACAGCAATGGTACGACAGGCCCGGACAGTGGCCTCTAACGTACTTCGCCATCCAGGGCTTTACGGGCCACGAACAGTTACAGCCTCGTAGTCAGGATTGGGAAGGCGTCTGCAGACACATGCGTCTTATGTGCGTCAGACCAGCCTGACGACATCGACCACACTGTGGCTTATTGTAGCGCTCTAACAACGTATTGCCAGTCATTGGCGTTTGCGCTCGCCGGCCGCCACTACGCCGACATTGTTGCTCACATTATGGAGACTCCCGCTACGTGATCCCGGGGGAGTAGCTTACCTGGGCACTCTCATGAGGGAGAAGACACCTCTAGAACAAAGTCGAGGAGCCCAAATTGGAGGTCAAGAGGAGTGGCCAAGGGAGGGTCCACAAAGGGGCAAAATGCAACCGGGCCTTCCGCAGGTCTGGACGCACCCCCGGTTCCTGACACGAGCCTACAGAGAGGTCCATGAGCAGGTCGAAGTAGAACACCTCCCTTCTCATGGCCTCGAAGTATTGTCACACAAATCCGAACCTTAATGGGGTGCGGAGAAAGACGGGTTTCATTGGGTGAGAGTCCCACACTCAGAGCTCTGCTTGTACATAATGCATTCCCCGAAACTTCTAAAAAAATAGCCTGGCTTTGTCGCGATCAGGTGGGACAGCATACTTATAATGCTCCGTAAATGAATGCGCATAAAATTAGAAATTAAAACACCAAATCACTAAAACCAATTTCCATTGGCGATAAACCTCAATGCTTTCTTTGCAAAAACATCTAAGTGGTTGTCTCTCAGTTGGTGCAGTTATGGTATTCAATCAATAATACACGATTCAAGATCGTGGAGGCTCAAAGTTGTCCAAGACGTGGAGTCGTGGTCGACATTTTGTTGCTCCCCCGTTTTTGCTCTTCTCGTTCTACAAGGTCACAAAATGATACGCTGCAGAAATCTAGTCAATTGAGGTCATTAGCAAACTATTGCTTGGGATTTTATTTTAGAGATTGCAAAAATCGATCATTGTAGCGGGCAAACAGTTACGCTTATTATTATTTTTAAAAAAAAACAACAATTTCAAAGACCTTCAGAGAATATAAGATTTTAATAGTAAATAAACGATGTCAAGTTGCCTCCGTGCAAATCGACTCTTTTAGTCCATTTGATCTTCGCCTCTCATCGTGCACTGTTGCAAATGCACCTTACGATGATTTCGCTCAATACAACAGGCATAAAAAGATGTAGAATGATGTTTTTTATGCAGCATGTTTGTGAGATTACTAACTCTTTAGGTAAGCAAATAAAATTATAAGTTGCTGATGTAGGTGTCTAAGTTCATGAAGTGAAAATCTGTCTCATTCATTTATCTACGTCCACCAAAACGGGTTTCAGCCCTTTTACAGCCGCATGATTTTGCCGCATAACCTCATTTGATTCTGCTACGTCAGTCCTTGTAGAACTGAGGTAAAGAAGTCTGAGTAAAGATGCATGGGAGACGATACGCACTATGGGGTACCCTTACCCTTCATTGATATTCGCTATAGGTGTATGTCTGTTACTTTACTTGTCAGTTGGACTACTACGCCAACTAGATATCTCGTATCTCTCGGCGATGCGTCGACATCTGGATGCGCAATAAGTTCGTGTGGCTATCAGACAGATGTCAGCCTACCGGTAAAAAGGTCCTCCCGGCGGCCGAGGAGAAGACGCGACAATGTATCACGGACGACAGCTGCAAACAGCCGGTTCGGTTCGATTAACTCAAACATTTCGTGTTTCGTCATCTTGTGATGACGTATTGCGAGAGGCCAAATTGCATGTAATAATCATATTAGACTAACGTGTAGCGATACCAGCTGTGAAACGGTCATTTCCAGACGTAGAATAGACTCTGGAGGCAAGAAGAAAAGCGAGAATCTGGCCGTCGGCTCCACGTTGAAGGTTCTGCGAGTTTCGATCTGAGAGTTTGAGGCGCGTTTGGACAACGCCTATATGGGACACCTATCCGGAGGGCTGGCGCATACAACATTGATGTGTTTGGCGGAAATTGATTATTGGCGGCAAGTCTGTAGCCCCTATGATTGGCGTCTTGAGACGGCGACGCACCCTGTAGACACCGCCATAGGGTACAGCAGCGCGAAGTTGCGCTCGTGCATCGATTATATTTAATGAAATGTCATGTCTCTATATCCCTGTCGTTCGGGTCGCTTGTTCTTTCACAACTGTTGAATTGCAACCCACAGTAGTCTACCAGGCCAGCATAATAATTAGACGTAATATAAAACACCAACTATCATATTTCCTCGTTCTTGTTTATATAGTTGAAATTGATAAAAAATCAGCTCTCACTTGACCAGGTGCCGCCATCATACCATCACTTTAACAACTACTATTACTAATTGAATGCCAAGCTTAAACAGGTTGCTCCGGTTGTTCCCATTGTCCTGACTAAAGATAAAGTTTTTATATGTGAAACCTTATGATGTAAATTATCAACAGTTTGCATTAGTTCAAGGGGGACTATGCGGCTCACTGATCATCGAATCAGATTAAATTAAAGGTAAAATATAAAAGTCATTATGCACACATTTTGAGGCTTTAATTAAAACTCTCTGAAAATTAGTAAAGGGTAAGTTGTAACTAATTAAATATGAAAATATTTGAACGTCTTTCATTTTTA
Source organism: Dermanyssus gallinae (assembly GCA_003439945.1). Taxonomy (NCBI): domain Eukaryota; kingdom Metazoa; phylum Arthropoda; class Arachnida; order Mesostigmata; family Dermanyssidae; genus Dermanyssus; species Dermanyssus gallinae. Next base: position 17,537 of record QVRM01002561.1, on the reverse strand, counting down.
TTGAGTGCGCAGAACTGCTACATGTTCCACTATTTAAAAAATATTTCAACATAAATTATGGGACACTATTCTATAGGAAAACACCTTGTATCGACTGAAATCACTAGCGAAGTCACTTCTGGGCATGACGCTGCGTGGTACCTGGCGCAAAAGTTCCCGCACCTACTGCAAATACAGGTATCACAAGGGACATGAAAACCTAATGTTTCGCAGAGAATGTGATAATACCCATGAACCGCAAAACGTGTTACTATATGCCTATTGGTCCTGTTAAGTCCCTTCCATACGTCGTTAGTCATTGCACCCGTATCATAGAATTCAGGGTCGATTTCTGCCATCTTCCGCTCCCATAAGCTAATGAACTCTAAGTAAGCTAAAGTAGTCGGAAGGTCGAAACGTCGTTTAATATCTTCTATAAAAAGCGGCGTGTCACCAAAGAGGTAAACTAATCTGTTTCGTGTTGAGCGGTGCAGCCCCATTACACGTTTGAGAAATGCTGGCTTTATACGATCGAGCACCTCGAGCTGCGACGCCGAAAGGTACTCCCAGATCACTTGAATTTCGTATGCAGCAACAGGTGCAACTTTCATCTCGAACAAGGCCATTGCTGACTGTAGCGATAGCTTCGATGGCGTCTGCACCCCAACACTCGCAACCAAGGCTCGCCTGACCCTGTCCTTAAGGTGCTCTTTGAAGCATCGGCCGTTGGTAGGTAGTACCACCCCCAAGTATTTGAAGCTATTTACATACTCAAGGGTCGTTGGCCCTATACGAAGTGGGTCGGATTCGGCTAGTCGCCCTCCCCAGCGGAATTTCATAGCTTCTCACTAAATCACAAATAAAGATATAGTCAGTTAAGTATTGTGAGCGCAATTAGAATAATAAAGACATGCAATCACATTTGTGTAATATGGTTTTAAGTGCAAATAAGGTTTCTTATTCAAACAGCCGCAAGCTGCAGTCAAGCAGCTGTCTATATAAAAATGGCAAAAGTTGAAACAACATATGTAGGCATGGTTGTCAAATTAAAATGAAGGAATATGAAGCGATAAACAGTTTACCGCAGACCCAGCTCATCTCCCCTTTATACATATCAGATAACTATAATTTGTACGTACATTTTTTCAATCAGGAAGGAGAAAATGCTTCTGGTTACACCAAACCAATTCTATTGGTGGGTAGTGTAGGAATCCACACCTTTCAGGACCGCGTGCAATGCCCACAAAGAACTCCGCTTGGCCTTTATAGCCCATACGTGCCCGGAATACATTTTTTGATCATATATTTAAGTCCATTTGGCCCCCTCCTTCGTTGGGTGAGTTCTGTCGTATTTAAAATCTCTCGGACACAATAGCTTACTTGCGTTCACCTGTCCTCAGAGTCGAGCATTACTTTCCTCTCATTCTGATTGAAGAAAACTGCCACTTTTCTAATTTTCTATAAAGCTCCTGTCTTAATTCATTCATGAAGCTTTGTCAATTGAACACTATATGCTCTGCCGTGAATCTATAGCAGATTATCGTATAATACCTTACGCTTAGTTGTGCAGTTATAGTTAAGGTGTTTTAGTTGTTGTCTAATTTCCAAGCGTCAGATCGAGTCCGAGACAAACGTAATAGACAACAAGGTACCTGAATCATCTTTAAGCTTTTGAACTCCTATTTGGCATCATAACTGCGGGTGCCAATAAGCTTTGCAGAGAGAGTATTTTAAGTTTGCCTCCATGATTTAGATGCTTTCATTATGAAGAGATGTTTTCACGTATTTTTTTGCTAATAATATAGTCGCTTACATGTAAGCCTATTATTACAAGCTTCCGACTGGCATAAGCATTATCGTTCCGCCATTTTCTGTACGATTTGTCGTCGCAAGATATTTTTGGGGATACAACAGCTTCGAATCGCAACATCGTGGAATGAAGGTGTTCAGCCTCTCATTAGTTTGAAAAACTGATCAGATAGTACTTACTTATTACTGTGGTTTTAAATGATTTGCAACGACTAAACAGTATAGCCGCATTATGCAAGATTTGACTCAATGCCCACAAACCCAATTTCTTGGCTTACCTTATTTTTGGTCTCATGTCATGCAGCAACGCCTGCAGACGGCTAGAGGCTCTGTCCCTGCATTTGGCTGTACGAGAAGTATTGCCGAGTGGTGCGTTCTGCAAGTGCCACTTCTTTCATATTAGAGATACACAGCTATGAGCTTTTCATTATGGACTGGAAATAGCTATTACAAACGTGGAATGCTTTACAATACGTGATCTGTAGTTTCAGTGTGAGTTTTATCATAATATTGTCATGTCTTAATAATGTGTCCTCTAGACTTTAGACTAGCACGTGTAACTCGTTCACCCATCCAACCGAGCAATGGTATGCGGGATGACCCGTTAGCGCAGTCTAGAATTCTCAGTCCTAAGCATATATAAATGTAACGCAAACAATTATTACCAATGCTACCCTTTAAACTTCCAAATATTTATTGTCCATCGTACTAGCAAATATTATTTGTATTATGTCGAGTAATACGTACTTATTTATGTATTATGTATATTTGCATGCATGTGTACATTTTTGCAACGACCAAGTTAACCGCGTACCGTTTTATTTAAATACATTTAGAATATGTTTAAAGATGTAAATATAGAATAAGAATATATAATAAGAAGATAACTAGATTTTAGACTAAAGTTAGAATATAATACTAGCTTATTATTCTTACTACCACTATATATAATATGCACAGCCACCATAGTGAAATTGCTATACTTTGGTCAACATTTAAAAAAGTACTTTTGTTAAATCTCTATTGTTATTGTTTATGCTTTGTCTCAAGTTACAACATCAAAATGTTCTGTTTACCCATAATACTAACGTAAAGCAGGGCACACTGGAGATGCGGGTTGTATATATATATATATATACAGAGTGTCCGGATAATCCTGCCCAACACTCAGAAGTATGGTTAAACTTGGTGAGAAAATTATTTCTGCTAATGGAAAGGGGGGTTGAAGAAATTCGACATAGTCTGAGATTAACTTGGCTTCAGCTACACCAGAAACTATTGCGGTATTAAGAAGAGTTTGCAAAATTATATTAATGTAGTTTTTCATGTTTGAACTTTCACGCGCAGGTTCTCGATTTTTTTTCACTCAGTCCGGATATCTTTTTACACAGCATTGCTTATTATATTAGCATTGCTAGCCAATCACCGGTTGCTTTTCTTGCATTTTCAGTATTAAGCTTCCTTGCATGGACGTTTGGCATCTGCTTAATATATTGTCACGGAAAGTCACAGCGTTAAAGCTAAAACATGTTGAGCCTCCGACCCTGGGGAAAGGCTCGAAGGTTCGCGAACGAAGGAAAATCTTAATTGAATCACTTTGGTACCAAACTAGTAGAGCTGACGTCTGCGGTTGTATAGTAGTTTAAATCTCCCGATGGCCATATCGGGTGTAAGTGCATACATGCACTACTACGATGTGTTCTTTGTCAGTCAAGTCACTCGTCAAACCTGTTAAAGCTCAGGAAAAGATTTATTTTAGTCCAAATCTTGTTCGAATGAACGCTCATCAGCCAATAAGCACATTCGCTAGCGACAGCAAAGCTCTCGTGCCATGCGTTCAAAGATACTAGGTATCTTCCGAACGGCATTAGCAGCGGCATCTATTGTGGCGGTCAGATCTTCAGGAGAATCAGCGGAAATTTTATAGACTAGATCCTTTAGGCGGCCCCAAAAGCGCCAAAAGTTTGTTGCTCGTCGGTTACTTCTCTGGTTTGGGGGAGAAGGACTTTTCGCAGTTCTGCTTAGGGGGCAGCTTTTTTGCTGCATAGCGCACATGAGGTGTCCCTGTGAGAGCCCTACCCAGGATAATACCCAGGTAATTAACCATAGGCGCGGGTGTTACTGGGTGTCCTCCTAGGCACACGTTTAGATTAGGTGAAGGGCCCTTCAGGCCGTCTAAATAAATTGTTTTCGTTTTTTAAGCTAATATGAGGCCTAGAGTGTAGAGATATTGCTGTATATCCGCCATGGCCCCGTTGGCAGTTCCTTCGAGCAGATAGATCCTCGTCTCGAGCCGTACGATCGGTGCCAGATCATCTGTGTAGGCGACAGAATAAAACCTTTGGGGGACCCTTGGGGCTGTGACTGCATAGCCTATGTCCTCTTTGATGCTTAGTCTTTTAGGTACGACGATAGGATACGTCGCGAGTAAGGGAACACGCCTTTGTTTGTAAGTGCTTTGTGTATAGCGTCGTACGAAAGTATATTACACGGGTTTTGTCACATACGAGGCCAGACATTGCTACGGGTTCACTCTCGATGCATTTAGGCTCCGTATTTCAGCTATGTTTATAACTTCGCTGATAACCCAGTGTCTGGAGTGCCCGGCCCAGAAACAGCTCTGCATTCTCACAGTTCTCGACAGTGGCTCGTTTTCGTCTAGTGGTGCAGATATTTCCATTGGCGGGATCCAATGAGATGAGGTAGTTCTATTTTAACCGACTTTTCTAGACGGTTATAATTGAGCCTGAGAAAGCGTTACCGAAGTGTGTATAAAACATCTAATGTTGGTCTGTGTCAACCGTTGTCGAAGGTGTACCCTGTGACGTTAATGAGTCGCCGATCTGCCCGGTTGCCCATTCTAGCAGTCTTTTCCTTTCCTTGATGGGAGGCTGCTTCACCAAAGGCTAGAGGTCACATTAAAGTGCCTTCCTACAATCGCTTTTCGGTGACCACGAGTGCTCACGCTGTGGTCTAGTTCTTCGAGGAAGTCCTCGTACTCCTGTAAGACGGTGTTCGGAGATATATACACTAAGTAGAGCGGTAGTAAGATAAAAGTGCGTGCTTTGCCCTATTGAGGTGGGGGATAGTTTTCTGCGGAATACTTTAATTAAAGAGAACCTGTTGCAAGCGTAAGATTTACGTGAAAAAAACTGTGTTATAGGGGGCTCAGGGAGTAATAAGATTTCTATGTAATTTTTGTCGTGCAAAAACGGAAGTGCAAAGTAAGCTAAGATTTAGTATTTGGATTAAGAATAATATAAAAAATAAATCATAAAAAAATGGTTGAATGGATGCAGGTGGTGAAGATATATATGGGAAGCGAAAAATAGGCGGGGTAGAATGGGTATACGGTAATTCAAAGGCGAGTGGACTATTAGCAAATGCCAGGGCAGGTATGTTTGATACAAGAATCCAGCGAACTAAATTGATGAAGGGAGAAGTACAGAATGTCAAACTTGTGGGTTACGGGATGAATCAATTGAACATATTGTAAAATAATGTACAGTTTTAAATCAGGGAAAAGACCACGTCGATATAACAAAGAAAAAGTTGGCGCAAATAAAACAATTGGATATATATATATATATATATATATATATATATATGCATACATGCATAGGCATATATTTTTGTATATTCATACAAATAAATATAAAGCGCTAATTGGTAAAGAGTTACAACTTAATTTTTCTCAATGTTAAGCATATAAGAGGTTTGTTGAATCTGCTATAATAAATTTGATTAGTATAGCAGAATGGGCATTGGAACTACACATAAGTTCCTCTAAGAGATTTGTATCACACAAATTTCCACCAGTGGATTTAGGCTTTTGACGCTAACCGCTTTTGTACCTTTTTTCATTAAAAAGTATGTCCTTAGTAGGAAAACGGAATAAGCAAAGAGCGACATGCCAATTGTGTCCCAACGGGAACTACGTCATTAGTGTATTCATTCATTCAGTGACACTCTATCATGGTGGTCGCCCAACCTCTCAGTCTTCGTCGGTTTACGATTAATTAAAAGCTTATCATTAATTATTCCTATCCACTAGATATGTAGCCAGTTCATTGTTACACTCTTGTTCTAGCAAGCCTACGACCTAAAACGGCGCGAAGTACTGGAGCTCCTGCGACGAGCAAGGGCTCTACACACTGACCCCCAGATAATGGCTGAGCGTAACTTATGGACAACATAGAGCATCCTACAAGAAACTACTCATAAATAGCAAGCTTCAGCCCAGTGCTATGGGAGCTAAGAAGCCTCAAGAAAATAGATTGCTGCATTAAATATATAGTAAAATCTACATTTGTGATAGTATTTATTTCACCATGAAATAGGTAAACAGTTGATCCTTGTTTTACACTGTACAGTACGGTCTCATATATATATATATATATATATATATATATATATATATATATATATGGTAAACACATTCTTAATGCAAATCAATTGTTAAATAAATCAAATATTTTATTCTGCGTGTAATATAGTGTTCTAAAGCCCAAATCAAAACAATATTTAAAGTCTTCTTGCCTTATCTTCATCAGATGGCCGTCACTCTGTCTGAGCTTCATTTAATACTAAACCGATTTTTAATTTACAGTGCTACTGTGCAAGATACTATGTATTCAATTCGCGGAACAGTGTCACTGTGCAAGATAATATGTATCCAATTCGCGGAACAGTGTCACTGTGCAAGATAATATGTATCCAATTCGCGAGTCGTGCGTACGATGTTTCACGACGATACGATTGGTGTCAACTTCGCGTATTAGAGGGCGGAGAATGTCCGATCCGATAAGAATTCAATAGACTCGCCGGACGAATCACTTAACCAATGAGGAAATGGGAAATTCAAACAAACTGACAACTGTTTTAGGCGACATTGAAACGAGCGGGACATTCTCGTGACGACAGTGTACTATTGCAACTGCTCACTCGAGGCTGTGCACGAGAAAATAGTCAGAGAGGACAGCGGGAACAACCCTTTTAGAGGAAACTTTATGGTCTATGCGTATGCCGCGTCTACTTATCGTGCAGGCAACCGAACCGTACAGACGACACTATACAAATGCTTGTCAAGCTTAATGCGTCTGCAAGAAAGCGCAGGACCACTCGTCGTAGTTTCTGCAAAAGGCTTCAATGCAACGACGGACGTTTGAGACTCAAATGTTACGAACAGCAGAAGCACACTCGATTTCCTGTAATCATCCTGGAACGAATTGCTGCAAAACATTGAATGACTATCTTTTTACAGAAGCCCCTACCTTCCACAAAACGGGTTAAATCTCAGCCGTAGCAATCTACAACACCCCCATAAACACATATCATATGGAATTGACCGGTCCAGGATGACGAGGAAATTCAGGGTCAAACCCAGACTACCACGTTACAAGATATGATCTAATAGAGAAACTCTTAATCTCTGAATCTTGGATCTTATTACAATGATTGGGGCCGAAAGTGCCCTTCCAGGTGCCATACATTAACAAAGCCTGCTCTATAGGGCGTGCATATGTATGGAAAAAGCCAGAATGCTTCTAGGAAAGACTGGCTTAGTTAAGTTCAAATCCTGGTTGAACAACTAAATCTCTATGGCCATAATTAAGTATAAAAGCCCGACGACAGTAAGCTAGAGTTAAGATAAGCTAAGAAAAGCTAAACCTAGAATTAGAGGGGCTGCACACAAATACAAACTGCTAAGCGCTAGGCTTACGATATAAATTAGCAAAACAAGAAATCGACTTGCCAACTCTACAAACTGCGTCCGCAGGAAAGGCAAATGGGAACTCAATTATCATTAAAAGAACTGATTTTGTGAGTACTACTGTTGGCACCAACTGTTTAGCAGGGGCTATCCGAAGACGCGCGGATGCGGTGGTTTTGTAATATAGGTATTCAAAAACACAATGGTATCAAGACGGAAAAATCCTTGTGCTTAGAATCCTTGGCGCGGTGGAACACTAGGGGAACTATAGAGAACACTAAGACATTATTTGGGAAATTGTTGGAGGTAGTCGGTAAGGGTAGAAATAAATGTATTGAACACCGAAAAGATACCATCATCACATTTATTTGACTCATTTTGAGTACGCTTATATCATTGACGCTGCTCCTACAGTTGTCCAGGTGCTCTCAGCATGTCACTCCAGAGAGGTAGTGCACTGATCTCGTCGTAGGGGCCAGGCAGGCAGACGCATGATACTTCTTAGACGTCTAAGAGCACAGTCGACAGACGCACTCCATGTTCTCCTTCAGAAAGTTCAAGATGCAAGACCAGACCAGAGGTGAGAGGCACTAAAAATATCCAGGTCTTCAACCTCTCGTCGGACTTGTTCAACTTTATTTTCCCATTCAGAGACAAAACTTTTGAATAGTACCTGTTCGTCATCATAGAAGCCCAGTGCAAATTTGTCACAGATGCCGATCTACCCTCTAAGCAGGCTTTTTCGTGTAGACGGAGTAACTCGAAAATGCGGTTTGCACACGCGGACACCACTGCAGGAAACTCGTCTTCAAGCGTGGGCCGGTAGTGCGGGGCTCCGACCCTCTGAAGACCAGTCATCTCCCCATACTCCCAATCGACCGGGAATTGCATGTGCAAGTACTTCAAACAAGTATATCTAGGCAAGCTAGCCATAGTGTGTAGGCTAATAGTAAACGTACGGCTATGAAGCTTCGTAGGCTTGCTAATATAGCCATATGGATGCAACAAGCAGGCCTGGAGCTGTTGGCTTCAGATAAAGGTAAGGCGATTTTAGTACATATAGTGAACAAACAATGCTCACATATAGAAATCAAACTTAACAAACTTGAGAATAAAGCTGTTTATACGACCGGGTATGGGGTTTAGGACTTCTTTTGAGCAGAGGTCATGGGTCTAGTCTTACGCTTGTCAAGCGCAACAAGAGACTAATCAAATAGCACCGCCTTGGCAGTTCGCCGTCCCTACCTAGATATCACTCACTGTTGCACACAACCCGTAACAGAGGGCTTCTGCGACAGGCAACAGACATCGACAGCAGATATTTCCGTAGTAGAAAATGACCGTAGTACGTAAATGTCACTACCTGTATATTCGTTCCGCCATGATTGGGTTCTGTAAGTCTGTGTTTTTGCTTCTGATCCCGCGAAAGCTGACACCGGTGTCTAATGCAAACATTGTAGCCGTAAAATAAAATTCGTTCTACTTCTGGCTTCTGTTTTAGTTGACAGTCATCACATATAATGTTCCTTAAATATTCTGTAAGTAAGACACTGTTATTTTTGAGCCACATACAAACGCCTTCAAAGCTAAGCATAGGTTTGGTAGCCCGTTAGCCGAGTAAGTAAACTGTGGCTGAGCCACAGTTTACTTACTCGGCTAACACCTACGATATACAATAAATGTACTACGGGATTATCTTCAAGTCAGGAGTCATATGAACATGTGTGTACGGGATAACTGGATTAAAGAAATCGGTTTGTCATACTTGAAATTAAACTCTTTCATATTGGCTCCTATCTCGGAACGCAATGAGTTTCACACATTTTTGCGCATGCCCTGCTATTTGTACCTAAATAAGAGTGTCACAAGAAAACTGCCTCCTTTCGGTGTTTAGTTTCATTTGCTTTGATTTATGTTTATCAAAGACTGATTTTGTAGGATATAAGCGGCCGTTAAGCAGCACAGGCATAGACAGCGTCGGTCGGCGGAAATGGCGAAGCAAGTTTAAAAAAATCGCACCAAATACAAAAATCCGCCACTCCCCGCGCAGATGCGAGAAATCACTGGACGCGCGAGTAGCCTGAGATATATAAGGAAGCATGAGAATAAATAAGACGGTGGTCGTTGGCGCAAAGGAAGCAGAGGATGCATGTTGTTTGAGCAAAGTTAAGTCTAACACCACTGTCTCATCTTCAGCGGCACGCTTCTCGTCTTTATCCCTCTTTCCTCGAATCTATTTTCAGTTCTTCGACATTTGCCGCTACCGTTGACGTTGTCTTCCTCAACAGCGGCCGCCAGCCTTTGTTTCAGTTCATCAACCATTTCATTGCTTTTGCAATTGTGCCGTTGTTTTTGTTGTCGGTTAATTTTGGCCGCACACCATACACCAAAATGATCACCGAACTTCACGCACCATCACCGTGGTACGCCACTCCCTGGGTTTTCTTTCCTGCATTCACACAGACCAGCGTGACCCCTCAGAAGCTCCGTATACGCACGTCCTGGACTTCTTGGCGCCAAACCACTAACCAGCTGTATCCAACAGCAACAGCAGTGCTTTACAAGGGCTATGTTTTCAGATTAAAATACTACAATAAATTAAGAAACAGTAGCTTATAATAGTAACAATACATACAACTCTCGTCAATGTTTAACTGCGGCTCTTTGCGTGATGCGTAAAAACACATCACAAGGACAAAACACATCCAACAAAAAACATTCCAACGAGATCGGTACCAGATCCAACCGGTCAGCGCAAATCTAGACGAAGCACACTCGTGGCGCAGTCATGGTTCAGCTTGCGTGTGTTTCGCTTTCAATGATCGCTACGATGGTAAAGGCAGCAGCCTCAGCGCCCTCAAGTGAAAGACCTTCTAGTCTAATCGAAAGCAAATCGAAATTGAATTTAGAGCCGGTCCGCCCCAACCCCTAAAATACCTCTCCACGAGCGTTTGTTTGCCTGACCCCTAAGACAGCAGATGTACTTGTTGCTACTTTGGCTAACGTTGTTACTATTGTTACCTTGGCTAATGTTGTTACTGTTGTTACTTGGCTGTGTTGTTACTGTTGTTACCTTGGCTGTGTTGTTACTGTTGCCACCACTTTAATTATGTCGGTGTTGTGGCACAATAACCGTTTGGTGTCTAAGCAAACATTGTATTGTGGTGTAGATGATGAAAAACGAACCGTGTTGATAATATTTCCAAAACCGAATTAAAACAATATCCAAAACCGTTTTGTTCTTCACGACAGCTGAGGACCTTTCAGCTCGTTTAGCGGTCGCGAAATATGTTCGTAGTTCGCTTTGTTACAACTGCGACGTGCAAACGCTGAGCCATCTAGAAGATTGGCAGTGTGCTACCCGCATTGTTTGGTTTATATTAACTCATCAAAACAACGACCGGATGTCGACTTAGCGAATATGTGTAAGTTGACTGTTCTGGGCCTAACGACTATATATATATATATATGGACGTTCAAAAAATAGCATAAAACATAAAAACATGAGTATTTAAGTTATTTTAAATTCGTCCTCAGCTGGAGGCAATCGTCCAAACGCCCGCCGACAGATGTTACACGGTGAGGTCCTCACACAAGCGAGTCTCGCACAAGCGGGACTAATGAACAGTACTATCCCGTCCTCAAACCCCGGCAGTAGAGTTTCGTTCGAAGTGCTCAAAGTGTCTAAACGAACTTTCAAATTATGCACTGCGGAAAAATCCACTAAGAAGGCATCGCTTATTATGAATTAATCAGGTATTAAGCGATTTTGCCTGATTTTTACAAGATGTTTACATCTCGTCTACAAAACCTGTTTATAAAAACAAAACTGTTACTGCGTCATCAATATTGTATTTTCTTTGAAATTGCGTTCCATTTGTATTAAAAGAAAAAATACCGAACAGACCGAACACTAAGGCTCTTCTGTTTTTTCAACTACCAGGGAATCAGGTCCGAATTTTTACTACCTGGTTCTACGGTCAAAAATGAACACTACCGCAAATTTTTGAGAATATTGCGCGAGTACGTCCGACACAAGAACCCTGGTCTTTGGGCAAACAACTCTTAGATCCTCCATCACGACAACGCAACGGCGCACACATCGTTGTTGATTTCGGATTATTTGATGCAAAATTCGATTTCTATATTTCCGCAACCTCCATATTCACCCGAAGTGACAACATTTCAATACTATAGAGGTGACAAAGAAAACTTGCAGAAGTAACTCAATTCGACTCCGAAAAACGCGTTTAAAAATGTTTCGAAGAGTGGGAGAAAAAGAGCTGCATGTGCATTGCAGTGGGCGGAAGCTGTTTTAAATGTAATTATAGAATAAATAAATATTATTTTGTACAAATGTCTATTTTTGGTTATATATATATATATATATATATATAGACCGTCGGGCTGCCAAGTTGTAAAAGGCCTACCATTAGTACTACTCGCCTACCATTACTAGAGGAGTCTTGACTTTGCTTCAACGACCCACGCCTTGTCGTTGGCTATGCGAACAAGCGACCTATCTCGCGATATCTCCTCCATTAAATCTAAGTATTGAATATCAATTGAATATCATGACCTAAAACTGGCAAATGCTTCTGCCAACTATCGCTTCTGGATCATTCTCAAACTGATCCGCAGAGACACACCGCACTCCAGGAAAATGCAGTGCGATTGCGGACACCTTCTCCAACAGGTATTTCTTGCCTGAATGTTTGCCAAATTGCTGTTTTTTTTCTCACACGACAATAGGGCTGACTACTAGTGTAAGGACAGGAAGAGGCAGGGGCAACCTAGGTAGCACTCCAAATAAGCGCAGTATTGCTGACACTTCGTTAATTTGAGCAATAACAATTCGCACTTTTGCAAATGGGCTACTTAAACGCAAACTTTCACATACGATTGTAAATCTGAGACAACATAGTTTTCTAAGTCAACTAGCGAAGAATGCAGTTGCGTCAATAATTTAAAAAGTGAGCTAACTAGACCGAGCCAACGCTTTGTAGACTAGCTATATTCTCCAATCCAGACGACATCTGTGGTATGAAGAGATCAGTAGAAGAGGCTAATGGTTTTGTCTCATAATGGTTCATATAAACCAGGTTCAACTGCAACGCAAAGACTGTAACGATTAACAGGAGGGGGGGGGGTACATTTGCATTTAACGTCCGTATATCTTTAAACTCGAGTTTGTGATGAGTGAATGATGCAGTCTCGTGCCAGTTGCACCAGCTTGAAGGAACTTCGGGCCGGCTCCCCATCACGTTGTCGGGGCGCTAAGTCGAGGCATTCGAATGATTGCGAATAGCCTACATTCGTACAGCCTTCCGACTCTGTAATCGTGCAGGTTGGGGCAATATATTGCCTAGGCATGCTCAATGCCAGCACTACCGTAAACGAGCTAAAAACTTAGAGCTACCTAGCGGGAATCGTTAACTAACGGTACGACTCTAACCATTGATAAAGAGGCAGCTAGCTGTAAGGTATCGCAGTGGCCGATGGTGGTATGTGGTCGAACAAGCTGTGACAAGTCGAGTTAGGAGCGCACTCCTGGGGGCAATCGGCAACGTCGTCGAATACGTTGTCAACAAGGCTTATTGAGTATATGTAGTATGAGTCGTCCAATAGTGACAGCGTGCATCAACGAGAGAGATCTGGTTCTAGAGCTTTGACGCGTAAGTCGCTCGATAGTCTGCGAACAAGATTTAAGTGCACTGTACCAGCAGAGGAAATAGCACGCAAATACTACCTGTCGGCGATGTTATGCTGACGCTCGGCAACGGGCAAACGAATAGATGTTTCTGCGCAGTTACGCCAAAAATCGTGGCCGGCGATTTGGAGGGAATTGACGGCGGTGGATAGGGGATTGAATTACGCAGCTTTGTGATTACTGCTGTGTCAAAGTATAGTAAAGCAATTTCAAAGCCCGGCTTTGCCGCTGCGCCACACAAATCACAAACGTACATTGACGATCAGAATACCTTCGAATAGTTAAGCCGAAATGTTCCTTGCTTAATGCGATGCAACGTCGCTTAGATTGTCTGCTCCTGCTGTTACGGCTGAGCGTGCTGCCGTTTCGCGGGGAGTCGCGGCGATACGGCAGTTCGACTTTCGTCTAAGCATATCTCGTACCGAGGCATGTTTCACACGTACCGCCAGCCTTACGAGATTAGCCCCTAAAACGCGTCTCCCCCAGCGGCAACTCGTCGCTGGATATGTGGGGCATATTGCTGGCCTGCTGGAGCCTTGAAGTAAAATTGACCACAATGGAATTTTTCGAAAACAAGTAACTCCTCATTGAGGAACCTCAATGAAACTCTGTCTCATAGCCTGCTAGGCTAACGCGTGCCTTTAAAATGTCAGGAATAAAGGAAATAAATTGAGTTTGCAAACATCTACACATTCAACAAGACGTTACGGCGCAGACAGACAGCCGCTTAGGAAACCTCCTCTATCTGCGACATAGCCTGCTGTGTCAGCGAAACTTAACGCCGTTGGGTTCTTCTATGGTATGTGCGTTACCTGCAAATTTAACTATTATTGCGTTACGTCTCCACACACTGCGTTACCACTTTATCGTGCACGTCGAGCATCCTGATACTGACAGTCCGGCCAACACCTATTTCATGGTATACTACAAAGCACTAGTACGATTCGGTTTCGATGAAACCAGATAAACTTCGTTCTGCTTATCGTTTATTCCACCGGGCCTAGATAAGTTCAAAAATGCGTGTAGCTGATCAACTAAGCTTATACACGCGCTCAATTTCGAGGATGTAAGCCCGTTGAAGGCCGATTTTTGCTTGTTGAGTCTATAGCGTATTCAATCTAGCCATAGAGCTGCCTTGGTGGTGTTCCATCCAAAGACGACCTCGAAATGTCGTATGTACTGTTAAATTAGAATTAGTACAATTACATAACGATCTGTGAAATCTAGTTATAAATTGCAGCTACATTTATACTTTTCGGGCTGACCCCCAGCTAGGTTTAACGTCAACGGGACTGCTTTTCGGATTGCTTCATAAACGGACCTCCATAAATACAAATATGCAACGGTGGGGCTCGACCCCGCGCACCTATGTGTCTCCTCTGGCCGCGAGGTGCAAGCAAATGCACCACGCCACCGGACTCGACAGCTAGATCTAAGGGGACTAACATGCAATTCTTTGAAACGTTTATTATGGAGACGTTTTTAAGAACATTGCTATTGTTCCGCCATTTTGGGAGGGCCGTTGACTTCTTATGGAAACATGGGCAGTAATTTCCTTTACTGAAAAAAAATAAAAGTTCTACTTCTTTTACTTGCTATCTACTAGGAACGCACCTTTTCGTTCTCTTTTAAGACAGGTCACTTTTTCTAAAGCAGAGCAGGCAAAATCGATTTTCAAACAGTTGTTATTGTTGTTTTCTGCCCTCATCGTCGTGATTTTTTGTTGTTGTTGCACTGTTGTTTACTGAATGCAACTTGTATTAGTATCGCGCGTTCTCTGATCGCTAAACTAGCCGTCGCATAACCCAAGGATGCATCGTAATATCTTCGCGACATTGTAGCAGAAGGCGATTCGCAATCGATGACTGGGCTCGCTCGTTCAGGTTCGTTGACTTGCCACGATGAAGCCGGATGAAGAGGAGGCCGAGGAGGAGGCAAAGGGACGCGCGCTGGCCTTCATGTGCAGCGTCCAACGATTGGACGTTGCTACGTTTGAAGGCCGAACCGGTTGCTGCTCTTGACGTCTATGTTGGCGTCTTGGCTCTAAGATTATGACGCTGCTTGCACTGTCGGTCGGTTGGTCGGTCGGTCGGTAGCTGTTGTTTTCGTGGTCCAACTCCACTCGTCCAATTGGTCTAACGTCGGCGACTGGATTAGCTGTGCCGATCAGATAATAATACATTGCCACCACCCAGTGCTCCACCACTACTTCTACCATCCTCTTGATTGTCCTCGTTATCATCAGCATCATTACCATCACTATCACTGTGGATCACTACTGGCTTGACCACTGCAACTAAGTGCATGGGGCTTATCACAGCTCCTACAGCCCCCCCTCTCTCTCTCTCTCTCGGAGTAAGACGACGACTAAGTACGAGTGTCAGCGTTGCTACAATGTAACAACGAACCGCATAAGCTCTCGGCATCAACCTCTCAAGGTTTCGACTGGAAGCACCACATTCGATGTGCATGTTTGACGCTTGTAAGTAACACTTGGCCCACTACTTTGTTTTTCTCTCCTCCCCCGCCCCCCATCTTTTGCTTTCTTTATCTCTCGCTGTATCTCTCTCTCTCTCTCTTTCTCTGTCCGTCCGACAATAGGCAAAGTTTTACAAAGCGTCCCGCAAACGCCTCGGTCCTGCTTAATCCTATTCTGCGATTCGATATCCCGGCGGTGGCGGCGGCGCCATGTTGCGTCATCGTCAACTTTATTGTTACTTCCGACTTGCCGTTGTTGTTACTGCCATTGTGCTATTGTTATTGCTGCTGCTGTTGTTAGTGCGCTGCTGTTATTCTTGTTGCAGCTGTTGTTGTTCTTGCCGGTGATGCTTTTGTTGATGTTGCTGTTGTTGTCACGCTTACAGGACGGTTCAGGAAGGAAATCTCTGCCGATCTCTGCCCTGGGCAGCGCGGCTTGTAACTCGCTCCCCCCCGACGCCTCGACAACTACTCCAACTAACGACTACACAGCGACACGTCGTACCCTTTACGTGGTCGATACCGTCAGTGTACAGGAAGGGCGTTGCCCTGCGTTCGACCAGTCAACAAAGCTTTCGGTCCAGTCAACTGTCAACAGCCAGTGCAGTAGCAGCGGGGGCTAGTCTTACACTCTAGGCGCTGCCCCCCCGTATTCAAACAACACTCGCGCAGCAGCAGAAGCAGTGGACGAAGTAGTACTACAAGGAATAGCTGCAACAGTAGAGGTACTTCTGTTACCCCTCGCGCCACCCCTCTTGCGCACGCTCTCTCTCTCTCGTACTCTCTATTGCTCTCTATCTCTCGCTTTTTCTTGCACCCTCTGTTTCAGCCTTTTTCTTTGTTTGGCTTACATGCTAGCTAGCTTTCAATGCCACTATTGTGTGATGCGTAGCGTAGCACAGCGCAGACACACGGGCGGCGAGATGGGGGTGCGGGACGCCCCTTCCCCTATGTGCTGCCAATACCCCCCCCCCAATATGACTGACGTGGTGGCTGGCCGCAACTGGGTGGAGGGGATTGACTGGTTGGTTGATTGGTCAGCCAACTACCGACCTTCAAATGTCATCTAAGTGACGGATATCAAACCACTACTACTACTTTTGTTGCGAGCGTTCTGATCGGCCTATGTTCTCCCTCGTTGTTCCTTCTTGTTTGCATTTTCTCTCTTCATTATCTTCCTGTTCCTTCTTTGACCTTCTCGCCATCTCTCTCTCTCTCTCTCTGACTCCTTTTCACGCCTTTAGCACTTCTCTTTTGTGATTCAATCGCAACTTTACTTCCTACTTCGCCGTCTTCGATTGCGACACAGGAGTCAGCCGTCAGCAGGCAAACGCACGACCGAACGGCCGCATGTCAACGAGTTGACTCGCTTTTTTTTCCCCCGTTTCGTGGGAGGTCAGCGACCCTGTGCTGTACTATGTACGTACTCGCATAACAGAAGCGACAGCTACTTGCTTTACCTGGCATGCACTACGCGTCGTATGTATGCATACGCAGTACATATACTTATATGTTTGTTTTTCTTTACCCATCCGTAAAGCAAACTTTGCCACCCTAGATAACAGCATCACGATTATCTCCCGTTCTTGTCACAATCTACTCAATGACCCACCGAGCCTCATTCAAGACCACTATTTCTGTGTAACCCTCTATGCCGATGATTCTAAAAAGTTGTATCGGAATTCTGGAAATATGCAGCAAGTACAACTATTAACGCGTCGACGACTACGATGAAAGGCTATAAAGTTCAGATCAGGGGGGCCTCCGACAAGAAGTGATAAGTTTAACTTCGGTAATACTTCTGTAGAGTTTGTCTCGGAGGTTCAAGTCAAGCGTGTAGTAAAGACA
>QVRM01002560.1:0-53088 GCA_003439945.1 Dermanyssus gallinae | reverse complement strand
ACCGAGCAAAATGGCTTAGTGGCAAAAAGCTTTGCCTTGCATTCGGGAGACTTGGGTTTGAGACCGACCGGCACTCTTAAAATGGCTTCATGGCTTCCAATTTACACAAGACAAATGCCGGCGTGGATTTAAAAGCCGAGCATGATGGAAAAAAACAACGGGGAGCACAGAGATGCTCAGTAGAAAGAGATGGTGCATTATCTTTCAACCACCATTAAAAGTAAAAAACTGGCGCCGAATATAAGCACCACAATTTATAGTGTTTACGTTGCATAAAGCGATGAAAGCCCTCTCGGAGTCGGTCTTGGCTGAACTAATCAGTACTTTTCGGTTGAAATGATGAGCTTTTTGAGCACAAAAACGTCTAATTTCCTCATGCACGGGATATTTTAGTCCCTTTTGAGCTCAGGTAAACTCTTAAATACTTCTTATAGGATCACATTGTGATCATAAAAGTATTGTTAAAGCCTAAGGAATTTTAGCCAGGACGTCACTGGCTTAAAACTGCAGTTCAAGAGCCGTGATAGAAGAGTGTGATTCTCTTCATGTCTATTCGCAGTATCAGCTTATCTTGGTGAGTGGACAGGTGTATATTTCATCTAGTTTAATTCTAGAGAAGTCTACTCCTCAAAAATAGCTGAAACGGCACAATCATAAGCAAGTCATTGGCCTCCATGCATTTATCCGGTGGCCTCCGCTGCTCTGATCGATGAGGTGGTGAAGAGAAAAGCTTCAGGTACCGGGGTGTGCAGGCTGTGTTCGTTTCCTAACCGGTTGAGACAACGGCGACATGCTTAAGCATTGGAGTTTGTCTTTGAAGAATCGGATCAGATAAGCCTCAGACACATCCTACAGGGCCAGGGCTTTTAAAAAAGGAGATCTTCTAGAGGCTCCGCCTTCTAAGAGATCTTGAGGTGATCCCACTTACGTGCCGCTTAAGGGCAGCTTACGAACAACAGCTCAGATTACTTTTATTAACGACAGATCTCACAAAAAGCGATGGTATCCGGTTTGTACGGCGGGGCTATTTCACACCAGTGACAGGCGCCCATTTACAAGCCCTTCGCTTCGTACGCGTTATAGCTGGCCAGCTTTCGAATGCACCAGCTGGTGCCTGCCACCAACGGGTTGGTGAAGACAAGGTCGTCAGCGTACGTGCGAGAATCGGTCTCGAAGGGGGTTCTACCTGCAGGACACAGGCCAACAGAAACGATCTTTAACGTTACTGCAGGAATGCCGCGGGACCCATACTTGGCCGCCCCTGTGATTAAATAGTGTTTGATGACGTACCGTGCTGTGGAATCTCCCCTCGTTGTCAACGTCCTGGCGAGGCATGGGGCTAAACAGTAAGGACAAAAGTGCAATGGCGCGCAATGAGGTAGACGCCCGAGCGAGGTCCCCGTTACAGTACGTCATAGTATACTATGTTTCACCAGATTAATCAATTGCGTCAAAGTTTTGCGGTAACACGGTACAATACATCCTGTGAAGAGCGTTTGCGAAACTATTTAGAATCTAACCTTAGATCGGCTTGTTTCCCATGCATGCTCAAAGCACCAGGTTTTTATCCAGACGACAGCATACATTTCTGCCATTCGAGAAAGGTAGTATCTTTTTTTAGGACGCTACTTGAGACATACAGTGCAGCCTTGAGTAATTATGCAGTTAAGTCGGCATTTTGGGATGCTTCAGAAACGCTAGGAATAATGTTTTTTTTTCTATACACAGTAGATAATTAACTAAAAAGTTTCTTAAGCAAGTGTTGCTACTTGATAGTTTGCCTGGCAAGTTTGCTAAATGGGAATTGCCGGGCTATCTTTTAGTTAGAGTTCACGTTCATCTCGGGGACGGTTGTCAACCTATGAGTAAAATAAAATAGATATAATACACGGCGATTAAAGGTCTCGCTCCAACATGTAGAGTACCCTCTGGTGGAGGAGCGGCGTGAAAAATTGGTAAATAAATGAGAGTATAATGTATGCGTCGAATCATAAAGATAAAGACTTGTGTGATATTTCTAGGAGTCATTTAGTACCAAGTTACTCTTAGTTCCTTCGCCACTGGTACTAAGCGGTCGTAAATTTAGAAGGACACTACCGGGGATCTTTAAATCCTTCAACAAAAACACAAATACAAAAGCGAAAAATCTATATACCATACCAAAGGAGCATGGTTTTTTTTATCATAAGTATAAGTCGTTTCTAAACGTATATTACTTAATACTATTTCAGTATATTTATTTCTCTGATAGAAATATGGTTTTGTCTAGACGCAGTTGTCAACTGCGATATTTGGTTTAGATTAGCTTAATCTCTTGCAGTTCCGACGTGTATGGTGGCCCGTGAGGTCATGCTTGTGGTATGGAAATATTGAGTCTTAGGGTGATCTCTTCTCACTCTTCATCACTATGTTAATAAAAGCTGCTCCGCAACCAGTGCATCCTTTTGTCTCGTCCTATGTCTAGTGATCTTACCTCTTCACTAGCACCAAAGACAGCTGAACCTTTATTCCACACACATCTCGTCTCTGTTGTGTCTGAGGTGGATTAAAGCGCGGGCACTGGCTCTCCTGCGGTAAGTACGGAACATTACTGCAATCTATAGTACTATTAACCGAAGGCCTAGGAGATCTGGGGCGACACTTAAGAGAGGCGGCTGCGGTCTCAGACCATTGAAACCTAGTCGGTTCTAATCGGTTAGTCCGACACTGTCTGGCCCATCCAAAGATTGTATCCGCGTTATACATTTTTTCTTCCTTAAAAAAATGTAAACTATCGCTTTGCGACCACGATTCTATCTATCAAACAGAGTGTTCGAGATACCTGCGGACAGTTTCCCTCCGCCAGGTGACCGGTTACCGGTGTATAGATACAACAACAGACAAAGCAAGGTGTCCTAATGAACATAAGTCGGTACGCAATATTTCAACTCTAGAACAAACGATGCAGAAATGTAATGGAAGTGGTACTTTGCTAAAATGTTTAAATTGTGCTCGCGCAGTAGGCCCAACCGTTGACGACTGTCAGGGATCTAGTCGGTCAGTTTGGGGGAGTTAAACTGGACCGTTCGCACAATAGTATCAAAGAAGATAAAAGTTAGATAAGTTATATATATTAACAGAGATGCGTCGTACAATAAGAGTAACAAAGTTGAGGGTAACTCGCTTTGATAGCCCACACAGAGGTAGGGGAAGAATACTCATACCTGCATATCGCTTATCAAACCGATCTCTCAGCAGATCGCAATCAAAATGGTTTCAACAGTCTTAAGAGTAATTATTATTAATCAAGTAAAGAAGACTCAATTAATATTATCAAGTAAAAAGACTACAATTAACATTATCAAGTAAAAAAATACTACAATTAATATTATCAAGTAAAAAATACTACAATTCATATTATCACGTAAAAAAATCGTATTAAAGAAAACGGAAATCAAAGCGTGTTCTGGTGGCTCAAAATTGCAAGAAATAACGTCTCTATGCTTTCCATAATGCCTCGGTGCGTCCACACACGGAACGTATCCGGGCAAGAGCTTAGGCTGACAGAGCTACATGACTGCCTAATGAAGTGCGGCTGTGTCCGATCTTGATTGCTGAGATGCTGAGAACTCACGTTGCCTATTGTAGCTCCTCCTATGTTGAAGTCCCTGACACCGTTGTGGATAAAATGTTTAACAAATATATCTGCAATGAAGGTACCATAATCAAAGTCTTCAAAGGGTCCTTCAATGCCTACGAGACGTGGTTGATGTGATTAAACGACATTGACCCCAATGACTGAACAGGTTATGCTAGTGGACATCAACTTCAGACACTTATAAGCTTTGAATAAAAAATGACTTTGACTGATTATATAAAGTACTCTGAATCTAAATATATGTGTCTCTCAACGCGCGTTCAATAGCCAAAGCAGAAGCAATTGACTGTTCTCACGTGTCTGTGGAAATAGAACAAATTTACATTGAGTATGTAACGGGCTGACCGACAAAGTAACGTGCGCTGACTTGACCGCGAGTGGAAGGTACGAGAGAGTGTCAAGTAATGATCGTGTCGGCTAAAGTGAAGGAGGCGTCTTACTGCCAGTAAGTAGTTCTAGGTTTCCCTGTGCCAAAGTCGTCCAACGTTACTCATCCTCGTCCATCCGAAACTATCGCGGCTGACGTGCCTCTACCTGGACTAAATTGGTCGGATTGGCGGGGGGGGGGGGGGGGTTTCGTCATCACAACGCACCGATGAGTCCCACAGCGAGGAGTGATCTTTCAGTTGCAGAGATGCTGTTTCAGTTCTGCCGTGCCATCTGGGGGGTTTCGCAGTTGATGTGCATCCTAGCCTAGCAGAAGAAAGAAATATTGTCATTAGCATCCATCGCCGCTGATATCATACAGTGAGTGGTACAGTTCACGATATCTCGCGGTACGCCTGAGACGCGCTCTAACCTGTGGGACTATGACTAGAAAAGTAACTACGATGGGGAATAGATGATCACAAATCTAACTGGGCTTATTTATTTGCCGTCTGTCCTTAGGCGTTCATAGCATGCATAACACGTTTGTGAGCTACATGCAGTTCTTACTTGAAATCGTTTGCAACTCGAGGAACTCTCGTCGGCTCGAGAGAGTATACTAAACTTCAGTATCTACCAGAACACAACTGCCCGGCAACTAAGCCGCAACGCCGAGCCGGAGCGAGGACCTGCATTGCAGAAAAGACTGCACAAGATGGACGCTCCATAGGAAGCGCATCATTGATATGGGGGGTAGATGAGAGTGTTGCTTAGTCTGCCGGCCTCAGCGCCGTCTATACGTATGTTCCAAAACGTATGAGAATTGTGCTTAAAATAGTTTTAAATTTTTGTTTGGAGTTGAACGCAGTTAGGTGACCAAATTGATGTACTGCTATGGATGGTAACGAGCAAGCTAACGGTATTCAGGTACGCCGAGCTGCTATGGCGAAACACTCACGCCGCTCTTCTCTTGCATGAGCGCTCCAGCGTGCAGGCGGTAAACAACGCCGACTTCTCACCGAAGAACCTTAAACGGCATCTGCGCCGATTAACGACATGCGTACCTCCACCGCAAGGAACAATTCGCTTATCGTCTTCTAAAGTTACGTGAAACTCACAACGATTGGGCTCCCTTCATAAATTATGGAAGACCGCTTGATTGACCGTGCATTTCGCGCTAAACTATAAATCGAATTTTAGAGAGTACTACACACTAAACTACTCAATACCTTTCCTCAACACAATGAGCAGTCGAATAGTTAACTGGATTAAGTGATAAACTTATAGGACTCGGACTGAACGACTGTCTGTCATCTACGACTGAGGTTACTTCGGGCTATCCGCAACGTACTATCTCGGCCCTTTATTGAACATACTGTATACCGACGTATTGTCTTTAACTAATGTAATACTCCAAGGCGTTCATGTTAAAATTTATTCTGGTGATGTTAAATTGTAGATACCATGTGCCATGCTACACTGTAGACACAATAACCCTGCACACAGGTACATGCTAGGAGCTATGGAACTAACCATTAAGAAGACGATCAAAGACTTGAGCTATACACCTGATATATTGCAAGTGGTAACGGCTGCTATAAGCATACTGAACTAAATATTGCACTCGTTTGTGACTTTAGATGCTGCATATCGGTTATTTATCTTCATGCCTTTATCTCTCCTGGTTTCTTAATACGATTCATCCGGATAGCATCAAAGAGACTTATGTGTAATGGAAATATTCTTGCCAAAATACACAGAAAGTGCATCAGACGTGGTGCCTAGCGCTGCAAAGTAATGTTGAGTGCATGGGCATAACCGTTAGATTCAATACGTCCTTTGAAGTCACGACGACGACGACAACCCGCATTGGTATGAACATCCAGGCTAAAGCTGTAGCCAAGAAAGTGTTTATAAAACGTTTGCGTGGCGAATGCCCGCAGGTGCAAGCATGTACAACCAAACGCCTAAATCGCCAGATGGCGTGTTTGTTATTAAAATTCAGTAATCCTCAATAAGCCCCCCCCCTTTTAAAGGGTGCGTGATTTAATTTAGGAGCGCCAAACTTGGCTTGACGCAACCCTTGAGACGGAGGCGCCTCCAGGGGACGTGTAGAGCGCTGAAAAATGCGAGATTGCCTCAAGGATTTTAAAGCAATACCATGCAATTCTGAACCTGAGTTAGTACGACAAAAGTTCAGTGAGGGAAAGTCCCCACACTAGGTGCCAATAGTTGCCGGTACCGACAGTGCATATGACATTCCCCAAAACCTCCCAAAACAAAAAAGGAGTGCCGAACGCGTCTCCATAATATACTTGGACTGTAATGCTCCATAATATACTTGCGACGGAATAGCTCCTTTTATTCCCAGAAATGGGGTGAGCTGCTGGCAAATATGCAATAACAATCATTTGCAGATGCAGCTTTTCTTGGCGATTCCTCTTCAGGCCGCCGGGTCCGATAAGATAGAAGATTTTTTGGCCTTCCAGTTTGTTGAGTGATACTTGGCGCACTCTTATGACCAGAGCTGGTCGCGCCATTTTTCCCCCACCAGCTGAAGTCCAAGAGTAGAACATGGTAGCCGTTCACTGCGTATTTTGCCTCCATATGACGACTAGTGCATGCCATTCCGTCCCATAGATTCCTATTGGTAAGATGCGCATTTGATAAAGCAACCTCTTTTATGGCTTCTACTACTTTTTCATATCATATAACCTTTATTGGGAACGAGGAGATTACAATAGAAGCATGGTCGTTTCAAATCTGTAAACGACGTGCAATCCTCCAGATAGACGCCGTTTTGGAGATTATTTGGTGCAATAAGATTTTGAGGCGCAAGCTGCTTAAACATGCGATTATCGGCGTGGATTTGTATTCTCATAAGGCACTGTGATTCGCTCGCGTGGTAGGCAGCACCGACAAGCAACTCGTTTCACAAATTTGTCCTGCACGCTCTGCAAAAGGTCAACATATCTTTTATTGAATGGCACCCATACGTAAGAGCAATCCAAGTCCACCTTGTTACCACTAAGGCTTGATACATCCTTGGGTACACATTATGATTCTGTATAATAATAATAGACCGCATTATGAGATTGCACATTCGAGACGCGGCTTTGACAACCTCGGCCATGTGAGATCTAAACTTTAATTGGCCGTTAAAAATTACCCCAAGGTCTTTGAGTGAGACTTCAATAATGGGCTGGCCATTTAGCAGATACTGATCAGTAGCTGGTATTGTCTTAAAAAAGACAGACTTAGAAGTAGATAACTGCATCTATCCATAAGGGTACAGCATCAATCGCTTTCTGTACAATTGCTGTGCTGTTGTCATTATTTTCCTCAACATAAATCATAAGATCGTCTGCATACAGCTTATATGTAACGCCAATATCTCAAAGTATAACCCCAGGACTTTATATCGTCATTTCCGCAAAAAAATAGCTAGAAAGGCTCAGTGAGTGGTAGCATCAGTCTGATTCGTTTCCATTGCTGTCCCGCAGCTTACCATTAAGTACAGGTATCGGCTCCGTGCCGAACGCCGCAGACCGAAATCCCGTTTCATGTATAGTCCAAAACTATTTAATTGTGCAAATTTTGCCACGGGAAATATGTCCCCAATAAAATATACCCTCGTATATGATTCTAAGTTATTATTGGTCAAATTTAAGCTAGAAAGGTCGGCTTAATTACGACACCCATACCTTATTTCTGCATACACCAATGCATTTACTGCGCGGCACCTGTCTACGATGTGCTGTGCAAAGGTCGTTCCCATTTAGTGAACCCTGAGACGCAAATATGGAAAGGAGTTTACAAATTACTGTGGCTAGCCACTACAGATCATTTAATGCGCTGCAGCCAATTGAATGCCTCTTAGTGAAACTTGATCGCTTTTGTCTTCTGGAAATAGACTTGAAGTCCCTTACTGTTTATATAGGCCTCCATACAACGCCACATATATACGCCATCATACAATTGGTGGTTCCGGGAATACGGTGCAATTACAATGTCATCCGCGTTTCACTAGTTATTTTTTACTTACTTCATCTCGCAAAAAGCGGGCCGGGACCACTTCAACAGCATGCCTCGGACAGATGCCGCGTTCCCGCGTTGGACGTCGGGATAGAGGCCCTGCCTCAGATAGGTCAAACCTTCGCGTTGCAAGGTTCAGCTGCCCACCGACTTTGTGGAGGAAATTTTGTGACATGCATTATAACTTCGTTTGCATTATGACAACTGCGTTTCTAAACTCCTTTCGCTCATGGTAAGCTAGGTAAGCGAAAAATATAGCTAACGCAACATAGCTGAGTGAATTTTCTTGCGAGATCCCAACGTTTTGCCTCAGCTTTATAGCCTTCTCGCTCTACATGTCTACCTCAGCGAACAAGCTCCTCAGGGTGGCGCAGATATATCGAGTCCCGTAAAACCTCGGCCTTTCCTAAACCCAACTAACTTCGGAGGAAGGGTTTTCTCTACAGTTGAAAATACACTCTATATGACCACATTGGCAAAGACCTGTTTATCTGTATCCCGACGCAACACTACAATTTGGATCGTTCACGTTACCACCGCATTTTTACTTGAAAAGAAGCATGAGCTACTTGTTGAGTTGTTGGTTGGGTTATGGGATCCCCTCTGAATCTTTTCGACTGCTACCAGTCAAAATATTATGGTGATTGGCCGTTGCGATTTCGTTTGATCGCTTTTCCCGTGCAACCTATCGGCGTGATTTTGAAGAATTGAGAAAAAAATAGTTTCGAGTGGTTATCATGCATTTTTATTTCAAAGGTTGGAAAGCGATTCAAGTAAAAACTGAAACAGACGAGGTGTACGGTGACTCTGCGCCATGTTTTGCCACTGTTTCCAACTGGATTAATGAGTTAAAAAGAGGTCGCAGGGGCACCGAGGATAAACTACGTTCAGGACGCCCAGAAACGGCAACTGATGAGAAAAACGTGGAAAAAGTGCGGAAAATCTTTGCCGCAGATAAGCGAGTGAACATTAGGGAGATAGCGGAGGCCTTGGGGATCAGTTTGGGTAGTGTGCATTTTATCCTGCACGAGAACTTGAAGATGAAAAAGCTCAGAGCAAAATGGGTGCCGCATTTGCTCAACCAAGGCCAAAAGACGCGCGTGTTTCCGCTTCACAGCGAAGTTTGTCCAAGATGTCGGACAATCCTGTAGTGTCCACCACCCCCCATGGCTGGCCGGCGATCGTTACGAGTTCATTCCATACGCCATTCTCTCTCTCAAGCAAAACACGTCCTCTGTCTGGCTCGCACCAATGACTACTAACTCATTTATTCTCATGCCTCCTTATATACTCACAGATTGCCCGCGCATTTAGTGACTTCCCGCGTCTTCGCTAGTAGGGTGGCGGCATCTTCTAATTGGCGCCATGCATTTAGCTTGCTTCGGCATTGCCGCTAACCGACGCTGTCTATGCCCGCGCTGCTTAACGGACACTGCTATACTACATTCTCCCCCCCTTCGCAGGCTTGTTTTGAATTATATCCCGTCTTTACTCACGAACTTCCGTAAATGCCTGGGTGCGCGTCTAACCCGTCGTGGACGTCCTTCAGAGCCGTGCTGTCGTCTTCATGTTCATCATGTGGCGCACCCGGGGACGGCTGGCCTCCGTATACTGACTCAGTCGCCGGGCACGAGCGCACGAACCTGGTTCCGACTGCCGTTCTTCTCCCGTCTGCGTGCTCCTTCGGTTCGTCCACTCGCGCTCGCTCATCTTCATGTGCATCCTCCGCCGCCTGCAGGCATTCGCCGTTGGCCCAACGATCCCTGCGTGGCCGCTCCTCTACGCCGATCGCCTGCACATTCTGCCGCGTTCGTACACTTCCGGCCGAAATGGCCAAAGTTGTTGGCCGGTCCATGGATCGCAGAACCGGAGGTGGGGGGTGGCAGACCTGTGTGCATTGTTGCACTGCCTTTTCTTTCTTCCGGATCCTGTCGACTGCGCCAGTTGTAGTGTCCATCACCCCCATGGCTGGCCGGCGATCGTTACGAGTTCGCCATTCTCTCGCTCAAGCAACACACGTCCTCTGTCTGGCTCGCACCAATGACCAGCTCATTTATTCTCATGCCTCCTTATATACTCACAGATTGCCCGCGCATTTAGTGACTTCCCACTTTTTCTTCGCTAGTAGGGTGGCGGCATCTTCAAATTGGCGCCATGCATTTAGCTTGCTTCGGCATTGCCGCTAACCGACGCTGTCTATGCCCGCGCTGCTTAACGGACCCTGCTACCCTACAAATCCGTCGGATTGTTGGCACAGATTCGTCACCGTCGATAAAAGCTAGCCATCTACACTCCCGAGACCCAAGAAGCATCTCGCCAATGGTGTGCACATGGTGAAAGACCTCCGAAGAGGGTGCGGACAACGGCATCGGTCGGAATAATGATGGCTACGGTTTTTTTGGGACCAACGTGAAATAATTCTGGTCGACTACCTTGAGAGCGGTAAAACGATCACGGGAGAATACTATGCAAGACTGTTAGACTGCCTGAAGTAAGAACTCATCGTGAAACGGCCCGCTTTGCAGAAGAAGGTTGTCCTGTTTCACCAGGACAATGCCCTGCAGACAAGTCGCTGCAAGCGTCGGCAAAACTGGCTTAACTGAGGTTCGAACTTATTGAACAACCTTCCTATTCTCCAGACCTGGCCCCCTCTGATTTTTTCCTCGTTGGAGATTTTTTTTTAGATTTTCCGTAAGGCTATTGCCCGTGTACGGTTTTTCATGTAATGGCTAATTTTAATCCACTCCGGCATTTACCTTGTCTAAATTGGAAACTATGCAAACCAATTTAAGAGTGGCCGGTCTGGGTCTCGAACCCAGTCCTCCCGAATGCAAGGCAAAGGCTTTGCCACTAAGCCATCTTGCTCGGTCTTTTTTTGAAAAATAGTCTCGGTGGAAAGCGTTTTTCCAGCAATGAAGAAAGAGGTTAAGGCTGCTGTCAATGCCTATTTTCAGTCTAAAGACGCGGAATTCGACTCAAGAGGTATAAATGCTCTGAAATCTTGGTGGGAAAAGTGTATTGAGCTTCTCGGGGTCGAATATCGAATAAGAAAAAATTAAAAACAAGATTTGGAAAATTCGTGGTTTTCATTTTAAGAATTTGTTGAACTACCTACTGTAAATGGCTACGCACGCCCTGCAGTGCCTATAAGTTTGAACACAGAACACCGAATACAGAAATAAGGCATATTCAGCCTGCTGCCGGAAAAAAAACCCGGATGTATCAGATACAGTGGCATTCACGCCGGAATGCGGCAAAAGACCGCATGCGTTTCATCAGACAGGCGTATGTTAGAATTCAATACCAAGGGAACTTGACGGTTTCGTCGTCGCGATTGTCTGGATGTGACAATTAAATCGGAAATATTTTTTGTAGAATGAATCGTTAGTTCTTCTTCTTCTCATCAAAGCGGATGGGCAGACTCTTTGGTCTGTTGCCTTTATGGCATACAACTATTACTACATCTTCAAGTATCAGAAGCTGTTTTGTGCATAAGTTCAGTTAATTTCATTATTATTATTATTATTATTATTATTATTATTATTATTATTATTATTATTATTATTATTATTATTATTATTATTATTATTATTATTATTATTATTATTATTATTATTTAATATGTCTTAGAGCAATACAGTTGTGAGGTGTGAATGTGTATCCTCATTATTTTATAGTTTCTTTCTTGCTGTCGTCAGCCCATCGCACCTAATATCGACGCGGCGTTTCCTCTGCAAACTGCCAATGAAAGCAGCTGCCTCAGAAAGTCGCCTTCGCGTGCAATCTCCGGTGTTTGCTTGTATTCGATCACTTAAGTCTTTAATAAATGTCCTTGTTCTTCTGCTGACTGGGCCCATTGTCTCCATTGCAATCGGCACGAAATTGTATCTTGACTCTAACTCTGTGTATTTACGCCACTTTTCTTTCTCTGTGTGTTCGGCCACCCATCCCGCCTCGGTAGCGCTCTGGCACACATAAGACGGTGCGGCTGTGCAGGAGACTGTCGCATCCCAAACCAGGCATTTGCCTTTTTCCAAATATTATTATTATTATTATTATTATTATTATTATTATTATTATTATTATTATATTATTATTTCAAAGCCACGCTCTTTACAGAACATCCGTGTTTCATACATCGTTTTACTTGTCATTCCAGTATCTATAGTGTTATTAGTACTTATTGGTACTCAGTTCAAATAATAATAATAATAATAATAATAATAATAATAAGAGATCTCAAAATTGCCAGGGTCATACCCCGGGGAGCGAGAGAAGCCTGTGCCGTAGCTTTCGCAAAGGCGTTGAATTATTTCAACTCAAAGCTGGATGTTCAAAGCTGGAATAGCCTAATGTCTGCTCCATCTTTGATGCTGGCCTTACCACATAGAAAAAATCATGAAGCCACACTAACCAGAATAATCAAAGACAACGCGTCAATGCTCGAACAAAAGACTCTGGAAAGCCTCCTGCAGACAGTTAGAAAGGCCCCAACTAATAGACTAGATAGCCCAGTTGGAGACAGGGAGAGCGTGTCTATGGCTGAAAGAAAATTAGCCGAGGGCGATGTACGCTCTGCCGCTAGAGTCCTGCTGTCATCAGATACATTTGCACTACGTAATTCTCGCACAGAGCGCGAATTAAGAAACAAACATCCGCCACCACCGGCCGCCTGGAGCGCTTAGAAACCTTCGAGCAATCTACAGTTGGATTCTGCGAGAGCGTCGAAAATTCGGCGATCTTAGAGGCAATTCGCTCATTCCCTGTTGCAAGCGGAGCCGGACTAGTGGATTGCGACCACGTCATCTGCGCGATATGTTGGATCAAACTGTTCCCTCGTCAGAATGCCTGTTAAATGATCTAAGCATATTCCTTGGCAGAGTGTTAAACGGCACATTACCTAAGATTTGTCTACCACTATTTTATGGTGCACATCAGCTGATCGCCAAGCTGTTCGGCCGCAAAATTGTGCGCTCCGTAAAAATCCATCTAGATCCGAAGGTTAACGAGAGTGATGTCATGGTGAACTGTGCTCAACCGACCTGTGTAACTCAGTGAACATATCGGAACAGCAAAAGTGAAAGTGGAAAGTTTTACGGAGTGAAGTACTAAATTGAACGAATACGGTATCAGCCATGCTATATCGGTCAGCGTAACATGTATATAAGGACAACCTACGAACTCCTGCTCTCAATGCAACATACCGGCGCTGTCGATGCCTGTAAGTGATAGAGAGTCTTCTTGTTTATCTGCCGACATCGCTTCCATTCGCCCCTCCGCTAGGCTGCCAAACCAGGCTATCCTAGTCTCAGAAGCCTGTCCGCACTCTCACAGCCTAAATTAACGGAAGCGCCGCGCTTCTCAACACAGTGACGATAGCTCCGACGAATCGCGAGTGTTTGTAAACACGAAACGTATGAACACAATGGATGTGGATTGCGAAGAATCATGTGATCGCTGTACAGCACCACTAGGTGGAATAAGCTTAAAGTGCCGTAAATGCAAAAGACTTTTCCATGCCGGGTGCAGAACCAAATATGAGAACGAACCTTCAGCCGCAGCAGGTGCGACATGGAGCTGCCGACTGTGTTCTATGCCCGCGACAAACATGAACTCGAACCAGATGATGGCGTTACTGGACAAGCAAGACGTCGATAGCGAGATAATGAGCTATATAACTTATCTCGTAAGTCGTGTCAAGTACTTGGAAGAAGAACTCATCAAAGTGAAGTCTGCATCCACACAAGTACTGACGAATCCGATTGAAATCTGCCAAATAGAACACGTGAAAGAAGCACAGCAGAAGACACCAGAGAAAACAGTTCTTATTACCGGGGACAGAGTACTTCGGCAGCTTAGAAAGCGAGTCCTCGCCTACATGCCAAAGAAAAGCTCGCTGTGTTTTCGACCGTCCTCGAAAGTGTTCTCAGATCAAACTCTCTTGGAAGCCGAGAAGTTTATCAACGAACATACACAGCCCATCCATGTGATCCTACATGCTGGTTACGAGGAGTGCATGGGATTCGAAAAAGACAGATTATCAGCAAGTGTAGCGAAATTTGCGTCGTTCTTGAAGACTAAGAGACCTGATTGCTCAATGTCAGTGGTCACGGTCCCGGAATTCCATAAAGAGTGCAAAGACGCGAACGACGTTCTACTTAATCGTCATCAGGAATGGAACATCGATGTTATCAACACAGTGCACCCACACCGTCTAATGGTTCAGAGAGGTAACAGACAGCGCTGCAAGTTCAGAACGACCACAGAGGCGCCAACAGACCCTCTCTGAGCCACCTGTAGTGACGAAAAACAAGCAACAACAAGGGCGGCGGAGTCAGGACGTTCAGCACGAGACGAACAGAGTCACCGAGAGACCGCAAAACGGAGGGTAACCGCAGGAGTCCGAATCGGGATTTTGTACCTTCTCCGAAAACACTTCTCAGCGACCTAATAGCAGCGGCACTTCAAGGGATGTGCTGGACCCCTCCCCCCAGACAGAAAGGTCCTCCCCGAAAACCCCGCAGACACTAACTGTAATACAGTGGAACTGTGAGAACATCTCGTCATCACTGTTACTACTCCCCAGTTAAGCTGTCTGAAAAGTTCCGGCAGAATTACAAGACACGAACTTAACGCCATAGTTAGAAGAGCTCTTAGAAGGGCAGGGATACCATCTACACCCGAACCAGTAGGTCTTAATGGCAGCAGTGAGCTGCGACCTGACGGGGTCACAATCCCGCTGTGGTCACACGGAAAAAGCCTTGTATGGGATGTAACGGTTTCATGCACGGCGGCCTTATCGTATTTACACCACAGCACCGTTGAGTCGGATCGATAGCCGAGCGCGCGGATTCTGAAAAACGAAGGAAGTATCTCGAGCTATCTAGAAGCTACCACTTTGTACCCATTACATTAGAGACGCTCGGCCCCATCAGCTCAGGTACAGCGAAAATCCTAAAAGATATCAGAAAACGCATAGCAGAAGTTACGGGCGATCGACGCGAGGCCATGTTTTTGAGACAGATGATGTCTTTGGCCGTTTGTAGAGGAAATGTGGCTTCCATCATAGGCGCCATGAATTGATAGAAAGCGACCGGAGCAGGATAAACCTGGCATAAACGTTCATACCTCACAATTGTAATAACTAAATGATAATAATAAATAATGGTAAACAAAATAATAATAATAATAATAATAATAATAATAATAATAATAATAATAATAATAATAATAATAATAATAATAATCATAATAATAATAATAATATTAATAATTCCCCCGCATAGTCATCGTTATACCTGCCCACCACTCGTTCCAAAAGTTTTCCTGTTGTTGTCGTTGTTGTTGTTGAACAACACGCTTTTTGAAATTATTCTACAATGGGTGATAAAAACACAAGAGGCGACAATATCGCAACAACAAAAACCGCAACAACAACAACAACAACAACAACTGTCACCAGCTACACTAGGGTTGAAAACTCTCTAGCTAAAAATCAACCAGCCACTGTCGCAGGTTATCAGCGGCCGCGACAAAATTGTCTTGAGCGCCAACACGAATGTTAAACAAAAGATCCACGTCATTGGGAAAACAGTGTCGGCACTCTAGCGGAGAGTTTTCGCGAATGAAGTAAATATGCGTTTGTTTGTCGCAAGTCGATCAACTGTACTAAAATCGCATTCGTATACTCAGTAAATCGCTCGTGCATGATCTCAAAGAAAAATGAAAGGAAACACGTGGCATTGGCTTGAGAAGCATAGCAATAGTCAATGTCTTGAAATCATTTATGCGTTATCTTGCTAACACTAGTTTTGGCAACTGGTGACGCCCGGCCTGACTTGCTTCTCTGGCCGCAAACTAAGGGAAACGTGCTTTGGCGGTATTGAAGTTTCCTAGACAGCGCTGAGTTTTTCAAGTAGCCCGTTAAGTTTTCGGGCTGGCCACCCTCAGCCAAAATTTAACGTCCGCGGAACTGTTTTTCACATTGCTTCATAGGCGGACGACCCCATAAATGCAAATGTACGGCAAGGGTGGGGCTCGAACCCACACACCTATGTGTCTCCTCCGGTTGCGAGGCGCAGACTTAAGCACCCACCACGCCATCGGTAGTAGTCCGTGCAACAGGGAGTTTTTAGTTGATTGACAAAACGCTGGCGTCAGGAAACAATATGTAGTGTGAGGATGAAACCTTCGACTAGGTCACACAAAATTAAAGTTGCAGGCCATCGCCACTCCGTCCCCGTATGAGAAAATTGTACGTGAAAATTCAACGCCTTCTGGGAAAATAGTACATTTTTCGCGAGCAATGCTAGACGAGAGAACTCGTCTTTACTTAATGAAGAAGGGTTCATATGCAGCTTGAGAGAGAGAGAGAGAGAAAGAGAGAGCGCACGCGAGACCGAGAGAGAGAGTCAACGAAATTATATTGTCAAATATCCAACGCTATCGAAAGCTGCACAGCTCCGAAAACAAAACTTGTGAAAAAAACTGTGTGCTGGTACAGGCAGATAGACAGTTCGTGAGTGAAAATGGGATTTAATTATTTGCTGCAGCAGCTGCCCTTACTAGCGTAATCCTTGTTAGAGTTACTTGTTATTTGAATTGACAACGAAGCCATTGTTCGATCTACGTTCGGGCTCGATGTCGCTGGACAGGTATTGGCCGCACGGTGACGAACTCGGGGAGGTATACTCCCATTGGGGTCGCGATGAACCGGATGCATTCCAGTTGTTTCGAGTACTTGTGAGTGCGACCGGTTTACTTTTTGCCGCCGATGGAATAATCAATAAGTACATTGAGTTCAAATTACTAGGCTATCTAATACTTGGATGTACAGCTCTCGTGTCTATCTTTGACGAAATCTAAGCCGATTCCGACGCGTGTCACTCACTGGCAGCCTCAAGTTCCAAGCCCTCCCAATGTTGACATTGGGAGGAGAGCGGTGAGAGAAGCGGTGCGGGCGTATCAACAACCTTCGTCGAAGTGCCTGTACATTGCCATTCGTCCAACCTTGGCGAATCGTGAGCTATTTCCCTGTTTATCTGTTTGATACCGACGGGTGCAGCCGTAGACATGACTGGCGCCGAATACTTCAACGGGGTGCCCTTATCGCTGTGCATAAACACAAATGTATGCACGCGCTGTTTCGGAATGGTGGGATCGGTCGACAAAAAGATCACTGAAAAACTCAGCTGTAACCACTGTTACAGCTGTTAACCAACCGCATTCAAAGACGCGTGTTCAGCATTTCCCGACAAATACTGACAACGTTAGTTTCTCTTGGAGTTAAGAATACTTAAGCGCTATCGAGTTCTGCTGCTGAATGGATCTGCCTGCCTCACAGTAGTGTGGGAACGCGATGAGTTCGTCTGCCGTTAAGTAAGCTCACGCGGCAACAAGCTAAATGCTTGCTTTGATATAGATAAAGCAGTTTGAAAGACATTACAATAGAAAACTGGTGTGTACTCAATATTGGTGATATAAGTGAACGCGTTTTTTTTTGTATATGAGAAACCGGTCGCAAGCTAGATAGATATCCGTAATCATTTGCTGTATAGGTACTCAACACGTTGATACGTCTTTTGTCTCGTATTATCTCAAGCATTAAACCACAACTAATTTAGAAAATATTTGAAGAACACGCATGCAATTCCTATAATAGAAGGTATGCGACAAATGCTTTCGGCTACCACTCGGATTTTCCCTCCATTGTTTTGAGTGGGATCGGAAATGTATTTCGGCCTCTAGGGCTTTGCTTCTCACATTTTGCAGAGTTATCTGAGATGAGCGTCTCACCTTTTGTGTGGCCAACTGATAATAGTGGGACCAGATCATTGTCCAGACTTTAATGATTTCCACCATCTTCGTCCACGTCTTCTAGAAATTGTCTGCTCACATCTGGTAACTAATTCATTGCGAGCCGAGCTGTCTGTATTTTATTAATTTATGTCATACGTATTTCCGTGCTAGCAAACAGCAAATATAGTATCGTGTTTGGCCATTGAATCGCTAAGCTTTGCCATGCATGTCTATATATATATATATATATATATATTTTTTTTTTTTTTTAATATAACATACATATTTATTTAACATTGATTCAGTACAAAACATGTCTCGACGCTCGCAATGCGCTTTAAGGCCTGTGGCACGGACGTCGGATATATCGACGGGACCGAATGGAATGATGACCGGCGACTCTGACACGAGTCGTGGGTTTAATCCCTGCACGGCACGCATACAGCTTCGAAGCAGCTGCACGTGTGAAAATCTACTGACTCTAGTACAAGAGACTATAGTATGCATTTGTAGCGGGGTTGATTTTGTGTGCGAATGAGGCGAGGTAACCCCGGAACGTTTGGTAAAATTTGTATCCCCAATATGAGATTTAAATAGAAATAAAAACAGAAAGGTACAAACAGGTGAACGTCCTTCTATGTGTAGACGACTTAGCGCTATACTTTTGCAGCCGGTTTCGGCTGAAAGAAGTCGAAGTTCGAAATGTCTTCATTCTAGGAGGTATATAAGTCTTTCCGAGGTCCTCCGTATCGACGTCAGCAGCCCCTTGCGGCATTAAGTCGACTGGAACAAGTTGGAGATACATATAATGAAAATAAAGGCAAATAAAAATATCATGGTAGATAGGCTATATTGCCTTGGTTATCGAAGGTAAACTTTAAGCTCTCAACAGATTAGTCCGTTTACTGGCGTCGACTCCGCTATTTGTTGACGTCCTTCAGAAGATGCACGTTCTATAAAAAAACGAGAACATATCTAAATGTAGAATAAGATGGCAGAAACTGCTGCTTTATGAAGCCCAGTCAATGTCGTGTAGTTCGTCAAAGCGCTGCAGTTATGAGAATAGACACCTAATTGCACAATTTGCTGTACATGCCTTCCACATGAAGATCAATCGCCAAGATACGTTCCAAGATACGTTCCATGAAATCTCTTAGTTTTGTTTGTGCAAACTTAGCTGGCGACAGTATGATTTATATAACCTCAAACAATGCGATAGAGCAGTTCCGTCGACTCGACTTTTGGAACCGTGATAAATGTACATGCATGTTTACCCTCTACGCGTATTATGTAAACCAACAATCTGTTAATAAAGCAACGTATATATAAAAGCTGGAGCATTATCTGCATCTCGGTAGGCCCAGTCAAAAACAAGAATTTAAACTTAATTATTGTAGGATAGCAGTGTCCGTTACGCAGCGCGGGCATAGACAGCGTCGGTTGGCCGCCAATGCCGAAGCAAGCGAAATACATGGCGCCAAATAGAAGATGCCGCCACCGTACTAGCGTAGACGCGTGAAGTCACACTAAATGCGCGTGACATCTGTGAGTATATAAGGAGGCATGAGAATAAGCGAGTCAGTAGTCGTTGGTGCGAGCCAGGCAGAGGACGTGTGGTGTTTGAGCGAAAGACTAGCGAACTCGTAACGGTGGCCGTCCAGTCGTTAGGGTGGTGGATACTACAATTATTTTATTAATGTGTATTTGGCTTATACACATTTGTATTACGACTTTCTCAACAAACTTTATTTGTACAAAAGTTAAGATTGCCAACAAAGAAGCCAAATGTATCTTTGTTGGCAAGCTTACGAGCTCCGCAACAAAATATTAATTGGGAGCTAAGGAGCAGCATCAACAGCAGGGCAAAGAGGCAAAATCAAAGGAGACAACAAAAATAGCTAGAAAGTACTACAACTCCTAGCGAGCTACAGGTTTTCAGCTTAACTAGGATCCGCTCCAACGCAAAACTGAAGAGGAGCAAGTGAAAAAATAACGACGGGCAAAAAGTCGAACTTATGGACCAAATACTACGAGAAACTACGGCACGGGGGCATCAGCAAAAATCAATACCTTTGCAAGCAAAAAAACGAGAATACCTCTCGCATTAGCTGAGTATTGCGCAAGCATGGAAATGGGATCAAAGCAGAGTCGGGTTGGGTAAAGTCGACATTTAGTGTGCCAACCAGACTAAGAGAGAACGGATTAAAGAACTTGCTCGCATAGAGACAGAAATCACTACAACAACAACAATTAAGAAAATTAGAGGAAACAAATGCACTTGATGTAATTAATCAACGAATTGAAGCGATGGACAGAAAGCCCAAGGAACAACAACCTATTAAAGGATAAATAGCCACAGTCCGACTATTAATGCAGGAAGCCGATGCCTTCGTCGTCAAGCATCTTAAGCTGGGCTAAGTTTAGCCATAATTTGTCAAAGTTGCGGATTCGTGACGCGTAACTACAAGGAAACGAATATGGCACAGGATATTTGCTACAGCAACGAGAAAGGTGAAAGAAAGCTACATAGCCAGAAACTGCTAGAAGAATCACAAGATCTGCAAAGAGCCCTGGCGAGCCCGATGACATGTCCAAAGTATTGCATGAACTGTACATACATGAACTGTTGGCGTCTTGAAAACAGAAAAAAAAAAAAGAAGAAAGCAACTAGGCGGAGATTTCGAGCGGAAAGTACAAAGTTATACTCACAGCACAGACACAAAACAACAATTCGGATAAACAAAGGGATACGCTTTCTCATGGCCGCCCTAAACGGTATGGAGGAAAAACCGAGAACGAGCAGAAACCGCAAGAATCAAATGCCCATCATGAAAACAAGATAGACAATTAAGTTCCTACAGGTAATCTCAAGAGATGCCGCATGGCTATAATCCCAACGCACAGTAAGGAAACAGAGGAGGGACGTGATAGTTATAGGTAACGAAACCGAGGCTATGGCATAGTGGTTGGCGAACAGACGAAGACTGAGCATTGTCAATCGCAAAAATATAAACGGCAAAAATGGCGACGGATACCATTTAAGAAAGGAGCTAGAAACGGTTAGCCGATGCCGGGGGTTGTATGAACAGCAGACGGGACAATGATCGCAGAGAAGATGGCAATCACAGGAGGAGAAGCTACACTTAGATGGCCAGAAGGTAGGAAAAGGGGAATGTAGCCGAAACAGAAGTAGAACAGCATAACATAAAAAACAAGAGAATCCATAAGCGACGCACAACATGAATAGTGAGAAGCAATAGAAGTAAATAGCAAGCATTTTGTCCACGGGTGGAAGAGGCTTCGTGGAGCAAGCCCTACAAGCTCATCATGAAAAGATTAAAAGTTCCAAGACAACTAGGCAGCAAGACAATCGAATGTCTGATTTTAACACACCAGGGCAACACACTAAACGACAGCACCGGCGGGGGAACACCACATTTATAGCCGAAGTCGCAAACAGACTACTGTAGCACGGTCAATTCCCCGAGGGTCTGTATCTATCACCAAACCTGGAAAGTTCGCTGACCCGCCAATATGCCATAGATGGCTATGCTTTCGAGAGGGAAGCTTATATCATCTTCTCATTTATTGACCAAAAAGGTATATTACATGTCATATGATTTAAAAACAATGGTTAATTAGTTGCTTTCCCTTGCCAACCGTCGTAGGCTATCGAAGCTCTCTATGGCACCCCTCGAAATTATATCGGGGGCAATGCTGAAGGCAATGTCTACATAAACAGGTTGCTTGCGGCTCATGAAAGTCTCTTCGCGAACAAAGCTGGTGATGGAGGCCATGCACAGCGTATCGAGTGATGACATGTCGGAGGTCCTGCGGGGGTTCCTTCCAAGCAGAGGATGTCATGGCTCGAGTTCGGTAGAAATCCGTGGGGATTTCGCGCATCTTCTCTGCGAAGGTAGTCCTGAACGATTGAAGAGCAGGTGTGGGCCGGAGCTGGAAGCGTGGCACGAGGTCCTCTAGGTATGGTCCTGTCCCGGCCAACGCGTACACCAGTCGGTTCTGGGCGTTCCGCGGTAAGCCCAAGACTCTCTTCAAGAACGTTGCTTTGACCTTGTCCAGTTGGTCCAGCTGATGTGCCGACAGATGCTCCCAGATGACATCGATTCCATAGGAGGCAACCGAAGATACCTTGAGGTGGAAGAGTTGAAGGGCGGTCGACAGTGAGAGCTTCTGTGGATCTTAGAAGCTTATAGTGTACTCCTTAACGCACAGTATAGTTCTTATAAAGGAACGACAACGACGTCGGCGATATAGCAGGTCACGAACATGCAGGAGAAAAAAACAACAATTAACCCTATAAATGCGCAAACTATGCCTCGTTATAACGATTTAATTGGATTGGCAGATAGTCTTGGAAGCTAGAGAAAAAGCCATATTCTTTAAATATCTGGCAGATGGTACGAAGCTATCTCAATGGACGGGAAGTGACTAGTCGTCAAAGTTTCTTCTCGCACATAAGCAGATAGTCGCCACACATAAACATATATGCATCACAGGTAATTAAAACCCAGCACAGTAGACAATAGTCTGCGTATACGACAAACCGGTTGGTAAACGCCGCTTTAATAAAAAAAACCCTCATCCCGGTTTTTAAGTTCATGCTTTAGAAAAAGTAGGCTCTGTTTCTTGGAAATCAAATCCTAAACATATAACATCCCGAATGCTCTTATAGCGATTGACATATTCCAAATAGTATTGCGGGCGTAGCAATATATATATATATATGTATATATGTATATATGTATATATGTATATATGTATATATGTATATATATATATATATATATAGTACTTGCTAAGACCTAATTCTAAATCAGGTCTTAATTTACACCGTCGTCGTGCCCATCCGGACGAATATAATAAGAACATTTTAGCCCCCCCTCTAAGAAGGCCAGATAGAACCCACAAGACCGTGAACTTTTAGCAACATTAGAAGCAGATTTTATATCAGACAATAATAACGAAACACTTAGAGAAATGGACCACCTTTTAGCTACTAATTTTAACTCACGCACACCTAGGGAGATTAGAAG
Source organism: Dermanyssus gallinae (assembly GCA_003439945.1). Taxonomy (NCBI): domain Eukaryota; kingdom Metazoa; phylum Arthropoda; class Arachnida; order Mesostigmata; family Dermanyssidae; genus Dermanyssus; species Dermanyssus gallinae. The sequence goes on along the minus strand of QVRM01002560.1, from coordinate 30,198 downwards.
CCAACGTAAGTCTCAGGCGCATAAGAATCTGGTAGAGGACCTCCGTAAAAAAAAGGTCTCACCTAAATTCCAATTCTGACGGATCTGAGCTTCCTGGGCCTAGTCGGCTTGATACTCTGAATCAGATGGACCCCATAATCCATCCCAAAAAGATATTATTATATCCAAAATACAAGTCCTCACAAACACATTTCTCAAACGCAACAATTTTAACAGACCTTACTCATCTGTCAAATATAATTTGCTCAGGTGAGGACCACACTATCGCCTTAAACGACTTTGTGAACAAACATTTTACACACACTGTCCGACGTCGTGCTTTTAGAGAAACTCCTTTCACTAAAGCGCGAGTATCTAAAAGGCAACAGCGACGTCAAGACTACGCAACCACTCAAAAACTTTTTAGCCAAAACCTATCTAAATGCGCTCATGAGGTGCTGGACGGCAAACACACCATGCACAACATGCAGGCCACCGAAGTTGTAGAACACTGGGCCAACACGATGACACAACCACCTCCTGAACCACTCCCTTGCCCCGTATACACTCCTAACTCTGATCTCTTCGAGGTTTCCCTCCCTATCTCCCTAAAGGAAACCCACGTAGCTCTCCGCGGACCTTCTAAAACACTAGGCTTGGACGGGATTTGCCTTTCGTCCCTCCGTAAACTCCCGTTAGAAGTAGTCTGTTGTATTCTTAACATACTATTAATTAGCGATATTGCCTCAGCCCATGAAACTGCTCGCTTAGCGTTCATCCCTAAAATTAACAATGCCACATCCCCAAGCGATCTGCGACCCCTATCTATTAGTTCATACTTACAACGAACGCTTAACAAAATTATCTCTAGACGCTTCCAGAACTCCATTGAGCTTCTCCCAATCCAGCGAGCGTTTCTCCCCTATAATGTACCTTTAAGAATATTGCGGTTCTGGATGGGATCCTTAACGATGCCAAGTCTGCAGGACGTGAGCTCAGACTCGCCTCAATCGACCTTCGTAAGGCGTTCGACATGGTGAGTCATGACTCCGTTCTGTGGTCACTCCGGACTCGCGGATACCCGGAGGAATTCATTAATTATATCGAACGCGTGTACCTCTCATCTAAAACTCTCATAGAATTTGGACAAGAATGTCGCACATTTCGGCCAACTAGGGGTGTTAGGCAGGGAGATTCTCTGTCCCCCCTTTTATTTAATCTAGTTCTCGACGACATTCTTTCAAAATTAGACAAAACTAATATCAATTCAATTACAAAACTAATATTGGGTACCAACGGGTATCCTAGCCTCCACGAAATCAACTCTCCAACGGCTCCTTAATATTGCGGACCCCCTTTTGAAATTCCGAGGCCTTTAAATTAATACTAATAAAAGCTTTACTATCTCCCACCTATTTAATAGGAAGGAAGGTAAAGGTTTTATTAATACCGTACCAAAATTTAACGTTGGAGATCGGCAATTGCCAGCTAAAGGTAAGAGCGATCGATGGAGATATCTTGGGAGTCGACTTTGATAGCAATGGCAAAGTTGACTCCACCAAGGATATACTCCTTAATTTACTCAACAGACTTACGATAGCTCCCCTTAAACCTCACCAAAGACTCATATTTTTGAAAGACTGTTTTAGTCCCCGCCTCCTATATAAACTGGTCTCCGGTCCCAGACCATCTTACGCACTTCTTACCGACCTAGATAAAGAGATCAGAAAGGTTGTTAAGTCGAAATGGTTTAAGCTTAAAAACTCGGTGCCGAACGCCTACCTGTACACGCACACAGCACACGGCGGTCTGGACATTTCCTGCCTCCAAACATTCATCCCCAGACTCCGCCTCTCCCGCCTGACAGCACTACAACACTCCACGCACTTAGGGTCCATTGGATGCTAACCACAGACTGTATTAAGGATATGCCCTACCTATCTGGTAAGGAGTATTTAAACCTACTAAAGCTCAGGATCAACGCACTACCAAAGTGTGCCAGATTGGGGACGCCCGGGCTACAACACACGTTGTAGGCACGGGTGTCATGCGCCTGAGACGTTGGTTTATGTTGCTCAGATGTGCGATACAACACACAAACAAACTATAAGGAGACATGGCGACGTCTGTGATCGCGTGGCGTGTCTTTTCCGCGAGGAGGGTCATGAGGTGGTTCGTGAGCGAGTATTCCGTCGACCGGGCGTACCGGGTCTAAAGCCCGACCTCGTAATAACAGCACCTACCGAGGTCTGGGTTTTAGATGCCGAGGTTTGCGGCCCGAACCGGGACCTGGCAAAAGCGCGGCAGGACAAGATCACCAAATATGACGTCGAGTTCCTAAGAGCGGCGCTCCCCGACCCGCAAAAACCTCGCAGATTCGGATCCATCACTATCTCTATGAGTGGTGTACGGGACTCCGAATCTGCGAGGACGCTCTTGGGGCTCGGCGTCACGAAGAGGAATCTTATGGATCTTACCGTTTTAACGTTGCAAGGAACCTTAAGGATATACCGCTCGCACCGGGTCCATAAGAGCGGGGGCTACCATCAAGCAAGGACACGGACAGGTTATTCTTAACCTCACGTGACACCTTTTTACTACCATTTTTATTAAGACGAGCACTGCCGAGTGTGCAAACGTATTTTAAATGATTAATAAATCTTCAATATTTTCTATATATATATATATATATATATATATATACATATTACTAACGTCCCAGTTGGGTACATTAAATACATGTGTAGTTTCTGTCGTACGATTGTAATCTCTCATAAAATAGCCCGAGATAAATAAATGAAAACCCTTTATCACCACCATGACAGACGTAACCGTCGTGCTCTAGGATCTACACTTAAAGACAACCAAAATGTCCAGAAGCAACGGATGAACGGAGCACGCAAGACCCACTCACAACATTCTTATCGGTACGGTTGAGCCGGTACCGTCGAAGAAAACCCGCTATATACATATATATGTATATATATATATATATATATATATATATATATATATATATATATATATATAGTCAACAATTTAAACTATAAATGCATTAGTTATCGCTATTATGTGCGTTGGTACGAAGGGTCGATAAAACAGGCTAAATCACGTTACGGCAGATTATGCAAAAAATCTTCGTTTGTGTTGGTTCTCTCACAAAGAAACACAATAAACACGCTCGTTTTGCTTTACTATGTTTAGTGTGTTGAGATAGTAACTAAGCATAGCTGCAATACATCAACTATATATTTGATTATACGTATACACACATACAAATGAATATAGGGGCTCAAAGCCTGCAGAATCCGCATAATCTCGTATTGCATCGAGACCGGATGACTGCGTCGTGCACACATGGTAATCGAGTTAGCCCGTCCTGAGAACTGCTGCAAACGGCTTTGCTAGTAGACATCATACGTGTGGCATACCCGACAAGGTCTCGGCAAAACGTGTTTTGTCAATCGTGATAGTGGAGGAAATACTGCAATCTATAAGCAACATTTAGTAGAATAGGAACAGCAATACCTACTCCTGTTACCAAAATAGGCAGAGCAGAGTAGACGATTCTCCTAGGATAACCAACCATCGTTGCGTTTGTGTTTATTTCCCAATAATATATATATATATATATATATATATATATATATATTTATATATATATATATATTGTGTGTATATTTCTTACCATTGCGATGTGTAAACGCTTTCATTGAAAGGGTCATTTCGTTTCAGCCCATGGCGTCTCTAATATAATTCGGTGCTCCCTTTCTCTACGAAGTGCCAGTGGCATCATCATCATCACTAATCTTATCATCGTCATATACCTCAGAAACATTGCCTCGCGTCGGGCCAGTCATCGCTTCTAATATCCTCCGTACGGTATCTGGGGCTTCGGCTTCATTATACTGGGACGACCTTCACTGTTCACATCGTCGAGACAGTGCGCACAGCCCTAATCTCTCTTCATGAAGAGTTAGGCGACGTCCGGCGACTGTCCGTTCCGACGGCAGTTACTGACAGTCAAAACTACCTCAAGATTGTTCTAACGCCGATGTATGGTCTTGGCAGAGTATGGGGACACCTCACTCGGGCAAACGTTGGTTTGCTTGAAAGGTGTTTCACAACGTACATGATACAAGATCCTTGCCTGTCAATGTGGGCAAGAAGCCGCTTTGTGTACCTAATGGCTGGCTGTGCACCGGTTGTTGGGATAATTCGATTGATGTTAAAGACGCCGCGTACAGTACCATTCGAGAGCTTTATCTCAGAATGGAAAAATTAAGTTAAACAAACCCGACGATAGGTTGGAGACCTGGATATTTTCAGTGCTTCTCACCTCTGGTCTAGTCTTGCATGTGACAATCGGCACGTCTTTACCAGATACATAGTTCGTGGCTATGATCACCTGGTCTGTTCGAATACGAGCTTCTATAGGGAGTACACGGAGTGCATCTATCGACTGTGCTCTCAGGCGTGGACGAAGCTTCATGCGTCTGCCTGCCTGGCCTTTGCGAAGAGATCACTAGCCTGCCCCTCTCGAGTAACATGCCGCGAGCAGCTGACTGTATATTGTATAATCTGTATAATAATCTATGTTATATGCATACTCAACAGGAGTGAAATAAATATGATGATGATGATTATGATATCCTCCGTACGTTTATCAATTCTCTTAAAATGCTCACATAAAAGCCTCAGGATGCTCTAGGCATGGCGGTTGGCACTATGGCTGTCAGTACGCGACAGTACAATCGCCCTACTGATGCTGAACGGCGCAATACTGGACGGGTCACCGATAAATTACTCACAGCGAAGGAAGGAGAAGGTAAAGTCTCACGCAGCCTTAAATGCTGCTAGCGACGTCCGGCGTCCTCTCTCGAAGCAACTAGCGAGCCAACATCGCAGCGCCTCAAGTCCAATCCAACAGTCAATTCAAACAGAACGCACGCGCTAGTACGCCAACGACGCACGGGGGGTATACTGTTCGTCACGTGTTCGTGCATCAATCTAAATTCAGTGGCTCCCGCAAGTGGCGGCGTGGTCTAGGGGACTAGTGGGGCGCTAGTCATGGTTGTCATCTACCGGGGTGTCGCCGGTTTGATCTCTGTTGTTGGTTTGAATTTTCTTTGAGCGATGCTCAGTGAGAATATATGATAAACAGCCCTACCGCTGAGAGTCAGCGGCCATGCTGCCACAAGGACTGTTGGGAAAACCCTAGATATCTCAATAGGTCCGGCGCTTCGTGCATTTAAGATATACCCCACGGTGAGTTCCAAGCCCGTAGGGGACGGAGGAGGATGATCGAGTTGCTCCCGCACATCTTGTTATCGCGCGCGCTCCATTGACGGCGCATGACGTGCTTACTCTGCCTCGCTCGCATCTCGACACCCACGCGCTCTCCTTACTTTCTGTGGCAGAAGTGTTGTGCCACCGGGGGCCAAACACGTCCGGGAAGCCAAGCGTCGTTTTCACTCCCAAAAATGTTTGAACTCAAAGAAAGGAAAAACTGCAACAGCAGGAGGTGAAGGCACTGATGTTCCATTGCGTACAGTTGATACAAACGCAATCCCTAGCCGGGATCGCGTAAATTACGGCCTGTCACGAACCACACTGACAGTCTGACATACACAGGAAGCAGCTGACACGACAACGATACGCGTCGCAAACGCGGCGGCTCGTCATTGATTTATCTTGTCGAGCTAGAACCTAATTATACAGTACAGCATAATATTAATAATAATAATAATAATAACGGGGGACCAGCGCGAAGGCGAATATCTGAGACAGCTTCTGTCTCTCGCGGTGTGTAGATGCAATGCCGCTTCTATAATCGGCGCCATGGGATGAGCAGCTAAATACGTGCTTGAATCGACGCGACACGTTCGAACCTCACAACTGTACTCTGATAACACAATTACGAATAATAATAATAATCATCATCTTATTTATTTCACTCATATTGAGTATGCATATAACATAGATAATTATATAGATTATACAATTATATAGTCAGCTGCTCGCGGCATGTTATTCGAGAGAGGCAGTGCAGCGATCTCTTCGCAAGGGCCAGGCAGGCAGACGCATGAAACTTCGTACACGCCTGAGAGCACAGTCGACAGAGGCACTCCGTGTACTCCTCGTGGAAGCTCGTATTCGAACAGACCAGGTGATGATAGCCATGAACTATATATCTGGTATAGACATGGCGATTGTCACATGCAAGACCAGACCAGAGGTGAGAGGCACTGAAAATATCCAGGTCTCCAACCTCTCGTCGGGCTTGTTCAACTTTATTTTCCCATTCTGAGATAAAGCTCTCGAATGGTACTGTACGCGGCGTCTTCAATCTCAATCGAATTATCCCAACAACCGGTGCACAGCCAGACATAAGGTACACAAAGCGGCTCCTTGCCCGCATTGACAGGCAAAGTACCCGCTTCATGTACATTGTGAAACACCTTTCAAGCAAACCAAAGTTTGCCCGGGTGAGGTGTTCCCATATTCTGTCAAGACCATACATCAGCGTTGGAACAATCTTGAGGTAGAAAAGTGCCACTGCCGTCGGGACCGACAGTCGCCGGACGTCGCCTACCTCTCCATAAAGAGAGATTAGAGCTGTGCGCACTGTTTCGACGATGTGAGCAGTGAAGGTCGTCCCAGTATAATGAAGCCGAAGCCCCAGATACCGGAAAGAGTTGACGAATTCTAAGGATTGGCCGCCGCAACGTATAACGTCTTTAGCAGCCAATCGACCTCCTCTTCTGAATTTCATAGCCTTGGTCTTCATGGCGTTTATCTCGAGCCCCCTTGAGACAAGGAACACCTCCGCCAGAGAAGTGATGCGCTTGATGGCACCCAGGTCGTGATGGGCGACCACTATGTCATCTGCGTACATTACAACTGTGGCCTTCTGGAACTCCCGTCGAATATGATCGACAAAATCGGCAAGCAGTAGAGTGAAGGAGACGCAGCTCAATGGGTCGCCTTGCGGGGTTCCCACATTTTGCCTTACCTGCAACACTTCCTGCTCACCTTGCACCAGTAAGGTGTCCTCATCAAAGAAGCTCGAAATTACGCTCAGAAGAGAGCCACCAACCCCAATAATAATAATAATAATAATTAGTAAATACTTTTTTGATAAACCTTTGGATGGTTATACGTTCGAACAACCTACAACTAATAAGACTTTTGCGCGTGTTTTGAGCTCCGCAAGGATACCCTGCATTCGAGAACCTACAGGTCACTCAGAGACGATGGACGGCGCTCTGACAGGCTGCCTCTCATAACTTTTGTGATGGGACAGAAATACGTGTGGGTTCAAACATCTAAGTCGGCACTCCCAAAGACAGAGTCGTAGCTTAACTAATGATCGTTGGCTATAAGGCGGTTTATATGGGATGATTTCGTTTATTCTTTTTGGTTACCAATAAGTCTAAATGAACGTCTTCACCTGTTGCCTAAAATGACTCTGGTGTGTACCATTCGGCAAGCGATTTTAGAATTAACATCGTGTTGCCCCCCGCTGGGCTTCAATCGAGAGTGTTTGGCGCAAAAACTGTGCGGCTCTCTTGTCCCCGGTATTAATTTTTAATTTTTTTCTAAATTGATATGTTTGTGCTGTCAGGTGTGTAAGAAGTTTCATGCGTCTGCCTGCCTGGCCCTTGCGAAGAGATTATTGCACTGCCTCTTTTTTGTTTTCGTAAGGCTCCGTGCACGGTTTTTTTTTCATGTCATGGCTGATTTTTAATTCACTCCGGCATTTACCTTGTCCAAATTGGAACATATGCAAACCAATTTCAGAATGGCCGGTTTGGGTCTCGAACCCAGGCCTCCCGAATGCAAGGCAAAGGCTTTGCCACTAAGCCAATTTGCTTGGTTAATAACATGCCACGAGCAGCTGACTGTATAATTGTATAATCTGTATAGTTGTCTAGATTCTATGCAATACTCAATATGAGTGAAATAAATATGATGATGATGATTTATACTTAAACGCTCGCCTAACTTAGCGAGAAATGGCAGACCACCATGTTAAAATTAATGGACAATCTCTCCAACTTGTCAGCCACTTCTCTTACCTTGGAGTCACCAGCATGAATATGTTTCGTATGAAAATAGTAAGTTACTACTTGCCCGTAGTCGCAACACACTTGACCCTAAGCGATATAAAAAGTCTAGAAAAAATAAAGGCTTGCTATATACAACGAATATTAAGCTCACCAAAGAACGCGTCAGCAACATTCGCAATGAAGCTGTGTAGAGAACAAACATTAACAGAAGAGTTGGTACTGAACAAGCTACCCGTCAGTCTACAAGTGTCACACGTTTACAGATATTTTGGAGAGACTAAGAACACGCAATTCGTTATGGACAATTATTGAATAATTGATTAAGGGGACGCAATTTAAGGGTATCTAGATAAAGCACACTTAGATAGGTATTTCTGAGTTCTTGCGAATGTAGATGTCTGATGAGCTTATTCGCCATACCCCAAAGTTGTGTAGCACGAAGCCAAATGCTTGCTTTATTCTTAAGACAAACCAATTTGAAGTACATATTGCAGTAATGTATTTCTATATAATCAATGGTTGGTCTCTGTCTGACGATATAGGTCCAAACAGCCAACCTATCAGATTAGCTACCGAAACAGTTTGTTCAAGGCCGAGTCGGTTCAAGGCTGCAACAGTAGGTTCAAGATGGTCACATTGACTGCGCGAGTTTACCTTCTCACTGCCGCCCTACGGCATCAGGACATTCAAATGCCTGAACCTGGTTCCTGCCACATTTGGCAGGTAAGCACGGTATGCCTTACATACTACAAACTTATAAATGGTTACAAAACGTTAAAACTATGCTGATGCTTATAAAAACGCGGTTCTATAATAGCAGTAATGATGTTGAACGAGAATTTAGCAAACACGTTAGAATACTTCGTCACAGGGGGCCTCGCAACTTGGCGACCTGTGTGGGTGTGTGTGTCACTGAAGTCTCGACGCAGCCCAATATCAGCCTAAGGAATGATCGACGCCAATGATATAGTAACTATAGATACTTACCATTAGATACTTTGCTAACCACTTATCTGACATTTCCTACTATATATATATATATACATAACGACTCAATTCAATTTGAATGCATATGTCATCGCCACCCATGCTGATACCGGTGATTGGTTTATGTATATATAAAGCATTTTTGGCTCGACTCTTGCAATTGCGAGGCTCGAACGTAAAGAATAAAACAGAATCTCTTGTGTTTTGTCTTCAGGCACTCTCAGATGTTGTTTTTGTTTTTTTTGCCCCTCATCCCTGGCTGACATCGCTACATTTTGCATTGCTCTCCTCCATTGCTCGTAACAACACGTAGCAACTCGGCACTGCAGGCTGCTTTGAACTCAGAGGGACTAGAAGGGGGGACTACCTCTTTTCTTGAAGCTCTCAAGAACGCCGGAGGAGCAGACTTCTCGTTGGACCGCGCCGACCTGGAAGTAGCCTTTTGTCAGTCAGTCCCGCTGACAGGGCCTATCCAGGTCGAATTGCCCCAAGTAGGTGCAACCGGACTATGGACGGCAATAATGCGGCTTACTGCAGCCGATCACACTAGGGTCCTGCAAGCCAAACGAATCCAGATCGGATGGTCGGCCTGCGTAATCTCAGCTTGGATAACATTCCCCACATGTCAACGCTGCCAAAGAGTGGGCCACACCGCACATTCTTGCTCCTTTGATACACTGAGAAGCGCTGCCATAAGTGCGGCGGACTCGGACATACAGCACAGGGGTGCAACGCTGCACTTTCCTGCTACAACTGCGGCATTCCAGGTCATGCAGCAAACTCGGCCGCCTGCCCCGCTTTCCGTCAGAAGACCGAGGAAGTCCGACGCCAATGGTCGAGTAGAACATCACCACAAGCACCACAGGTGAACACGCCGAGTCCTCTCCCAGACGAGAGCACACGGCCATCGACACACCGATCTTCTGGTGCAAACACTGACGAAGACGGTTTTAGACCTTTGACCGGGAATGCGCGGAAGCGAGCCATCCGGTCCCCCGCAACTAATGAGAGGGCCGCTAAATCTTTCACGCAAATGATCAGACATCTAAGAGTAGCCCAGCTAAACTGCAATAGAAGCAAAACAATCCATGATATGTTAGACATTTTAACAACCAGGATACAAACGGATCTCTACCTTGTCAGTGAACCGAACGTACGGCTTACAGAACGACGAGCCCCAGCGTGGGTCTCAGATTCAGAACGCTCTACTTGTATCATTCTTAACGATCATAGCCCTTTCCACGCTCGAGCATCGGGCTCGAGAGTTGGGTTCTCATGGATCGAAATTGAGGAGGTAGGCCGCTTATATTCCTGTTATTCTAGTCCCAACAGACCCATAGACGATCTTTTTACCCTACTTGACAATCTTTCCAGATCCCTCAGACTATGTGACGCCTCTTTTATAGTAATCACAGGCGATTCTAATGCAGCCTCGACCACTTGGGAATCCCCGGCAACTAGGGCTCGTGGGACTGCTCTTTTAGACTGGCTCGCCGCTGAAGACCTCGTCGTGTGCAACACGGGGGATACGCTAACATATCACGGAGTCGGTAGAGTCTCCGTGATTGACATGACAATTTGCCGCCGTGGCCAAGCAGTCCGGCTAGCAAAGTGCACAGTTCTAAGTGATGAGGTAACCCTCAGCGACCACCACTGTCTGGAGTTTGATATCCTCCTGAACCCTAGTTCTTCTCCAACGAACACGGCTTCACCCTCATGACCAGTGCCGAGGAGACAAAGTCCAGAAGAACTTGACTAGAGAATGGACAAGCTATAGACAAGCTTATCCCCAAAAAATGAGCCATCAATCACAGCAGAAGGACTGCAGCAGCTACTGGAGGCTGAGAGCCTAGTGCAAAGACGTCAGTACCTGCACCCACAACGCAGACGCCCAGTTAGACCCAAATATTGGTGGAACGAGGCCGTGGCTGATTGTCGCCATGCATGCATCGGCGCCTGGCGCCAGCTAACCCGGGCCAAGCGTAGTCATGCACCGGAGGACAGAATAATCTACCTCTCAAAGAGGTACAAGGAGGCACGCGCTCTTTTAAAGAAAAATATTGCTAGAAGTAAGGCTTCATCCTGAAGGGTTTTCTTAGATGAGATTGAAGATGACCCGTGGGGCCGCCCCTATCGGCTTATTAAAGGAATTCCGGGCCTTCGAAGAAAAGATACGCTTTTGGACGAGCTGCGGGCGAGAACCATTTCAGCGTTGTTTCCTAGCCACCCCACGTTCGACCGCTCTAGCTATCTGGGAGACGCCACAGACCAAGTCCCGGCCATCACCAGGCTGGAGATAATCAGCGCCAAAGGACGGATTAAGGTGGGGAAGGCTCCCGGACCCGACGGAGTCCCAGCCGCTGCTACGAAGGCCCTCCTAGTAAAACTCTCGGAGGAGACTGCTGCGGTATTCACCCGAAGTCTGCAGGAAAGGTCTGCAGGACCATTCCCGCCACGTAGAAGTCGGTTCGTGTCATCCTTATCCCGAAAGGGAATGGATCGTATAGACCGATATGCCTACTCGGCACGCTAGCAAAAGCGTTCGAGGCCATCCTAGAAAAGCGTCTTTGCGATTTGGCAGAGGAGCATGGGCTTCTCTCGGATTCCCAGTACGGATTTCGACGCGGCCGCACGGCTCTCGGAGCTATAAGCAAAGTGCAATCAAAAGCCGAGCTGTTTTCCTAGACGTTAAAAACGCGTTTACCAGTCTGCCATGAAGTACCATTCTTGAGGTGCTCTACAAGCGCAAGGTACCAGTTCACCTGCGCCGCCTTATCTCTAATTACCTAGGCAAACGGACTATTACGTGTCAAGGCTTTCATCTCAGCATGACGGCTAAAGTGCCGCGGGACTCTATTCTCGGACCATTACTCTGGAACGTGACATATGACGAAGTGCTCCGGCTACAAGGCCTCCCACCTGGAGTCGGCTGGCGAGATCGGCTGACGAACTTGAGCGGCATACAAACGAAGTCCTTGAGGACGTGGCCTTCTGGATGAAATCAGCAAGACTGACCCTCGCGCCGACTAAGAGTGAAGCAATACTGCTGGGACGTAAACGCTGCAGGCCTTTGCAAATTGCAAAATTCTTTTACAGCATGCATGCGGGAAAGCCATCAAGGCGGCTAAAAACCTCGGTCGCCTAATGCCCGACTCTTACGGCCCGCGCCAGTCTAGACGCCGTCTTCTGATGTCGGTAGCCGAGTCCATTGTCTTATACGGTGCTCCAGTTTGGCCTAAGGCCACGCTAGCAACGGCCTCACGGAGATGCATGCCTCGTAGAGCGCAACGGGTTCCGGCTCTGCGTATTATCAGCGCGTACCGAACGGTGAGCACGGAAGCGGCCCTGTTGCTAGCTGGCACCGTGCCATGAGATCTTAAAGCCGAGGAACGACGTCGACTCTGGGAAGATCCGACACTAACCAAGCAACACCGCTGGCAAAAAGAGTGGAACAATATTCAGAGCGGATGCCCCGGGGCGCGAACAAAGGCCCGCCTCCCAGATATAAGGGCGTAGATCGATCGGCCTGGAGGGAAAATGGACTACTACATCACACGGGACATGGGGAGTTTCGCTCCTACCTTCACCGAATTGGCAAGGCAGTGAGCCCGACATGTCTCCACTGCAGCCAGTCAGTGGACGACACACCCGAGCACATTGTCCTATTCTGTTCTGTCTGGGAGGCCCAGCGTCGACTCTTGCAAAGCCTACACGGCTGCACCTCGTCGACTTCACCTGTTTCTTCCTGCTCTGGTAACAAGGATGACAACTACTTGGTGACTGGTGCACAATCGCGACCGTCATCAGGCGTGTTTTAACCGAGAAAGAACGGGTTAACCGCATCCGCGTGTCGACGCCCTTTCTGGCTACAGGGGGCCGGCGCGACCAGTAAACCGGGCTATTATACCCCCCCCCACCCCTCAGTAGTTTGTAGTGATGCTAACAGCACTTCCCTGCTCGGGGGGGGGGGGGGAAGGAGGACATGGCTGGTTTTTAGTGGGTTGGAGCCCCACACTACTGGCCCACAGTGGTGACCGTGTGTGCGTTCCGCATTTCCCATTTAGTCGTCCTAAAAAAAGGCTGCTTTGAACTCATTGCTGCAATCAACAATCTTCTCAGCCGATGAGACCCACGCTGGTGGGTATCGTGTATAGTTGCTGCAGACCGCACTGCATCCGGCATGACGTCGCTGCTTGCCACGCCCTCTGCCGGTGTAAGTGGCTGCAGACGTCATTGCGCCAATGTTAGTCGTCACATGCGCTTCTAGGAGATTTGCCGATTGCAGCAGCAGCAACAAGCTGGTTAGAAGGGATCAATCATAACTGGTGGGGCCATTATTACTATAAAGCACCTGCAAACGTGTGCACCTTTACCAGGTGGGGGTCCAGTTTATGGACCAGCCATATCTGGAGGGGTTCCCGGACCAAGGCCGCATTGCCCCGTTGCACACATGAAATCGCCCGCTCGCCTATCTCCGCTGGCTAGACTTAGACGCTTTCCGACCTTCAGTAGCAAACTGCAAGTAAACGGGCCAGGGTCCGCCAAGGGCCTCGAAGGCAAGTCGGTAAAACCCGTACGGGTACCCGATGTTCTGGTACTTTCTAAGCCTGCCTCGACGATAGCTGAAGCATGACCGGCCTGGGCCGCGCCAGCACTGACCCTTGAAGGGTCTAGTGAGTCCGTAACTGTCGGGTCCTAAACCAGCATGCGACCGCTCTCTCGGGTCTTTCATTACTGGAGATGCCGTAACTGATCTCTATAGGCCGGTAAACACTAAACCGACAGTACTAGAACGTATACAAAACAAACTGTCACGCAAGTAAGCCAAACTCATCAATCGTTACGACACGACAAAGGCGAACATTTTACACGGCAATTTATTTTTGTTCAATCACTGGTGCAATTAATGAACGCGTTTGTGTTCCTGCCTCGTTTCGGCATTGCTGCACGGCCCCAGTGTACACCTTTGATGCCATCACTGTCGCTAGAAAGACAGTGCCGACAGTCATACCAACAGTCAGTTTGGCAAAGTTTGGCACAGACACCAGAGGGCAGCGAAAGACGTTATCATCATCATTGGCAGCACACGACGTCGGTATCGCGTGCTTGCGAAATGACTGTTGTCAGATCGCTATGCCGTGCTATAGACGACAGGAGAAAACCAATCAGTTATTACCGTCGTAGGCTAATTCGTCAAAACGCGACGTTCTATCCGGTGTTTGTTGCAGAAGTGGAAAACAGTCTCGCCAAGTTTTCGTTCGACGCTCAGATCGTCCGCGAAGTTAGTCAAAGGAAAACGACGTTGACGTTCTTAATAACAGACAGAAGTTAGGTGAAGACTGGTTGGAAGACGGGTTTGTTCCGAATACAGGCATCGATCGATGTACGCCACTGCAGTGACGACTGCGTCGGCGTCGTAACACAGATACATAAACATTCGTAGAGATAGGCAAGAAAAAGTAGGCTTGCTGTGGTCCTAGGCTAGTGGACGCAAAGGCGCGTGGACGCAAAGGCGCATGGACGTCATTGTGCAGGTCTTGTTGGCCACCCAACCGGGCCGGATCGGTTAGCCAATTTAGTTACCGTCTCTGTGCTCGAGTTGTGTTGTTATAACCATCGTCCGCAGATTTCGTTATGGCGTTAAGAAAAAGAAAAAGAGGAAACGCTTTTATCATATGTCCGTACAGCTATAGTTGAGGTGTAAAAAGTACACGTAAGTGTCTACGAACCATTCACAATGTCTTACGAACTATTGTCTTACTCTAGGCATAGGGTAAAACACAACTTAAGTTATCATTGTTTCGATCGCGTGCTGCTTCTGGCTGAAATCGAGCAATGAGCGTCATCTTTAGGCAAACATTGCAAGTGTTTGTTAATTTACATCACTGGGTTTCTTTGCAAAGCTTGCCTCAGTTGCAAAGCTTGCCTCAGCGGGATCCTGGACTCTTATGTCCTGGTCTGGGCTGTCGGGGAGAGTGTATTGTTTTCTAGAGGTTCAACGAATAATTAACTGCTTAGATTTGCCCGAGTTATCTTTTGTATATTTAAACATTCTTTAAAACTGCTGCTAATACACATTTTAAATACTTTTACATACGAGAACGGTTTCGTAAATAAACCTTAATTTGAAATTGATAATGAAAAATTGAAAACTGACAGGACAAAACATCCGAATGTTTGCGCATTCTTTACAATTACGGGCCTAGTTAACGGAATGCTAGCGTGAAAGCAGTCTAGTTCCAAGGGTTATAAAACGACATTTTTTGTTTGCACAAATTATGCACATGGCACATATGGGTTATCGAACTAATAATAATGCTTATTATTAGTTTTGCCTCTCTATCTTTCGAAACGACGTAATAATGCCTTTTAGCAAAAAAAATTCAGTGAGCAGTACTTAAGTGAATACTCACGCGTCGTAAGCAGCAGTTGGCGCTTCATTTTCAAAAGATAAATTTTTAAAACACGGTGCACTACCTGTCAAGATTTAGGCCGTTTTTACGATGTCCAGATTTAGCCACACCTCTGTGAGCATGCAAGCGATCGAACACCGTTTAAAAAATTCCGGTAATAATGGGAGGAGGGTAACTAAAGATACGGGGTCGATCGACTACAAAGCAGATTAAAGGTGAGAATTGGTCTCTCTAGTACACAGACTCTCTAATACACCTAATTGATAGCTATGTACGTGCATACAATAATGGGCAGCAAAATGCATACGGCGGACTCTTACAGCAGTTCATTTACGAATTCACACACAGACATATAAAAACGCCCGCTCACACCTAAATGTAGATGCCACAGTGGTGCAGCAAACTCTCTGAGGACGACTTTATGCTCACTTTGTGCAGCAAGAGATGTGGCCCGACGAAAAGGAGAACGTCGCATTTACAAGATGCGAGGGTTGAAACGGTAGCCATCTCGCAGGCCTCGGGCGGTCTGTGCACAGTGCGCACTGAGTGCAACCATGATGAACATGATGGACATACTGAACATCTTGAAGACATTCAACTTTTCGAAGTGTCCCAACATCATTAAGACGTTAGCTCCGTAAAATACTGCAAGTTCAGTCCATGGAACCTGGTACGGTCCGGCTGGTTCGACTCCTGGCCCATACGAAACGCGGAGACGGTCGATCGGGGGAGACAGCTCCATCTAATTTCTTCTAGGTTGAAATCCTTGAGCAGTTCACTAAGGGAAATTATAAACTTCGTCGTTCTGACTAACTTGCTAACTTGCTATTCGTTCTAACCTAAGCTCTGGCAAGCGATTTAACCATAGACACAATATAGAATGCGTTCTGTAGACGGTCTGTACGCTGACAGTTTGCCTGAAGGCCGGTTTCATTTTAAATTGCTGCAGCCAGTTACTGTCCGGCTTCTCATTTTGTTTCCCGCAGGCCTACTATGAGGCATGAAGTAATCCTTATTGGGTCCTAGAGATTCCGTTGACCGTAGTACTCAGGTCGTTCGTGCGTGTTAACAACGTTCTTATGCCCTTGAACGTCTCTGCGAATAACTTTCTTTCTACCACTTTGGCTCAGATGTAGTTCGCAGACAGTCTTTGCCCTTCTGGGGTTCCGGAGTTCCCATAGGCTACACATGTGGTCTTGCGACAGAATAGCAGTATGTGATTCATTCGGCGCTTCCGGGTCAGATAGAGCAGGAGAGGATGTTTTCCATGTGCTGAATTCAGCGCCTTTCTCATCTGTGTCTACCCATCTTCGTGATCATACGGGCCATCTTCGTGATCTATTACTCCCGCCATCAAGCGGCATCAAGTGGGCTCCCACGGAGCCATCTGCTGCCTCGAAGAGCTCCAGCGCGTCGCTATTTCAAGATCGCCGCCCAGCCAGCCAGTTTGCATAGTTTGTATTATTGCGGTCGTATGGAACTGTGTCACTAGCCCGTCGAAACTCATCAGATTTGCGGTATCCTCGGTTAGTAGTAGATAGCCAGCACCTCTCTGTGCTCTACAAGCCCCTTTGTACGGTCTTCAGGTCATAGATCTTTTTCCACAGCCAGTGCCAGGCGGTAACCTTAGCCGCATTCTCCGCCGTGATGGCTGCGTTTACCTCTTTTTAAACTCCTTGGTCGTCATTCTTCTGCCTGAGCGTGTTCTCCCTGGTCTCTGTCAACTTATCATCGGTATCCTTAGGTATCGCCTTAGCTTATCGTTTCTGCCGGGAGGGCATTTCGTTCTCGCACCGGAAACTCAGCTACGCATCTTTTTTTAATTTAGGTCTCACGGTGCGCTTGACCCATTGCCCCCGTTGGCGCTTGGGATGCGGTTCAATGCCCGTGAAAACTTCTGAGCGAATCTCTTAAGTTCCATCTTTGTGCTTTACGCTTTGCGGAGAACTACTACTTATTTAATGTGTGTGCGTATCACGCCGATGGTCATCTGTAGCGTGCTCTTTTTGTCCGACCAAGCCTCTAGGTCCTTTGCACACCGGTTAGTCTATCCCGGGGGAGTCTGTCCCAATCTCTTACGTTTCTCTCCCTGGTCGGCGTTGGAGTGGTCGCCCGCTCATACCAAGCATACAAATGTTCTACCAGGTTTTCACAGTAAGCCACGAAACGCAGGAAAACGTGTCCACTCTGTTCTTTAAATAGCACAACACTCAGAAGCGATATACCTATCTTCTCAGGCTAAAGGAGGACAAGAGAAGGTAAGACCTGTGATGGCAGGCCACCCAGTAGAAATAAAAGAGAAGGCAAAGTTCCTCGGGGTCATCCTCGATACAAAATTTAAGGGATCGGCGCATGTCAGTATGTGGCTTCTGTAAGGAAACTCTCGTTGGTCCTAGCAAAAACGCTACTAAAGGACCTGCTTGGAGAAGAGAGAAGCAAGCGTTTTATAGCCGGAGACATGGACTTCACCAGGCCAGAAGTGCCAGAAGAAGACGACGTGCCCGGATGCACCTTCTCCTAAGGCCTTCTATTTCGGTCACCGACCAGTTATTCGGGGTCCCTCGGTGCAATCGGTGTGTTCCGCGGCCCGTGAGGACCCTGCTGACGGCTTCGAGGAAATTTTAGAGGCCCGCGGGTGTTGTTGGCATCCCGTCCTGGTTGATAAGTGTTCTAAGGGACTCCCGGATCTCGTTGACCCCCTGGCGCCTAATTGTAGGACGAAGCGTTGTGGGCAGTCGCTCGCAGGCGATAGTCACGTAAAACTCAAGTATATGATGGTCACTTAGCAATTCCTCGTCTAGTAAAACCTTCCAGTTTAAAATCCTGTGTGCTTCCGCTCTTCTTGTTATTGTAAGATCGATGCACGAGGTGCGCCCAGCTCTATAAAATGTGGGCGCACCCGTGTTAAAAACAACTAGGTCCTCCGCTGCCAGCCACTCGAGGACGGCGTGTCCTCTTCGGTTGGTAGCCGTAGAGCCCCATGTAGTGGAAGCTGCGTTAAAATCTCCGGTTAAGGCTAGAAGTGGCACGTCGTTTCGGTTAGAAGACTCTGTCAAATTTTCTAAAAACCTATGAAAGTCTTTGAGAGGGGCGTTGGGACTGCAGTAGCAGCTTCTTTACAATTTACAGGGCTACAATTCCATATCTGCCTGTAGACCTCGGGGTGGAACAGGAGGCCTTACAATTAATTTGCATTGTGCGCTCGACCTTATGGATAACACTATGAAGTCTAGCGGTGACGGCAATGTACAGGCCATAAGGTTATGTCTGCGCCGCCCTGGCTTTGATGGCTATGTCGTTGGAGTATACTCTAATGACACACGATCGTCGAACACACACATGGAGATACAGGTAGTTCAACAAGTTCGTAAAATGAAAACCAAGAATTTTCCAAATCTTGTTTTTATTTTTTTCTTATTCGATATGCTCCCCGAGAAGCTCAATACACTTTTCCCACCGAGATTTCAGAGCATTTATACCTCTTGAGTAGAATTCCGCGTCTTTAGACTGAAAATAGGCATTGACAGCAGCCTTAACCTCTTCATTGCTGGAAAAACGCTTTCCACCGAGACTATTCTTCAAATGTCCGAAAAGGAAATAATCAGAGAGGGCCAGGTCTGGAGAATAGGAAGGTTGTTCAATAAGTTCGAACCTCAGTTGGGCCAGTTTTGCCGTTGCTTGCCGCGACTTGTGTGCGGGAGCATTGTCCTGGTGAAACAGGACAACCTTCTTCTGCAAAGCGGGCCGTTTCACGATGAGTTCTTGCTTCAGGCAGTCCAGCAGTCCTGCATAATATTCTCCCGTGATCGTTTTACCGCTCTCAAGGTAGTCGACCAGAATTATTCCACGTTGGTTCCAAAAAACCGTAGCCATCATCTTTCCGGCCGATGCCGTTGTCCGCACCCTCTTCGGAGGTCCTTCACCAGGTGCACACCATTGACGAGATGCTTCTTGGGTCTCGGGAGTGTAGTGATGGACCCAGCTTTCATCGACGGTCACGAATCTGCGCCAAAAATCCGACAGATTTTTCGACATCTTGGCCAAATTTCGCTGTGAAGCGGAAACACGCGCGTCTTTTTGGTCTTGGTTGAGCAAATGCGGCAGCCATTTTGCTCTGAGCTTTTTCATCTTCAAGTTTTCGTGCAGGATGAAATGCACACTACCCAAACTGATCCCCAAGGCCTCCGCTATCTCCCTAATGTTCACTCGCTTATCTGCGGCAACGATTTTACGCACCTTTTCCACGTTTTTCTAATCAGTTGCCGTTTTTGGGCGTTTTGAACGTAGTTCATCCCGGTGCTCCTGCGAGCTCTTTTTAACTCATTAATCCTGTTGGAAACAGTGACAAAACATGGCGCAGAGTCACCGTACACCTCGTCTAACTCAGTTTTCACTTGGGTCGCATTCCAACCTTTGAAATAAAATGCTTGATAACCACTCGAAACTCTTTTTTCTCCATTTTTCAAAATCACGCCGATACGTTGCACGGGAAAAGCGACCAAACGAAATCGCAACGGCCAATCACCATAATATTTTGACTGCTGGCAGTCGAAAAGTTGCCGTTTCCAATAACGGTGAAAGCGCGCCAAAATTCGAATTCTGAAAAGCTCATTTTAAGAACTTGTTGAAGTACCTGTTGTGACGTCATCGTCGACGTTCGCACTGAGAGCGACGTCGCACGAGACGTTGACCTCTTAGTTCTCACCTCGACCGTAGAGGGCGCCACAGGCGAGACACATTCCTCCATAGGAAAATGTGCAGTTAATAATATCGTTGACATTTCTAGTCGTATAAATTATATAAACATTAATATAAATAGATAAGTATAATGTACATGTGTAACTGAAACACGATGGAAATAAATATCGAATAAGAATAATAAATTTGAATTACCCGGGTTGCTTGCCGGCGTGCACGCCGCCACGTGCCTCCCGTGACTGCATCGGCACACGCGCATACGCGCACTTGGTGTTTGACTGCCGTTCGTCGTGGTCACGGGTAGCGAGTCAGTTCTACCGTTATGGAGACTGCGCTCTAGGCGTCACCGGCAAGCAAGGCTACCCAGGGTTACATACCCGTACCCAAGTCTTTTCATTATTAAGCCGCTGGTGGCGCAACATTTGGTGTCAGAAGAACAGAAAAGCAGAACCCGCGCACTCTTCAGGAGGAATTTTCGCCTAGCTGCGGTCACGTTGCACAAGTCAGCAACCCTCCAGGCGCGGTGATCTCGGGCGCACTGCCAAGATCTCCTGCACAGTCATTGTTGGTCCTAAACCGGTCTGGCGCTTAGTCACCCGCAGCCGTCCACTCCTTCAGCGGAGGACGCTCGTTGCAAACTTGACCAGGGTTTGAACCACCTCGTTCGTCAGTCGTCCATACCGGACAGACTATCTTCATCGACCGAGTCTACGGCACGTGGTCGGGCGAGCTCAGGAGAGCCGCCAATCTCACCGTGCAGCGGGTGCCAGGCGCAAAGTCACCATCACCCCCACTCATCACAAGAAGTCGCTCACGGAACATCAACCAAGCTCAAGCCTTCGAGAGGAAGCAAGAAACAGTGAAGAGGCAAGGACACCCCAGTTCAAGCTATCGTCAGGAGTCATCCCATCTCGAGCTACCTTCAGGAGCCATCCTCTTCATCAACACACAGGTTGCTGTTTAACACACGCTAATTCACTTTGACCACTATATTGTAGGATCATAATGGCAACAGCATCAACTGATACAAAGTCCGAAGGTATAGACACAAAGGTTGACCATAGCTATACGCCACTATGGAAAAAAAGAAAGGCGGTCAGAGCGCTATTTACAAAGACTGCAAACGCTATATACGAGTTCCTCAAAAGTACACCCAGAGAAGAAGAATCTATCAAAAAAGCTAGAAAATTTTTGGTACAAGTAAAGGAGTCCAAAGATCAGTTAAGTAAGCTTGACGATATTCTTTGGGAACCATTAGTAAGCTCCAACTCGGAAAGTAAACTAGAGGCTATTTTTGAACGCCAAGCCACTTATCAAAATGAGGCATTAGATTTAATAATCGAGTTGGAAGACTTCATTGGCAGACAAGCCAGTTGCGTCCCTATCGCGACGGCTTCTCATGGTTCTCTCTCAGCTCCTAGCCTAGACAACCAAGTTAAAATCCCCAAATTTTTTGGAGATATAAAAAAATTTAGGGAATGGTTTCAACTGTTCGACCTATATGTGAACAAGGCTAGCATCCCAACAATAGAAAAGTTTAGAAAGCTAAAAGAGTCTCTGCAGTACCCAGCTAGTAGTGCCATCTCACACCTAGACTTTGAAGAGCAACAGTACGATATCGCTCTAGGCACAATTACTAGTAAATACGGCAATGTTCACGACGCAGAAGAGGAACACATAAACCAATTAAGAAAGGCATGCAGATCTAGAGACTTGTATAGACTGGATAGATTAGACCATTTCGTGTCAGTGTGCAAACAGAACGTCAACGCTTTAGGCGCGCTAGGCAAAACATCGAAAGGGCTATCTAGTACACTTGCTCCATTGATATTAGACGCATTACCGTTGGATATGCGAACCGAATTCATACGTGCATATGAAGCTAAATCAGATGCAGAGAAAAAGGATGTGTGTAAGCTAGATATTTTGCTAGAATTTCTTGAACGGGAGGTTAGGGTGAAACGGGCTGCTGGCAGCAGCGGTCGTGCTCCACCATCTCACCCTCGCCCTCAATCACACACACACCCTCTCCCATATACAACGAAACATAGCCTTTCGGGCCAAGGAGAACATAAGCGCAATTACGCGTTTCAAACGACATCATCTAGTGTTAACCACTCATGCATTTTTTGCGGCGGGACCCACCCCAGCCAAAAGTGTACCAAAATATTGTCGTTGGAGGAACGTAAAAAAATGATTATGGATAATAATGCGTGCATGAGATGCCTCCGACGTAATCATACGGCAAGCAAATGTAGAAGTAAGCAAAAGAACTGTCCTAAATGCAATGGCAGGCACTTCGCAATATTGTGTAATAGACAGACCAACAACGATGACGACGACAACAACAACGACCAAAGACAGACCAGAGATACTAAACGCGACACAAACAACACACACAACGCCAACTACACAAATCCACACACATCAGCAAATCCACGTACTAGTACACTATTGTGCAAATCTAACGGTTTAGCCGGTGGTACGGTTCTCCAAACCGGGTTCGTGTGGGTAACTAATGGACCAAAGAAGGTGTTGTGTCGCATATTGTTAGATACGGGTTCGCAACGCTCGTACATTTCAAGAAAAGTTATTGATATGTTGGGTCTCCCCTCTAAGGATTCTGAGCCTATGATGACTTACACTATAGGTGGAAACGTCTCGAACGTTCAAAACTTCGAGGTTTACGACGTTGTTATGCAGAGCAGATTCCCACCTCACGATACAATCCAGATTAAATGTTTAGGCATTTCCGAAATCACTAAAGGTGAGCTCCCAATAATCTCTTACACTCACAAGCTCTCTCCGGTAGCCGATTGGGCTGAGGAAGAAATCCCTACGTCTATAGAGATTCTAGTAGGCTCCGATTTCCTCCCAAAAATCCTCTCAAATGAAACTCAGATTCTAGACGAGGTTATAGCCACTCGCACAATATTCGGGTGGGTATTTAATGGGAAAGACGGGCCAACCCTAAACAACGACAAGTTTCAGACTTCTCTCTGCGCCTTGCGCTCTATGCAGCCATGTACAGCGGTAGCACTTCGAAATAACTCCCTAGTGTCGAGCACACGTTCGGAGCAGGCTAACTCCGCTAACTCAGACATACAGTTCTTGTGGGACACAGAGCTCTTAGGGATAGAGTCTCTCTGTAAAGAAGACGATCCGCTCTCAAACGAGCTTACTAGGGCATTCAAAGAGTCTGTCGATAGGCTCCCCAACGGGCGCTACGTAGTAAGCCTCCCATTCAAAGACAACTTAAGAACGCTAGGAGACAATGAAAATATAGCAAGATCTCGTCTAAAAAATTTCCTAGCCTCCACAAGGAAGAATAAAGCACTGCTAGAGGCAGTTGACTTAGAGATGGCGAAATACATTGAAAACGGTTTCGCCGAAGAAGCCATTCCAAGAAAGAACAACGAGCTCGCTCACTACCTCCCCATTCTAGCAGTGGCAAAAAATCCTAGCAAGCCCTCTGCTGAACTGAAGGTGAGGGTAGTAAAGGATGCGGGCGCTCGGAGACGAGACGAAGCCTCCCTTAACGACGTTCTTCACCAAGGCCCCAACCTACTCCCAGATATGATAAAAGTTCTCCTTCACTTTCGCAAATACAATATAGCCATTGTTTCCGACATAGAAAAAGCCTTTTTGCAATTCAAAATCAACCCCGCTCACAGGACTTTTTTGCGGTTTTTTTGGCCTTTAGGGATCTCCAAGAACCCCGCTGCCCCCATAAAAGAATTTTGGGGCACAGTTCTAGACTTTGGGTTGATCTGCAGTCCATGGCTGCATTGCGAGGGCCTAAGGCACCACCTAGAGAACGAGATAACCGCCTATCCGGAATACGAAAACGTTTTGAGAGAGATAATAGAGACCTTCTATATGGACGATATTTCGTCTGGAGCTCACACTCTTGAGGAGGCCAAGTCGAAGTTTAAAATGTTAAACGAAACGTTCCTAAGAGGCCACTTCCCGCTCAAAAAATGGGCTACTAACTCTCGTGATCTAGGAACTTTTATGGAGAAAGCAGCCCCTCTCCCGGATACGACAGTATCTTTCAGAGACGAAAAGTTCAAATTCCTGGGCATCCTATGGAACCAAGTTTCCGACGATATCGGCGTCTTTCTGGAAAGCGCTATGGGCTGCCTAGAAAAGAGCAACCCTACTAAACGATCGTTGTTAAAAGGTTTAGCGCAGATTTTTGACCCGCTTGGTCTAATCTCGCCAGTGACCATAAACTCGAAAGTACTACTCCAGAAACTTTGGCAACAAAAATCGGATTGGGATACTGAACTTTCAGGGGACAACCTTACATGTTTCCAGTCCCTCGTCGACAGCCTCAAGTCTAACGCTCACTTCCGAATTAAAAGAACTTTAGGAAATATCGGAAGCTCGAACATACTAAAGAGCGAACTACACGCGTTCTGCGACGCCAGTCAAGTAGCTTACGGCTGCGTTGTATATCGCCGCGAAATATATCAAAATGGTTCAGCCAAGATTTTTTTTATTATTTCTAAGGCAAGAGTCACACCCCTCAAGGGTGACTGGACAATCCACAGACTCGAGCTTATGGGAGCTCTCATCGCAGTTAGGATCATGTCCAAGATTAAAGAGTACCTACCCTCTCCAATTGACTCGTATAATTTCTGGTGCGACAATTCGTCAGTTCTAGGCTGGGTCAACGACTCTCCCAAAAGGTGGAAGCCGTTTGTCGCAAATAGAATAAAAGAGATCCAATCTTTCTCGCCTTCCGCTAAGTGGGACTACGTCAAATCGTCAGATAACCCCGCAGATATTGTTAGCAGAGGTTCCCCTCTCTCCCTTGAAGGGACTCGGGATCTGTGGGTCAATGGCCCAAACTGGCTTGCGTCACCAGGCCGGCCTCCGTACAAGCTTAATGAGCAGCCGAGCCCCTCGATCGACAGCGAAAAAAAGGCCTCAGTTTGCCTCGCAGCATCCGCCATACCCACCCCGACACAAAACACGTTAGATGCAGAGAGATTTTCTTCGTGGGCCAAAGCTGTTCGTTCTCTCGCTTACGTCAGAAGATTCCTGCCAAAGTCGCGCAAAGACCCAAAACAAGTTATCGGCGAGAGCATCAGCTCACAAGAATATAGTATAGCTGAAACAACCTTGCTAAAATACATTCAGAGCATTCACTTTAAAGAAGAGCTTCTGACTCAATGCGCTGACCTCTCAAAAACTAGCCGAATCTACCAGTATAACCCCTTTATCGATACAAACGGTCTAATTCGTTGCCGTTCGAGGTTAGAGAAATCAGATGATCTCTCTTACGACGAAAAATATCCAATAATCATCCCTGGAAATGACAAGTTTGTTGGATTACTGATCGATCAATTCCACGGGAAGAAATGTTTACACTCTGGAGGAGTACTCGCCACTCTGAATCAAATACGATCTAGATTCCTCATTTTGCACGCCCGCAAAGCCATTAGGAAGGTTATACATAATTGCAAAGTTTGTCTGAGATTCCGGGCAAAACCAGCCGCGGAGCCAATCCCTCCTTTGCCAGCTTTCCGTATCGATCAAACGCCACCGTTCACTTATACGGGTATAGACTTCGCTGGACCAATTTACGTGAAAAACGACAAAGGCGAAAAATCGAAAAGCTATATTACCCTTTTCGTTTGTGCCGTAACCAGAGCAATACACTTAGAGTTGGTTCCAGATCTTTCCTGCTGTGAATTTCTGCTGGCCCTCAGAAAATTCTTAAATAGACACACTGCAGTCTCGAGGATTTTCTCAGACAACGCGCGCACCTTTAAGAGAGCATCCAAAGAGATCGGGCTAATTTTCCAAAACATTAAAGATAGGAAAATTCAGAACTTGCTCGCCTCTTCAGAGATAAGTTGGGAGTTTATAACGGAACGTTCCCCTTGGCACGGTGGTTGGTGGGAGCGAATGGTTCAAACCGTCAAGCGACCCCTCCGTAAGGTGCTAGGCACCAACGTCCCTCCTTACAGAGAATTAGAAACTATTCTTACGGACATAGAGAGCATGGTAAATAATAGACCCCTCTCAGCAGTATCAGCCAGCCTAGACGACGTAAAGGCCCTCAGCCCAGCGGATTTAATGTACGGCTACAAGAACAAGATACCCCTGCCAGAGACCACCAGACTCCCCTTAGACTCTGTCGATAGCTCTGCAATAGTCTTTTCGAAGCGTTGGAAGCACCAACAGTCTATACTAAACTCCTTTTGGAAACGCTTTAAAGTAGAATACTTACAATATCTACGTTCGGCTCATCAGAGAGAACCAGCCATCAGTTCGCCCCTAAAAATAGGCGATATGTGCATTCTACAGGATCCCTCCCCTTCGAGAGCTTACTGGCCTCTCTGCCGCGTTATTTCTCTTTCTGGGGGGGAGAGATCGGATCTCAGGCAGAGATCCTGCACGATTAGAATGGCTACAGGCCAAATTTTAAAGCGTCCCATTCAATTGTTATACAAGCTGGAAGCTAACTAAACAAAGAAAAAAAACATAATAAAAATGTTAACAAATAAATCAAACAGAAATATAGTACAGTTACACACATATACGTATACTTAGAACAAACACGGCAGACATGAAACGGTTGAACTCGAAATAAGCTGCTGGCCGCCTCGCGCCGGGACCAAACAAGAAGCGATAGAAGCGCCTCCCTGAGTGTAAGTCACACAGGCACTATCGCTTCCGGCGGGAGTGTGACGTCATCGTCGACGTTCGCACTGAGAGCGACGTCGCACGAGACGTTGACCTCTTAGTTCTCACCTCGACCGTAGAGGGCGCCACAGGCGAGACACATTCCTCCATAGGAAAATGTGCAGTTAATAATATCGTTGACATTTCTAGTCGTATAAATTATATAAACATTAATATAAATAGATAAGTATAATGTACATGTGTAACTGAAACACGATGGAAATAAATATCGAATAAGAATAATAAATTTGAATTACCCGGGTTGCTTGCCGGCGTGCACGCCGCCACGTGCCTCCCGTGACTGCATCGGCACACGCGCATACGCGCACTTGGTGTTTGACTGCCGTTCGTCGTGGTCACGGGTAGCGAGTCAGTTCTACCGTTATGGAGACTGCGCTCTAGGCGTCACCGGCAAGCAAGGCTACCCAGGGTTACATACCCGTACCCAAGTCTTTTCATTATTAAGCCGCTGGTGGCGCAACACCTGTATTTGACGATATTCTGCCAGCGACTGGGGATTGTGTTCTTATGGGGAACACCAACATTAACCTACTAGAAGGGGACCCTATCTCTGTTGAATATTGTACTGCTCTTGCCAGCAAGGGTTTTGCAGTCAATATGATAACACGTCCAAACCTCAGATCCAATGCTGTCTCTTTGGGCTTGTGCATTGATCACGTCTTTGTTGCAAACTGCGAACGATATCTACAGATTACTCCTTTCGTTGTTGGTACGGGCTTTTTTGACCACTGCCCAGTAGAAATCATGTTGGCGGGCAGCACGGCACTATTGTCACAGTTTGTAAAACGTGAGGCTTGCCCTGCCTACCGAAAGTTCAATGATGAGGGTCTAGGGCGTTTTGAGGACGGTGTCTCCAGGGTGGACTGGTTCTCAGTTCTTGCCTCAGATGACCCCCATGAGGCTTACGAATCGTACAATAGGAAGCTTCGACACCTGTACGACAAACGTTTTCCGTTGAGGCAGCGTAGAGCTCCAAAAAAGGTAAATCGTGCTCCATGGTTTGGCCATGAACTGGCAGAGCTAAGACGTGTGGTTGACAGAGCACGTCGTCGGTGGCTTTACAAACGGACCGTAGATGACAGGGAGACGCTGCAGCGTTGGCAGGCAAATTATAGGAAAAGGCTCCGAGAAAAAAGGAACGTCTTTTTCGAGAAACAGTTTGTAGCTGTCAGTAATCGGCCTGCAAAACTGTGGGCGTCTCTTAATAAAATCTGCGGCCGTGGTAAAAGAAAGGCCACGATACCGAAGCGTCTGCTTGTCGACGGCCAAGAGCTCGAAGCGGCCCAGGAAGTAATAGACGCACTAAACGAGTTGTTCACCTCAATCGGTGCTAAAACCGCGGCTGGGCTTTCTCCACGGGAGGCGGTGGATGACGCCATTTTTGGCATGGGGAGCTTCGAGCCCAATTCATTTTCTTTTAGTGATACCACAGTTCAGGAGCTGCACTGCACTGCAAAAAATGTGAAATCGGATCTATTTGAAGCCGGGGGAAACGTGCTTGGTCCATTACAGTTGAATTTAATCGACGCGTTTTCAGGCCCTCTAGCTGCGATATTTAACATGTCGATCAGGACCGGGGTGTTCCCAGAACGCCTAAAGAGCAATAATCAGCAATAGTCCCGCTATAAAAAAGCAAGGGCGATAAGAACTAACCTGGAGACTATCGACCGATATCGCTGGTGTCATTCATATCTAAGGTCTTTGAGAGACTTATTAAGAAGCAGGTCAAGGAATACCTTAACGCGTCAAATTTTCTTTATAAGAACCAATTTGGTTTCAGGGTGTCGCGAACAGCGGAGTTGGCTCAAAACTATATCTAGTGAGAGATAGTCAAGCTGCTGAAGACGGGAAAATGTTTCTCGGCGCATTCCTTGACGTAGCGAAAGCATTTGACTGTCTTGGTCACTCTATATTTTTCAAGATGCTGCGAGAAATGGGTTGCTCACCAATGTGTTAAATCGTACCTAGGCGGACGTAGGCAGTTTGTGTCGGTGGGGGGCTTGAGCTCCACCCCTGCGACTGTCTCGATTGGGACTTCCCAGGGGTCGGTTTTTGGCCCCCTCATCTTCATAATCAACACACATTTCAAAGTTTAACATTGAAAAGGATATAGAGTGTCGGCCAGTGGTATATGCGGATGATACAACTCTGCTGTTCCGCATCTCATCCGCTCAGCTCTCAAGTTAATCTTAGGCATGTGGAGACCGGTATCGAA
This sequence comes from Dermanyssus gallinae, assembly GCA_003439945.1. Lineage (NCBI taxonomy): Eukaryota > Metazoa > Arthropoda > Arachnida > Mesostigmata > Dermanyssidae > Dermanyssus > Dermanyssus gallinae. The sequence goes on along the minus strand of QVRM01002560.1, from coordinate 1,114 downwards.
ACGGCAATTTTATTTTTTAAACGGTTTGGCCTTGTCGTAAATCCGACTACGACGAAACTCGTCTTGTTTCACACACCTTAGCGGGCACCGAGGCTTGAACTGGACACGGCTAATATATCCCTCCAGGTGGGCGGTGCAGCTGTCCCTCTCAGTCGAAAAGTAAAATGTCTCGGTATTACGCTTCATGAGAACATGAAATGGGAAAGTCACGTTCGGTCGAGCCTCAGGGTCTGCTGCGCTGTGGTGGCATCGCTGGCTCGTCTAAGGAAAGCCAAGGTCTCCCGCATTGTTCTGGTCCTTGTATACAGGACGCTCCTGGAATCGATTCTCACTTACGGAATCACTATCTGGGGCCCAACCTACTCGGGAACCCTGCACTCGTTACGAGTGATCCAGAACAATACGGTGCGAGCCATTACTGGTCTGTCTCGTGCGAAGAAATTAAGCCATGCTTGCCCATAGGGTGGTTAAACGCAAACGACCTCCAGATTGCAAATTCGAATTCCAACTGACCCCCTTCAGGTCTCAGCGTTATAAGGGCCAACTCAGGGCTCCCAGAATCAGGATGACCTTAACGCAGCATTCTCTAGCCTGCATGCTGTCAAAAGTATGGAACGAGCTCTCGCAGGCCCTCCGAAATACGGAGCGGGTCGACGTTCTTAGAAGACGTTTAACCAAGAAACTAAATGCTGAAAACAATTATTCTTAGTTTTTAAATCAGTAAATTGTCGACATTGTGCAAGATGAGATTACCCTATGATATGGGTATACGATGGGTATACAGAAAATGAAAAAATCATATAGGTTTGTGTGCGTGTATAATATTGTAATTACACTCGACAGATGCAGGTGCTCCAACGATAGGTATTTTTAATGAAATATGACTTTGACATAAATTGTGACAGATTGCCTGTAAAACAGCTTGTCAATAAAGCAATCTGATAATGATGTTAGAGTTTGAATTTCTTCGGGAATCGAACCCTATAACGACGGAGGCCGGCAAGGGTAACGCTCGACCTCCGGACCCTTCTTGCCTTAAAGGCACTACAAAAGTTGTGGCTTACCTTGTTGGTCTACTGCAGCAGACATCAACGGAAAGCTGGTATCAGAGAGA